>JAPZVO010001050.1:0-22983 GCA_029962745.1 Echinometra lucunter
CCTTACAAATGTCAGGTCAGCTCAAAAGTGACCCAGAGGAGAGTGAAGCTCTCAGGTCTTGCTCCAAGGCATTCATAGCTCACGGTCCATTCAGTGGCTCTGTATAAAACTTTTAAAAGATATGCAAGAAGAGGAAGACCTAGGAGGACATATCGATTTAGTAAGGATGGGCACTGGTCTCCGGAAGAGAGGAGGCATCACTAAATGCATGAATGACAAAGGAAATAACTTAATTATCCATGGATCTCGCGATTTCTACGCAACCTGATTGATGGAGTGATGACATTACAGTTTACTTACACTGATCCAAGACGAATATTAAATGTTTTGTGTTTAGGATTACACTTCTCAAATGGACATACATGTATCAGCAACGGATGTTACAAAGGAGCAGTATATAATACCGCTCTAAACAAAACCCATTATACATCATGTATATATTTTTTTTTTTTTTTTTTTTTTTTTTTTGGGTTGAGTGCGCCTGGTGGATGCCTTCCCACAGAGCTCTTAGTTTCTATCTTAATTTGTATTGTTCAAGCATATGTTTTCTCTTTATTGCTATCTCATGTCTTTGTGTATGACTCCAGGAACCTACTAGACAATTTTTGTCTCATTTTTTGCTATATTTTTCGTATATTTGTTTTTTTTTATTTCACCACTGCTTTACTGTGTTGTAAGTAAGTAGCCATCTTCACATGCATGTTGACCATTTCTTGTACTGCATAGGGCACAGTGTACGGCTGTGCGCACTTTCACAATGAAATTGGCTAGGCTGACAGCCTTAGCATCCATTGTATCCATTTGTATTGTGTCTTTCACAGCTGAACTTGTTCATTATACTACTGGTACATGTACATGTAATGCTGTTAAACCTGATCCAAATGGAAAGCACAAATATGTTGGTATACCCATTCAGCGGTATGCTAATTCTCTTTCTAGATTTCGCATTTTGCTGCTGATCTCGGGAGACATCAACCCTAACCCTGGGCCTTCTAGTGGATCCAACCTTTCAGCTGATTCTTTTACTTCACATTTTACATATGATAGTCAGACACTTCATGCCCTTAATATAAGGGATAGTTGTTCCACGAGAAGATGGCGAGAAGATAATCCTATTGTATGGGACCGGTTGGTGTCTCTCGGGATCAGTAGACTTTGTCGAAGGCGGAGGACTCATCGGGGCAAGAGAGGAGGACGATGTCTCTTTAAGGGGCATCTTAAATTTGCCAGCATTAATTCCCGGTCACTACGTAATAAAGCTACTATTCTTCAAGATTTTGTTATAGATCACAAATTAGATTTTGTTTGTGTAAGTGAGACATGGCTGACTTCAGATGATGATGCGGTCATAGGTGACCTGTGTCCTGACTCCTACACTTTCAAGCATTGTCCAAGGGTCTCTGGGCGTGGCGGTGGAGTGGCTTTTCTTTACAAGAACAGTCTTCACGTTGTCACCAAGCCGCATGAAAATTTCAACAGTTTTGAATGTCTATCCGCAACCATCTCCAACGATGTTAATTGCATGGACATCTCTGTAATCTACAGGCCTCCTGGTGGACATAGCTTTTCCAGATTCCTAGATGAATTCTCTGATTTCCTGGATAGAAGCATATATCGAACTCCACCTTTTATCATCACTGGCGACCTGAACATTCACCTAGACAATAACTCTTCACCCAACACACAGAAGTTTAATGATCTAATTAGCGGTCACGCCATCTCTCAGCTAGTTGATACTCCAACACACGACAGAGGTCACATCCTTGATGTTGTCATGGTTAGGGACTCTGATGATCGAGCTCTCTTATCGAAGCCTCGAGTCATACCTGGCATCTCAGACCACTCTGCCATCTTATGGAAGGTCAACTTTCCCAAGCCGAGTCGGTCCCAGTCCACTATAATCAGTCGCAACATCAACAACATTGACAGGGTGACTTTTGCGAACGACATCACTAAATGTGACATCATTGCTCCTGGGACAGAGAGTGCAGATTTTTGTGTCGACACCGCCGTACATCGTTATAACTCTGAACTGGGAAGGATTCTCGATATTCATGCACCCCCGAAAGAAAGGAAAGTCCGGATTCATGTTGACTCTCCATGGTATAATGACAACATCCGCTCTCAGAAGAAAAAACGAAGAAGGCTGGAGAGGCAATGGCGGCAGTCTTCACTTCATATCCACCGGGAACTCTTCTCTGCCCAGCGTGACCTTGTCAATTCCCTTGTGAAGAGGGCAAAGCGTTCCTATTATGTGGCTATCATTGAAGACTGTCACGACGACTCTAAAGAACTTTTTTCTGTGGCTAATCGGCTGCTGAACCGTCGACAATCATCACCTCTTCCTTCCCACTCTGACAGCTCGCAAATGGCATCTACTTTCCTTCACTTCTTCCAGACCAAAGTCAAGATGATCTGCGATAGCTTAGCACCAGATGAGTCTCCACACAGCCAACTCACTTCCTCCTCCTTTGAAACTATCCAACCTACCACTCCTGACGAGATCATGTTACTTTTACGTAAACTTCCTTCCAAGTCATGTCAGTCAGATCCCATTCCCACTAGATTACTCAAGGATTGTTCCCCTTCTGTTGCTCCAATTCTCTCACATCTAATTAATATGAGTATAGAACAGGCATACGTTCCTCCCTCTCTGAAAGTTGCTCTCATTACCCCACTGTTAAAAAAACCCTCCCTGGACCAAAACTCCCTCCAAAACTACCGCCCAGTTTCAAACTTACCATTTTTGTTCAAGATTCTTGAAAGGATTGTGTTCTCTCAATTGTCTGAATACCTTTCAGATAATGATTTGCTCGATCCTTTCCAGTCAGGTTATAGGTCTAATCATAGTGTAGAAACACTACTTCTTGACGCGTCTAATTATATCTTACAAAGTATGGATAAAGGGAACACCACAGCTCTTTTGCTGTTAGACTTGTCCTCTGCCTTCGACACGGTAAATCACACTATCCTTTTGAACACACTTAGTTCACTCGGTGTTAAGGGTGAGGCTTATAAGTGGTTTGAGTCTTATCTCTCATTCCACTCTCAGATTGTTTGTATTAACGGTTGTAAATCTGATGTTTTGCCTCTCTCTTGTGGAGTACCACAGGGTTCTGTGGGCGGGCCAACTCTCTTTTCGATTTATTTATCCGGATTGCGACAAGTTCTGTTGAAACATAACATAAAATACCATATTTATGCAGACGACATCCAACTCATGATTTCTTTTAATTCGGATCAACTAGCTGCAGAAAGTTCCATCCATCGTCTTGAATGTTGCATGGTTGATGTTCACAATTGGCTGACTTCTCACTCTCTTAAGTTGAATCCAGCCAAATGTGAATTTCTTCTTTTTGGCTCCAAAGTACAGCTTAGTAAAATCCACATCGACTCCATCTCATTTTCTGGTCTCACTGTAAATTTGTCAAGTTCTTGTCGCAATCTCGGTCTAGTTTTTGATTCTCACATGACAATGTCGAATCACATTTCTTTTATTTGTAGATCAGTTCGCTACCAATTGCGAAATATTGGTTTTATTAGGAAATACTTGTCTCGACCGGCCACAGAAAAATTGGTTCACGCTTTAATTTCGTCCCGTCTTGATTTTGGAAACTCCCTATTGTTTAATCTACCCCAGAATCAGTTAGTGAAAGTTCAGAAACTTCAAAATGCTGCCGCTCGCATCGTTTCTCTATCCACCAGGCGCACTCACATTACTCCTATTTTAAGATCCTTACATTGGCTCCCTGTAAAACAGCGTATTATGTTCAAGATTTTGTTGTTAACTTTCCATTGTGTTCATGGCTCATCTCCCCAGTACCTTATTTCACTGATCAAAAGTTATACCCCTTCAAGATCCTTACGTTCCTCCCTTTCCAATTCTCTTGTTACCCCCAAAGTTTCCAAAACCTGGGGTGAAAGATCATTTGTTTACTCATCCTCGAAGCTATGGAATAGCCTCCCTCATAACATCAAACAGTGCTTGACTTCTGAAACTTTCAAAAATTACCTCAAAACATTTCTGTTCAATTCTTCTTAATTTCTTTTATAATTTCCTAAAAAGCGCCTTGAGCACTCTACAGAGTGGATTTGGCGCGATATAAGTCTTAATTATTATTATTATTATTACAAATCATGTTTGCGATTTTTCTGAAGTTTTACAAATGCATTTTGCTACAACACGGTTTTGTGCTACAAGATGTCGTTGTCTGGGCTCCTGACCTGCACACTGTCATGTCCTTGTTTCTTCCTACAACTGCAGTAGAAAACCACCAGTTGGTCAATTCTGTTTTTTTTCTTCATCTGCCTCTAAGACTGATACCTCTGTTTGTAGAGTCTCCTTTCCGTTCTTTGAAGTAAAAAGGGTAGCTCATCCTTTTATGAAAATCAACTTCCTTCCAAGCAGCTTTTGAACCATATCATCTTGTGTGTGTGTGTGGGGGGGGTACATCCATCCCACCCCCTTCCCCTACTCTGTCACGTTTGTTTCCCACATATTTCACACATTCTTATCCCCGCCCCTAACAAAAAATCCATTTGCACTTTTAAAGTTGAAATTGAAAGATCTAGCGCACACTTTCGGGAATTTTGGGATTTTTTCAATAAAAAGTAGGATTCGTACACAGGAGAGAGGATGTAACTGCCTCCCTCTCCCCCTCCTCCTCGGAGTTCGATACAGTCATGAACTGTTGAAATATTCTTTCATTCAGTCTGAATCTTTGAAAATTGCTAATGCAGTATGGATGCAAATGGATGTGTAATAATAAGGATGCATAATACATGTAGGTTCATAACATTTTAGACTATTTTGAAGTGTTGTATCAACACATTATCATGAATTGACTTATCTATACTACAGTGAGGGCTGGAAGTATAGACTAATAACATTTCTCTGATTGATTATGTTTGATTGAAAGATACCATAAATTGTCATTTCATACAAGTGATTTCTTCTAATGAGTTTTTAATACAACATACATGCAATATATCCTACTGAAACCACCAACTATATCATGGGTTATTAGTTACTCATGAATTCATATCATAATATCACAGAATAAGGGCTGGAAATGAAGGCTAAACCTATGTTACCTTAATCATGTTAATATATATTAAATTGTGGTGGTATTACAGGCTAATTGATTTTGAAAATTATTGGCTTCAGCTTCTAACTAATAGCTATGTTTCTAATTATCAAAGGAATAACAACTGCTCACATAGTCTTCCAAAATAGATCGATAATTACATAACACAATATTGATCTTCACTTATATGCTATTCATGCTATATTAACAATGGGTACAGCAGTAAAAAAAAAATATTTATTAAAAAGAAAACATGTAGTGGCCCTCTACTAACAAGCAAAAAGCATTACTCAATAATCAATGAAGTTTTGATAATATCTACTGGACATTTCAGGTAAGTTCCATAGCTGGAACCTAAAACACAGGCAAAAACCTCGAAAAAAGTACCTTGACCTTAGTTGGAAAAGGGGCTGGAAACATAAGCTAGGGGAGCATGTGACCTTGGAAACATCATTTTTCCATAAGTAGAGATATAGATGAAGAGAATGATGTGATGTTTGGCAGAAAATATATTAATGGTGGCGAATGAAAAAGAAAATAAAACTTGAAATCGATTTTTGAAAATATTTGAAACAGGAAATCTCCATATTTAATGATATGCAAATTTTATGGCCTAATTTGCATATGAGAATGATAATACAAATGGCTAAAATTGTGCATGTTGATTGCTAATGAGATGAAGACTATATGATAGAAAGTTCTACCAAATTGACCCTATTTTGATTGAGATAGAGCCCATTTAAAATTCTTAAAAATGGCATACCTCAAGAAAAGGGTCATTATTTGAAAAACGTGGATTTTGACATTGATTTAAAGAATGGCTTAAAAAACACAATGCACAAGAGAAACTAATGAACATAATGATACCCAAGACGGAAGGTCGGGGGGGGGGGGGGGGGGCACGGTGAAAAGGGAGCAATAGTTGCAAAGCTATTTGTCATAAGAGAGTCTTGCAGGTAAACTCTAACATTTGACCTCAAATGACCTTTGACTTCACCATATGACCTCCAACAGCACCACAACATGATGGTACCCCTAGTGCATCTATCACCCAAGTTTGGTTGCCATTGGACCAACAGTTGCCAAGTTATTTGTCATAAGAGAGTCTTGCAGGTACTCTATAACCAATGTGACCTCAAATGACTTTTGACCTTACCATGTGACCTCCGACAGCACCGCAACATGATGGTACCCCCAGTGCATCTACCACCCAAGTTTGGTTGCCATTGGACCAACAGTTGCCAAGTTATTTGTCACAAGTGAGTCTTGCAGGTACTCTATAACCAATGTGACCTCAAATGACCTTTGACCTTACCATGTGACCTCCGACAGCACCGCAACATGATGGTACCCCCAGTGCATCTACCACCCAAGTTTGGTTGCCATTGGACCAGCAGTTGCCAAGTTATGCGTCATAAGAGAGTCTTGCAAGTAAACTTTAACATTTGTGATGGACGGACGATGAACGGACGCCATTTGGATCCCTAAGTCTCGCCTTCACTTCCGGTGGGCGAGACAAAAAGAGGTTATCAAATTCAAAGGTGATGATGAAATCCTTGAATATGAAAATCCCTGTTAAGGGTCTAAAGTCCTTGTTGAGGGTATAAAACTAGGAGATGTGTTAGATGGATTTCCCTTTCAAACCCAAGCAAAACCACTCCTACTTTAATCCTTGTTAAGATAGCTTTTCAAAAAATGGTTCTGGATGACTTTCCCCCAAAGAGGTCTTAATGCAAATGTAAACTAAAGGGAAAAGAACTTAATGAACTATTCATATTTTAGTATATAAATAATGCAGAGATGTGAGTGTGTTAGTGGCGATGCGGCGCACTCGAGGGTATTTACAATGTGCAACTAGCACAAGGCACTTGTGCCGAGTGCTTTTGCATAATATTGTAAAATACCGAGATGCCTGCATTGCCACTAAATCACGAATTTAAATTTGTGCATTATTTGTTTTATAAAATGGGTCAGCAGTATGACTTTGCAGTGGAAAATTTGTTGAAACCACTCCAAATTTCCTCAGATTGTACAGACAAGGAGGCAACATCTGCTTTCTTTTATGACATCACAAGCGTAACCAGTGTGATGCGCCCTGGGTGCGCCCCTGAGTAAGCGCATCAAAATCCTTGTGATAACTAGAAAGACCGCGTATTTCATGGCATGCGTGTCAGTTTTTACGCGCTAGAGGTAAAGGGATGCATCTAAAACGCACAGTGCTGTACAAAAAATGCACGGCTGGAAGGTTGCGTAGAATTAAAGCATGAACATGTAACATGCATACGCACTCGCTATTGGCTACATCCTTGAACAATACAATACTGATTACATCTCACAAAAAAGAGATATATAACAGTTATTACCTTCTGTTTCTATTCATACTAATGCATGAAACTTTTATGATTAAAACTTTGATAAACCTGCTCACCGGATGTGTAATATAATAAATGTCTTGTCCTCCAAAGTCCCAAATGCTGTAAGAGATATCATTCGCAGTTGATGTTACATTGGTGATTCTCTTCTTCGTCAGCCCTTGTGCTATTGTTTTGCGGTGCTCATTTCCTCTAGGATTTTCTCTCTCAGGCAATGATTCCCGTTTCACCTCATTTGGAGGAATGTCTTGCACCCTTGGTTCTGTTGATGATGGCAAGGCTTTATCTTGAATTTCCATGGGTGATTTTTGTCTTTCTATGTCTTTTCCTATATCAAGAAAGCAAGATATTGAAAAATATATTAAGGAGAAGTTGGTAGAATAATATCAATTTACAATGTAAAATAGAAAACCCAAACACCTATAACATCATCCGACACTGCTTTATGCTACCAATTTGGTTTCTCACAGAAAATCAAAGTCCCTACTATTTACTATGTTGTATCTTATATCAATACAGGTGCACTACATTACCACAAAACATGACTCTACATTACCTCTGTCAAGTGAAACTTCTGAAGATGATTTTGTTACTTCAGTTAAGTCTGCTGCCTGCAAAAGGTCAAAATGCAATTATCAAATTGATGAAATAGCATGCCTTGTCTAACCTGCACCTAGCATTATGCATTTTAGGATAAATATTACCTATCAAGCTCATGTTAACTTCAAGAACAGTCTATTATGGCTCAGCAAGCCTCAAAACTGATATGACACAAGTTGTACTCTTACCTGAATAATCACTGGTACTTGTTTAGAGTTGTGAACTTGTAACCGAGCTCAACAGACTACAAGCCAACACTTTATGACACATTTTAAAATCATATGGAATTCCACAAAAGATCACTTTCAAAATGAAAATTGCAATCACATATATTTGCTATATGATTTTGTAATAGGTATTCTTCAGGGTGTTAAACATTGCTTAAACATGTCACTGTAGTATGCCTTCACTAAAGTGCTGTGTGTTCTTTTATCTTACTTTAAAGTTCATACCATGTCATTCATTTAGGAATATTTATTCATGTATATGTACATGTATGTTTATGATTATACTGCTAGGAATAGACATTACTCCATACAAGTTTTATTAACAAGGACTTTTGGAATTCAAACTTACATCAGATGGTGCACTGTGGCTTGTATCTGCAAGTAGAATCAAATAAAATCATTTAAAAAGGTAGGTTTCAGAACATTTTTAGGAAACGGAAAATGCAGTCTACAAAGTTATGATATCTACATGTTTGGCTAATCCATTTACTACTTCTTATATGGCGGTTTCCAACACAATAGACTATCCATATAAATGCCTAGAAATGGCTCTTTTAACCCTAAAAACGCTGGGGGCAGAATCCTCCCACCACTTTCGCACAATATGTTCCCACAGTGCAAAGCAGTCCATGGAGCATTTCATGAACTTTTTTCTTTCAAATCTCGAACATCTTCTGAGACCAAATTCACATTGTCTGGGCATGCGGTTCTGCTTTTCAGCTAAAATTCATAAATATATGATTATTTTTAATTTTACTGATTGAAATTAAATAGATTTATACTGTTTATGATCACCAAGAGTGTCCCCTATAAATTACATAAAACAATAA
Source organism: Echinometra lucunter (assembly GCA_029962745.1). NCBI lineage: Eukaryota > Metazoa > Echinodermata > Echinoidea > Camarodonta > Echinometridae > Echinometra > Echinometra lucunter. Next base: position 9,117 of record JAPZVO010001050.1, read on the forward strand.
AAACAAAAACAAATACAAAAACAAAAAGAAAAACAAAAAGGTAAAACACAAATACATGAGAAATTTGAAATACAATACACAAGAAATCAACTTTGACACAATTTTTTTTCAAGTACATTTGCTAGGAACACTACAACAAGTGCCTAGACCAAAAATTAGCCGTTTTGGAGCTTTTTAAATGATGACCAAATTTAGACCAAAATTCTGATTTCACACATAAGTATAATAAGTACACAAATATTTGATAAAAGAGATTCCAAGAGGTGAAATGGATGTATTACAAAATAAAAAATTTCTAAGCTCTTATTTGCCCAATGTGATGCACGTGCTTAAATAAAGTGAATCTTGCTTATTTCATCTACATGTACATGTCACTGAGAGACATAATGGGGGGAGCTTACCATTACCAGATATGAATATTTACTTTTACCTGATGGTGTAGCAGGTGAATCCAAGGGCTGAAAAAAAATCATTTCATAATGAATAACATCATAAAACAAACACAGTGCAGCACTTGTTTTTACTGAGGGCTCATATTTTCAAAGGGTCATAATTCTGAAAGACAATTTTTTTTTCAACTTGATGAGTTACTCTGAAGCTTTGTTATTTGGAAAGTTCATACAGTCAACTCTGCATAAGTCGAAGTCTCATAAGTCGAATAATCGCCTAAGTCGAAGGTCTGTACTGGGTCCCATTCCTTTATTTTCTATTGTTTTTGACCCCCCATAAGTCGAATTTTCTCTAAGTCGAAGCATTTTCTTCAGTCCCAAGAAATTCGACTTGGACAGAGTTGACTGTAATTCCAAAAATATGAGAGGGTTCATAATTCCAAAACTAAACAGAATTTCATAATTCCCATCCGGGATTCCCATTCCAAGAATGCAGCAGAACTCTACATATTTTTTTTTCTTTAAATTATGAACCTTTGGAATTATGGATGCTTTTATTTTCTGCACCATGGAACCTTTTCCATTTCCAGAATTCAATTCAATTCAATTCAATTCATTTCACTTTATAAATTTCACAAAATACAGAGATTCAAGATTCAAGATTCAAGATTCTTTATTTGTCCATGCATATTAGTACACAGATTTTGTTTCAATTGGCTCTTTGACATCATACTATAACAATAAAGAAAACAAAAACAACCAAGGGAAATAAATGAGTAAGTAGAAATGCAATTCATGAAAGTATAAATATACATAACATTAAAACCAAGTGTGTTTTTCTAATTTGCTGGATAGTAGTACTATAACTCATTACAGATTGCCTCCCCTAAAGTCAACTCACGGACCCATCCCCCACCCACCTCTGAAACCCTCATTATTCTTCAGTTGTCTGAGTTTGCAATTTACTTTTGATGATTTAAAACATAATGATGCATACTGAAATCAAATTAGAATTATCAGCTTATTTTTCTTTCTCAGGTCACAGACTGCCCCCCCCCCCATCCATCCCGACCACCTTGGACTTTGTCCCATTACATAATTAGTTGCTCTTCCATTTTAATTCCAGGATGATCAGATGATTTAAAATATAATGATGCAAACTGAAACCAAAACTTATTTTACAATTACCAACTTCATTTTCTCACTCAATTGAGAGACCCCCCCCCCCCCACCACCTTGGGCTTCGTCCCATTACATAATTAATTGCTCTTCCATTTCTATTCCAGGATGATCAGGTAATACCTACATACATGTCATCGTGTCACAGTTGAATTGAACATATGTATAGAATTTGGTGCAAAAGAATGTTGAAAACGTGAAAGGCAAGTACGGGGAGGGCATAATCGTATCCCAGAGTGGTTAAACCTGGAACAATCATGAAGTGGGTGAGTAGTATCGCCATAATGTCCTGAATTTTAGCTACAAGACACTTTTCATAGAGTTCTTGAACAGGGGTCAAGTCCAAGGCATATGCAATAAAATTATTGTTAGGCAATCACTTTATAAAGCCAATGGCTTGCACAAACAAAGCGATCCACAATACAAACAGTACATCAAGAAACATAGAAAGTATAGTTGAGATATGGTATAACAAAACTAATCTTAATTTAACACAAAAAAATTGACAAACTGACTTTTGACCTGCATATCCAAAAAGGTAATCAGATTGCCTTCCTTTGGTGAAATTATACAAATATTGGCTGCTTTGAGGGGCATGGTTGGAAATATAGCCCAAGGTTATCTCGAAACTGTACTATGTCCCGAGATGAAGTGGAGGGGCATAGTCTCCAGATCACCGAGGAGCTATAGTTTAAACCGTAACCCGAAAATTAAGCAGTCAATATTTGTGTAGAAGTTTATTTTAAACACGGGTATTGTACTTTCTATTTATAATCGAACACTTCCTTTCACCTCACCCCATCTATTCATTTGTCTCCAACTGTCATTCAACTCTCCTGCTTTCTTCATCTCATGCTTTACATTCCCTTTACATTACTATTTGCAATGTCTTTTGTTCCTCTCTTCATGTTCATTCCATGGATGAGTAAATTTGTTCTTTTAATTCCGATTAGTTTAGCTCTTATGATTATTCAGTAAAAGTAACTAATGTTTATTTATACCAGCTCATTAAAGAATGCTTTCACACATGATGCGACAGTGTGGTAACACACTGTGGCGCCACACTGTTTTGTCTTCACACATGATGGGACTTTGTGTCACCACATATGCTAATGAACGCGCATTAAGGCGTCAACTCTCAGTAAGAGAGCATATAGTCATAACTTTTGCACAAGCAATCTCATGGCAACAATTTTTGCGCTAACTTTTTAGAAATTTGATTGGTGTGCATATTTTTGTATCTAGGTAGGAAACAAAAGTGTGTCCTGCCTCGGCAACATCTTTTTGTCACCCTAGAGTATACCCAATAGGCTTGTACACAAAAAAGTGTGGTGACACAGCGTGTTACCACACTATCGCATCATGTGTGAAAGCACCTTTATATTCATTGAATCCTTTGTATTCATGTCCTTCCTTTCCTATGCAAACTGTGTTATTTGAATATTCATTATTGAAAATTGTCAAACAAATGCCTCTATGCAAAATACACCCCTGAGGTTGAGATATGTACAGCACCTCAAGGCAGATCATCATAGGCAAGCAGGGAGTGAACATGTCCATGTTGTTATTCTGCAGTTATAGGACCACGCCTCATTAGTTTGCTCCATAGGCCACCCTACATTTGTTTTATATCCCGCATCCCACTTAATTTATGGTAAATTAAGGCATTAAAATGAGGCTGGCGTGCTACCCGTAAGAGAAATTTAATAAAGTAAGATTACATTTTCAAAATGTGCAAATATAGACACATGTACAAGATATACTTACGCGCATCTTACACGGCCTACTTCTCTAGACCTAGCGCTCTACAAACCATGTACTTATGTACGGAGATGTTCGTTAGTCTGAAGGTTCATTAATCCGAAACACACAAACTGCATATACCTACATGTTCGTTAATCCAACAAGGCGTTTGCGATGTTGTGTCTCGCCCACTTGTGAAAATAACTAGAAATATCGCGATCTGTGATGGCACACAACAGAACTGTATCGAAAGCTCATTGTGAAATAACTGGGATGGAATAACATTTGATAAAATATGAGAAGGGTTTTTTATGAAATGGTACTGCATTTTCACGTGCATGTACTTTCCCTGCTTCTACTCTCATCCCTCTGATATGAGTAACATGTCACATGGTTGCAGAGTTTTGTGTCATAAGAGAGTCTTGCACGTAAACTTTAATGTTTGACCTGAAATGACCTTTGACCTTACCATGTGACCTATGACTGGACCATAACATGCAGGTCCCCTTAGTGCATCGACAACCCAAGTTTGATAGATAAGTGTCACACGGTTGCAGAGTTTTGAGTCATAAGAGAGTCTTGCACGTAAACTTCAACGTTTGACCTGAAATGACCTTTGACCTTACCATGTGACCTCTGACTGGACCATAACATGCAGGTCCCCTCAGTGCATCTACAACCCAAGTTTGGTTGAAAAGTGAGTCACGGTTGCAAAGTTATGTGTGATAAGAGAGTCTTGCACGTCAACTTTAACATTTGACCTGAAATGACCTTTGACCTTACCATGTGACCTCTGACTGGACAATAAGATGCAGGTCCCCTTAGTGCATCTACAACCCAAGTTTGATTGAACAGTGTCACACAGTTGCAGAGTTTTGTGTCATAAGAGAGTCTTGCACGTAAATTTTAACGTTTGACCTAAAATGACCTTTGACCTTACCATGTGACCTCTGACTAGAGCATAACATGCAGGTCCGCTTAGGGCATCTACAACCCAAGTTTGGTTGAAAAGTGAGTCACGGTTGCAGAGTTTTGTGTCATAAGAGAGTCTTGCACGTAAACGTTTGACCTGAAATGACCTTTGACCTTACCATGTGACCTCTGACTGGACCATAACATGCAGGTCCCCTTAGTGCATCTACAACCCAAGTTTGGTTGAAAAGTGAGTCACGGTTGCCAAGTTATCTTTCATAACGTTTGTGACGGACGGACGGACGGACGACGGACGGACGACGGACGGACGACGGACGGACGACGGACGGACGACGGACGGACGACATTTGGATCCCTTAGTCTCGCCTTCACCTCCGGTGGGCGAGACAAAAATTAACTAGATGAATCCTCGACCATGCACGGTCGAAATTTATGCCTCCACCATTGCCAGATCGGCAGTATATGGCACATTCATGTTGATTTCTTCATGTATGCAATAACATCTCTAACCTTGACCTTTGACCTTGTGACCCTAAATCTAATCAGACCAATGTCCTTCCCATATGAGCCAAGTTTGAAGTTGAACTGTCACAAAGTTAAGTTATCGCAAGAACAAGCAATTTTCGTGTATATAATGACCTCTATGACCTTTGACCTTTGACCTCGAGACCCCAAAATCTACTCAGATCATTGTCCTTCCAATATGTATTCATGAGCCATGTTTGAAGTTGATTCATCAAATGGTTCTTAAGTTATCGCAAGAACGAAAATGGGATGGGCGAGCGGATGGACGGATGGATGTACGGACGGACAGACAACCCGAAAACATGATGCCTCGGGCACCCACCTTCGGTGGGCATAGGCGTAAAAAGGGTTTGTTAATCCACAGATTCATTATGCGAAAACATTTGTGGCATTGTTCCCAAGGTTTGTTATTCGACAGATTCATTATGCGAAAATGAAATAGTGTTCGTTAGTAAGAAAATAAATAACGAACTAACGAATCTTATTTCATTGTGGATTAACGAACCTTTGGAATAGCGAACCTTATTTCATTTTTGGACTAACGAACCTTCAAAATACTGAAGCTTTGGAATAAACGAACCTTCAGAATAAACGAACCTTCAGAAAATCAAACCTTTGGAATAACGATCCTTCGGAATAAAGAACTGTATTTAAACCACTTATGTACTGTACACGCAGGTAGAATTATATGCCCAGTCAATAGTTTTTTCGCTATATGCCTGGCAGTCAGCTAGCGGTTTTCATGACTGCCTCTTTGACCACTCAGAGGCCTAGAATCTTAGAATAAGGTATATTAATACATTATATACAAAAACAAACCTTTCCTTGTTCCTCTAACTGTTCGTGTAGTACCATACATTCAGCTAATAAGTCTGTGTAAAAAGAAAAAAAAAAGCAAGATCAATGCAACTGGGTTTTAAAGTAGATATATATAGATTTTAAAAACAGACTTGATTTTCAATGCTGTATAGGTGAAGCTTAAATTGGACAGGTTATCAAAATGCAACACTTTGCAACATACAGCCCTAAATAGCACCTGCAGAGCTCTCTAAACACTGCTGAGATGTGTGACTTACAAGGTTTATGGACTGTCCGTACTTTCTAATTAAGCACAAGGACTTATTTCCAACAAAGGACAACATAACATCTCTATGCACAAACATTAAAAAGAACAAGTGGCCCTAGCAACATGAAGAGTACAGTCACAACCCGACCCCAAAATGAATTATTTGTTTATTCACAGCAATTTCTGAATTTACAAATGCTCACACCCTCATCCCAAAATGAAAACACGGAAATAAAATCCTGAGAATTCCTGAGAATTCCCCTTCACTATGAGATGAACATTTAAGAATTACAGGTTTTAAACACATTTTATAATTTTTTGTTGACATTTCTAATTACTATTTTTAATGCATGAATATGACTGAAATACCAATGGAAAACCGTGTGGTAATCAAATGAGAGTGAATTAAAACAGTTTTTTAGAGCAACATTCACATGAATTAGTAAATTTGAATTCTAAAAAGCAAAGCAAAGCATTCATCTTTTATGTACCTTTGTTAGTGTCATTATCAAGCTTCCAGCCACTAACCACGTTTTTCTTGACAGTGTTATGCTCAGTTCCTACAGTACTCTTTTCCTCATGATTGAACCTGTCAATTCAAATGTGAGACATGCAAACATTTTGAATCAATTCACTGGATAATTGTATTCTGAAAAACCTCTTTTGCAAAATGGCACCTTGCATGTATAAGCAAAAGGGCTATTCCATGATTAGAACGTTACATTTAAGCAAATTTTCATACCTTTTGATACAGCAAAATAAAAATCCATTTCATTTCGAGTCCTAATCTTGAAGCAACATATTCTAGTTGGTTGGACAGTCCTATTTAGATAACAGTGTAACCTAGAAAAGTTCTTTCCGTTGAAGTGTTTTGCATAATTTGCATAAATCTGTATGCGTATAGGTTTTACAGCGCAAAGACAACTTGCACAGAACGTTCATACTTAAATACGCGCCAATGGTGTATGTGCGGTGATACGGAACTGTAATAGCGCTGTCAATCTTGTGAATTCAACCTTTGACGAAACGAAACAACCTTAATACACGCAATCACATGTGGATGCACATCCAATTAGGGGTTTATGGGACATGGAAATCATTTCAGTGTTATTTTTACAATTAGAAACATGTTTTTGTACTAAGAATCATGTTGATATCAACTGAATATCTGTAAACAACCGTGAGTGTACTTTTTTGCAAATAGAATGAGAGTAGGCCTGCTCCTAATGAACCGGTATTAATGTGCACAAGCAGGTTGGCAGCCTTCTTGTATTGTTTTAGTTCCTATGGGGGTACCTCTTCTACATTTAAAAAACATGGGATTTTTTGGTTGTTGTTTTTAAATATGATACAATTGTTGCCGTAATATAGTGCATAATGATGTACATAGGCCAATGTATCTATTAATTATTATGACTTTGTATTTTTGTTAAAATGCTAGAGTCCAAATATTTTCAACCACTGATATGTGATTCTGTGCATGAAAGCTACTTAATTCTGACTAGAATATGGCTGCAGTAAACTTTTTTTTTTTTTAAATGGGCCTAAACGAAAAATATATACCCTTGTTAGTACCATTCAATAATGGATGTAAGACCAAGTTTTCAATCATTTAGATAACAAAGTTGACATTTTCTTGATTTTCAGTACTAAACCCTGACCTGTAATTGCAAAAATATGTTTAAACTCTATTCTATACATCCCTACAAAACCATTATTTTATGGAAGTATCACACATCAGTATACCCCTTTTTGTTTCAGCAAAGGTTGAATTCACAAGATTGCAAACGCTATTACAGTTCCTTATCACCGCACATACACAATTAGTACATAGTTCAATTTACATTTTCTGTGTAAGATATCTTGGGTGGCATATCCTGTATCTATACAGATTTATGCAAATTATGCAAATTGATCAAGGTTGCTCTTTGGGCAACCAAGCTGAAAATGTTCATTAACTACATAAGAACCTAAATCAATGAAAAAACTTCAACGGAAAGAACTTTTCCAGGTTTGTAAATTGTCCAACCGACTATTCACCCACCCAAGAAGCAACTGGACAATGCCTGAGCTGTAATGAGAACTTTTGACCATGGCTAGTTATGTTATAAAAAAAGGACACAAAAAATAAGCAATGCTTTTGAAAAAAAAATCCTTCCTTACTGTGTTGTACCTCATACTTAGAACCATATCAGCTTTACTTCTGATATGATAAATGTTTATCCACAAAAATTCAATGGTTTTCCTCTCTGTTTTTTTCAGTAGACCCCAAAATCTTGGTTAATCACGTTACAGTTAGTCATGTTGCAATTTGTCCAGCACTAAAAATTTTAGATTTTTATGCATTTTCAGCAACTTATTTTGGAATATTTTCTTTTGATTTGGTGTGACACAATGTCCTTTAGATTATCCAATTGAAAAATTTACTAAAGAAGCGAAAGATTTTTGTCCAAGTCTAAAAAACTGTGTGTGTTCCCATACATCAAAGTTTTTGTAGGTTCGGATTCTGCTATAAGGAGACATTCGGAACAATTCTTTTTGGGGGTGAGTATGAAACCCCTTTGCATTTACAATTTCTGTATGAATCTTAACCCCTAAAATTGACCTGAATTTGAGAAAGAGCAAAAATAAAGTTCAGAGCGATGTCCACTTAATAATGGAATTACCCAAAAGCTCTGCTGTATTAATTATAAAATGCCATATGATTATTTTTCATTGTGCTCTGACTTTTGTTTTATGATAATTTAATCAAGATGTTTTATTTTATGTTCAGACTTGCAGAAGAGCAGTCGTCTGACTGATGTTTCACCATGATTAAATAAATTCAATCAATCGATATTTCTTTCATTTCCAGAACAATCTTCATAAACTCTTCTTCAATACACTATACTACACTGTCACCAGTTTTGGGTTTAAAAACCTTTTTTTTTTAAGTTTTTAGAAAATGCCATAATATTCAAGGAATCCCCAATCAAATCAATGTAGAAATGCTCATGAAGCATCTGGATTCTACAGAGTGCAATGGTACTGCAGCAATTCTGCGTTCAACAGAAAACAAATGCTGCAAATGCGTTCGATGATTCATCCGGTACTATCACTGCAGGGTCAGCTAAAGTTAGTTTTTTCCATTGCTCTTGGCATTGAAGTTGTATTACATGGTTGCACCATAACTGGTGACATTACAGAACCACTTAATATTTAGATCATCTGTAGTCCTATTTACAAGTACACTCACACACAACATATCTATAGAAAGTATGAACACTTACGGTTGTCCCGTGAGACGACGTATCAGACTTGTTTTCCCAATTCCAGCTGGACCAACAACCATTATTCTGGATCTGTTGCAACGAACTTTCCCACTCTTCAGTGCTTCCTCATAGGCTTTAATGCGTTCAGGATCATTTCCTGTGACAAATATTATTAAAGAATTAATGATATTCTTATATTATCATGACAAAGTCATATTTATACAATTGTTTTGGCATGGAAAGAAAGAATGTAAAACAGGGCCGCTGAAAACGTGCTAAAATTATGAAACCAGGGGTTTAGGATGTGTTCTTTCACTTATCACAAGCCATGATAAGTGTAATGGTATCAGCAAAAAACAGAGAGAAAACCAATCCCCCCTTACACTATGAAATAACTGCATGTACAAAGTTGAATGCCAGTCCCTGCCTTGCCTAAATTAAACTAAATGGGAGCAATGCACAAACATGTGTGGTGCATTTCAGCAGCCCTGGTGTAGTGCTGAATTTCCGATCTTTTTTGTTCTACATGTGAAAACAATTCCAAAGTCAGAGAAAAAGGGGAAATCTGCAGAATTGAAGAAAAAAAATTTCCACTCCTGCACAACACTTGTTGTTCACTAGCACCAAAGACATTGGATTACAAGACAAATTACTCTCGCCTACTTCCGTAATACGTTTTTGGCAAGGGTAAATTGCTGTGTTAAAAATGGACTCGGAAAATTGCGTCCGCCACTGATATAACGTGTGAAAAGACGTCTAATCTATTCTTGATATTTCATATCTAAAACTTTGTTTTTAAAGTCTGATGTTTGCACGAACAGAAGAATGGATACTTAAAAGAACATTTCATAAAACTTTATTTTCAATAAATGGCACTATAAATCTTCAGGATCATGCCTGCTTTTTGAGAGTCACCTGCCATAGGGATAACATGTGAAAACAGGGATTTTAAGATTGATTGTAGTTCCCCTATTACTGGTTTGAATCTATTTCAAATGTGATTTGTATGTAATTTGAGACTTTGGAAAAGATTATTAAAGGCTAAAAAATAATCAAAGACTCCCCATAAATTTCAAGTACTATCAATGCTTTTGACCCTCTAGCTGCCATAGGTTAATATACAAAATCAGGGAATTTGAAATGAAGTTAATTCCCCTAGGATTTATCTAAATATATGGAAAAGGTGATTCATATAAAACTTCAAACTCTGAAAATAATTCAACCTCGATGAGTCCAATAGACCTCCCATAAATCCCCAGAATATGCATGCTTTTGACCAAGTTTTGTAATATTTGTAATACTAAACTTGAAAGCATTATTTTGTTGTTATCAATGACACACGATATGGGGCTGTACCACGTACCATGTACTACGATACTTACGTGTGCTTTATTTCGGTACTGAGGGTTCTTCGTAAATATATATTCTTTGCTAGCACTGCTTGCTTGCAAAGTGGATGATGAAGCCATAAACAAAATGACATGGTGAACTGTATGAGGAGGAAGCAATGCTTAGAATAGCTTACAGACCCCAAAATGATAAATATTAGAGATAATCCTTGATAATGTACCACCAGAATTATAGAAGAAAATACTAGTCTTAAAATGGTCATTTGTCAACTGGCTTACGAGCCTTACGTCTCCCCCTGCAGAACTGCTGGCACCCCCATTATGAAGGACAATGTGCCATACCTCCTATGAATGTTCCCCTTCCCCAAAATGTATTATTAATGGTTAAGTCCACTTCAGTCTTTACTTCAAACTGTGTACACTACCTAATTTGTAATTGATAATTCCATGAAAAAGTTTGGAAATGTCCAATAAATTCACCTGTTGAGATATTGCCCAATGATCAAAAACAGTTTTATACCCTTTCTTGATGGAGTAAGGCCTATTGCAAATGATAACAAAACTAGGATACACCTTCCAAAGTTTCTCTGAACAAGTGTGTCAACAACTCCTGAGAATCCATCATCCTGACTAACTCGCCCCTTCAATTTACCAACTACAAAGCAATGACATACATGTAGCATGAAATTTTCCTTACCTGTGATGTTTGAGACTTGACTTCTATTGTGCACCCTGCCACAAAAGAATAGCATTTTTGTGACTTCAAATAAAAGAATGCATAAATTTACATAATTAATTATTTCCACATTTCCGAGTATAACTTTGAAAGCCTCCAGTTAGCTCATCAGTAAGAGCGATCGGAATCAAAATCAACCAAGAAATGACAGAGAAGAAGCAAATTAATCACTTTGAGCAAATTTGACCTTGGTAGAGCTCACGCAAGAAATATAACAAGGAGGCTGCTTCTGACCCTGTAAAAGGCAGAACATTGGGGGCAGAATCACCAAAAGTAAGATTTTATTATGATACACTGCTGTACTAATTTGAACGAAACCCGTCATGAAATGTGCCCAGTAGAGAGCACACAAACAGACTCTCCAAAATCAATCTTTTTGTGTATAAAGACCGAACAAGCGAGAGCGCTACAACCAAAAGTTATAGGTGGCCAGATTTTTAATGATACACCACAATACCTTGGCCAGTACTGCGCACACAAATATGATGAGGCGTCGCATGCAGCAGGATAACACTGCTGAATCCAAAGTATCCTCCGGTACTACATAAATACTGGGGGATGCAATTATTGCAGATTGCAGGACCATGTACAAAATGGGGATTCTCCTTTTGAAAGAAGACAAAAGACCACAGTGCACACTGATTAGTCATACTCTAACATGTGGCAGTCAATGGTGTGGACCAAATAAAGAGTTATGAAGATTAAGACCTTCACTCCCTAAATCAAGGAAACAGAAAAGTCACTACATGTATATATTTGGTTTGAATATTTGGTAAAAACTTTCAAGTAGGGTCTTCTGAAATAGTGATTTCGCTCTGAGTGCATATGTAGGACCATATTCTTTCTTCCCAAGTGTCAGATTTTTTCTAAAAATTCATAGTATTCATACTTGTAACTCTGTGCTACAAAGCACTATACACACACACAACATCACAAATGAGAATGAATGTATGCTTACCCTTGATTATCGGAAAGCATCAGCACAAATGACTCTAAACTCTGCACAGAAGATCCATTATATCTGAAGTTTCCTTTTGCGATTTGTGGAAAACATCCCTATAATGGTGACCAGAAAAACAATTACACACTAGCATGAAAGTTCATTGGTGTTGATTAAGCAATATTAGAAAAGCTAAAATTCTTATCTCAATACAAGGATGTTAAACTCTTAAGCTTGTCTCTCAATAAAGATGGAAGCACCACAAACTTCTGAATGTCGGCAACCCAGTCATAGAGCATTATGTCAGAAATGTAAAGTTGGGTCACATTGCTAATGCAGGCAGTAACTTACAGCTGAAAACTGCAAGGTACACAACTTTGTACTGAGATCAAAACTTTAACTTTTCTTATAACAATACTACAAGTAATTTATAACAAAGTGCTTATAGTGCATGTTATTGCACATCAAATTTCAATTTTACTCTACAAAAACATGTACATGTACATTGTAATTCCTTTTAAAAAATACTGTAGGGCTGTATATTGAACATGTACTTGTTATGTAAGGTTTACTTCCTATTTTAAGCTCTTAGTTGAATGTTTGCTTTCATTGACCTCTTTATTTTCTATTGATTGTATGCCCTATTCACTAACAGCTATTTCCTTCTTTTCATGTCCACTTGCCCCACATACCACCAACTCACTTCCATTGTTCACTCTGACCCCCACTTCTACTTTCCCTCCTCTTCTATCACATGATCTCTCTTCCCTCCAAAATAGTCACATGACACTCATCACTCTCTTTTCTGATTGGTTTGATTTTCTTTGAATATTAATGATGCAATCACATGACAGATGTACTTTTGAATATTGATGAGATTCCTTTTGTTATGTTTATGTTACATGAATATTTATGTGAAAATCTATTGATGCATGTGACTGATTGGAACAGAGAACAGAAAATAAAAACCTAAAACTGCTCATGTAACTTTGCCATCAATGGTAACTTTCATGAAAACCGTGAATTTGATTGGCTGTTGAGCGTACTAATACCATTGATGGTAGAGTTACCGTTAATGGTAAGTTTAATGCAACGGGGCCCACAAGTTTTAGGGAAGCAGCAGCTAGTTCGTTGACTTTGCCACAAACAATTTATAATCATGGCAAATTCAAAATGGCGAAATGTGACATGTTCAAAGAGTATGACATCCGAAGTAGCTAGTGTTGCAAGAACTGCATGTGTACAACATTCAGCTGAAAAATGTTTGCTCAGAAACAAAACTGACACATGTCCAATCACCTGTTTTGTGTACATCGGCTAGTATACATGAAATACATGTATTCCCCCCTCCACAACTCTATCCACCATACAGCATTAACAGTTTTTTTTGTTTTTTTTTTTTGGGGGGGGGAGGTTGAAGAAATAAGGTAGCAATGTCAATCTTCTTCCTCCTATAAGAGTTTGATAATTGGAAGCTAGGGAATATGTGTCCTACACTTCAATTAATTTGATCCATTCCAAACGGATGTCCAATTATACTATTCAACAAATTATTTCAATCCTCCTACAATGTATGTCCAAACAGACACTGTGTGACATGATACTATGAAATGTTATTTGGATAACAAATTACTTGAACATTCAAATTTTGAAATCTTACCTCTCCAGCAGTTGTTCTTGATGAATAATCACCTAAACTTGATCTTCTACTTGTCAATTTGACAATACTTGGAGTTCTTTTGAGGGTTGAATAGCT
>JAPZVO010001051.1:0-22969 GCA_029962745.1 Echinometra lucunter
TATTGCTTTGTAATGGAATGTGAGATTTTTGTTGCAAATAAATCACCTGTTAAGGGTGAAAAAAAAATAATAACTCTTATTTACCCAGGTACCAACTTATATTACCCCTCTCCATTCTTATATGCCCAGCGCCTGGCTAAAGGCAGAAGGTCCCATTTTAGTAAGTCTTTGGGTACTCAGACGGGGATTCGAACCCATGACCTTCTGTTCATGAGGCGGATGCTCTATCAATTGAGCCAACATGCCCGGTATGATGATGAGTTAAGTTTCTTAGATGATATTTACTGCAGTTTCTATCAAATCATTCTTTCACTTACATAATAAAACTCTTCGTATCAAAAAACTGATTCACTGCACTACTGCCTTTTCTTTAAGCAAACAAAAAGGATGAATATTTGTTGACTGTTTACCCGTTGGTAGATGGTGGATGCAGTGGCCATGTCTCCTGACATGAAGTGATTCTCTGCCAGACAACAAAGAACATCTGTATTCTCCCTCAATACGCTCTGTCATACAAACAAACATTAACATGACTGAAACAAAAGCTGTGAACATACAAGTTACCAAGGTTTACAGGTTTTAGTGGAAAATGTGAAGGCAAAATAGAAAAATAATATAAGAATTATTTATCGAGAAGCATCTTCTAGATGCTGCTAACTTCCAAAGTCTCTCCTACTTCAGTTATAATCAAAGTGACAAGGAGGTTACCTACAAAAAAGCATTAATTCAAGGCAATAACACAGGACCTAAAAGAGAAAGACTCAGATCAAGATATCAACCAAGACCAATATTTCAGTATTTTTATCAAAATAATTGACTCTGTTAATTAATCAGATATAACTCATACTTACCCCACTTTCTAGTACTTTAAATGTACTGACTGCCTTGCTGTATTCCTTACTTGTGCTGTAGGCATGACCTTTCAACCAGAATGTTAACCTACACAAAATGAGAGGTAGAGTACCAAAATGTTCTGTTCAGTGTCAAAATGGTGTTCTTACACAAATGCATTAGATAAATATGAACAAATGCACAGGACAAAAGTGCTTTCAAAAAAGTATGTCTTCCTAGACAAGACAAGTATTTTTCTGGATTCCAAAATAAATGGAGCCTCAAATCACAAGAAGTCTCTCTGACCATTCTTCTTTCAGATTAGTACCTCGAAATTGACAACTCAAAGAGATATACTCTACACACTTTCCTGAGCATATAGAGCTGCACATAGGCAGCTGTTTACATAGCTTTTGGGGCACAACAAATTCAAGATCAAGTCTACTTTATTTGCATACAAAAGTTACACTATGAAAATGATACGGTTTAATTTCAAGAATCAGATAAATCAAGTGGCAATCCCCCCCCCCCTCTCTCTCTCTCTCTGTAGCGGCATGAAGTAAAAGGGTCTGTAAATTCAAGACTAATATCTCTACTAGTTCACTTGCATGTTTAATGTTTTTTCCAATGTTCATTGGTTACCAACTCACTTTCCACCCTAGTAACAAAATTGTTTATAAGTGTACTGATTCTGGTTGGTCAGACTGACCATACCCAGCCCTGAACCTGGTAGCAACAGTAATCCAATTGGTCAACACATTGGCCAGATATGCTAATCAAACATGACTCAGATACCAAGAAGGGAGATACCAAGAAGTTATCCCACTTGGCATCAGAAGACAAAAGAAAGTTCCACAGTCAAAAGGTGTTCATCATTTTACAGCAAAAGTTTAGGAAAATTGCAGAATTGTGGAGGTCAAACAATCGGTGAGTTGAAATTGTGTTCTTTATATAGTTATTAACATATTTGTATTGATAATACTGTAGTAGTTAAGTGGACTTATGAATTTATTAAGCCAGAAAAGTCAAGTTGTTTGTTATGAAGTTGTAAGGACTGCATCTCAGTATATAGGGTGCCCCACCCTATGGTATAATACTTCTACTGTCTAGAAGGGTGAACTCGATTCCGATTGGAATAATGTATATAGATTCATATATCTTTCTTATGTTTAACTAACATTATATATTATCCTCATCTTTTATTGTTGCTATTAATTCTAAATGAGAAGGTTTCATGAGAGGAGATTTGACTTGACTTGGCGAGAAGAGAGAGAGAGAGAGAGAGAGAGAGAGAGAGTTTGACCCATGTACGTGTACACTAGTGTAGTTACAAATAAGTCTTTGTTCTGGGTGTGCACAGATTGTCAATGGGTGAAAGTTGTGGCGAGGCAGTGAGCTAGGCCGTTGCCATGGGTACGAAGTTCTGAGAAGAGGGGCTTGTGTGCTGCACAACTGCTTGCGTTCAGTAGTATCTGGATTAAAGTTAGTACCGATTATCTTTGGTTCAGGAATGAGATTAAGTTCATATTTAGTAGTTGTTATGTTGTATCTAATTGTACCATAGGCCTAAACAACTGTATTAACTTTGTGAGTGTTGGTATCATGAATTATCATTATATAGGCAGAAACTTGTATTACGTTCACTTGATAATAGTTATTCTCTATTCGTGTTATTGTTAGTTATTCGATATAACGATTGTTGATCATATATTTATGATGTGTTTTATCTTCTTGTATTACAGCGAACCACTCATTCGCACGCTCATTCACTCACACTCACTCATCACTGATTCGTTCGTTCAGTCTCTCGCTCAGTCGTTCAATTGCTTCACTTGTTTACGATTTATCTTCATCTACGATTTCATGATTTGTGAACTGTTGCGACACTTCGAGCATTATTGGCTATAATAAATGAAGCATAACTGTATGGAACTGTGTGATTGAACATTTATTTCGAGTGCGTTCGGAATTGACCATCCATTTATTATTCTCCTGTGGCTTAAATTGTTCTAGAAGTCACATAAGTTCGCGATTGCCAGGCAAAAGGATGGCAGATTCTGATTCAGTAAATGATGATCACGATGTTACGTCGCTGAAGCGTTCATGCAGGGGATACATGGGGACATTATCCCGACTCTACAAGGAGCTAGAGGTTTTGATGGCGGACTTTGAAAATAAGGACGAGGTAGAGAGCAGAAGCATCTTCTTCCAGCTTGAAAGGGTATTTCACATCATACACACAAAAGAGTGGTGAATACATAGCCAGTTGAGTGGGAGCGAGAGCCGAGGCCCGCGGTCAGAAAACGTTCGAAGGAAGCCGTACAGAACAAAGGTGAATTCCTCAAGCCTTAGGACTGCAGGACTGGATGTAAGCGCGAAGAAGCCAGTTGAGCTGGAGAGTGGTCCGACCGACGTTGATGTGAAGGCGACGGCGATGACGACAGAAGGTCTGTGTCGGTCCTTCCTCCCGATCGTCGAGTAGCAGAGCATCGAGATACACCATTGGGGCTAGCTCGGCATCGTCTGCACGACTTCGAGAGGCAAGAGCCAAGGCGGACTGTTGCCCGGCTTAATAAGCAACATATGATAAAGACTCAATAGAACTTAAAGCAAGAACAGTTGAAACTACAGCAAGACAAGCTGGCAGCGATGGAAGCGGGACAAGGACATTGCAGTGCTGAAGTAGAAGTTCAGTTTCTCGAGGAGGAAACTGAAGGAGAACTGCAGGTTAGATTAGATAAGCCAAAACCCTTATCATTCCAACAATGGTAATGTATCTAAGTCAGTTATGAATGAAGTAAGTGTTCATAAGCCTAATGTAAATGATGGTCGTTAAGCATGGAGAGGATAATATGAATCCTTCAGATATCAATGTGCACATGCCCAGGTTAGCACGGTTTTAAATCCAAATGCTTCCTGAATATGTAGGGGTGAGAAGTAAATTGGATAGTGATATGGAAAAGGTGTAGATAAGAATAGCCTGGTACAAATGTTCCAGCTGTGGACTTGGCAATGAATATGCCGAAACCGGGAAATGAAAGTATTGATGGTAATCCGTTGATTATTGTGCCTTTATTACTAGCTTTGATGCTACCTGTAGCCTCTAGAATTACCGATGAGAGGGCTAAGCTTATGTACCTTGTTCAATACTGCAGTTGGTAAGGCCAGGGATAGCATAGAGAATTGTGTTTTTTCTAGGGCCCCCCAACTCGGATACCAAAAGCAAGGCAAATTCTAGCCGATCAGTTTGGGCAGCCATTCATGGTTGCCACTGCTCACATGAAAAGGGTGTTGAGTCGTCCAGCCCTGTTCCTAGACCAAACGACGGCGATGCTCTGTGGGACCTCGCACGTAATATGCGGAAATGTCAGATGGTGCTGTCTCAAGCAAATTATGGCGCGCGATATGGACCAGCTCAGAGAATCTTCTGCGCATCCAACAGCTCCTGCCAGTACACTTGCAGTCTGAGTGGGCGAAGAGGGCGCACTCAATGATGACACGGTGCATGGCCTCCGACCTTTGAAGCCATGACAAGGTTCATTGAGGAATCGGCCAGCTGGCAAGTAATATGTTCGGACAGAACATAGGAAACTCTCTGAGGCAAAAATCTGACAAGTCATCGAAGCAGAAGGCCGGATTTAAGATGAACGACGCTGTCCACACAGAGCGAACAAGCAGAAAGAGACTTCATCTGACGCAGGAAAAGGCTCACAAGGCAAAGGCAGAAGGGCATAGTAAGGGATGTCCTTGCTGTTCGGGACGACACTACCTGGAGGACTGCAAAATCTTCGTTGGAAATCCTTTGAAGAGCGAAAAGGGCATAACCAGAAAGAATAAAATTATGCAATAATGCTTCAGACCTTTGCACATGGCTTCAGGCTGCATGATGAAGTCTAGGTGCAAGGAAAGGGATGCCAACGAAAACATCACACCCTCCTCCATGCACCCGCATCCTCCTTCAAGGGATCAAAGCCGGAAGGCAAGGATAAGCGCAAAGAAGACATCTAGAGATGTCTTTCAGGCAGCCCCAATTACAGACACTGGGGGGCCGGTACTTCTGATGAGAACACCCCTGGTAAGGGAGGTGAGTCCCGGAGGGAAGCCGGCGACTGCTACAGCGTGTGTCCTTCCACAAGAAGGTATGCCTTAGGGTCGTGCCAGTGAAGGTCCAGGGTAACGGACGGCAAGTAGAGACATGGGCCTTACTGGACGAAGGGAGGCGAGTGTATCCATTTGCGCCAAGGCATTAGTCGAAGACCTTGGATGACTGGATCGCGTAGACGATTTGAATTGACCACTGTGAATGGGGTTGACTCACAAGAAGGCGAGGAAGTCAGTCTCAAGGTCAAGGACATCCATGACAAGGAAGAGTTGGAGCTTCCACGTGTCTGGACAGTGAAGTCTCTGCCTCTTTCTGACTCCCTGATTCCAGACAACAAGGACGTTAGTAAGTGGAAACACTTGCGAGGGATAGAGTTCCCATCAATTGACGCAAGGGAGGTCAAGTTACTCATAGAGCTGACACCCCAGAAGCGTTTGGGTGTTGGAACAAAGGAGAGGAAAAAGGAAGGAACCTTATGCAATACGTTGCCCTCTCGGTTGGACACTCATGGGGCCACCACCAAACTCAAGGGAACCCAATCCTTCACAGTAAATTTCGCAAGGGTAGAGGACGAGGGACTTCAAAGTCAGGTCAAGAGGTTCTGGGAGCTGGATCATGTGATCAAGGATCAGCCAGGAAAGATGGAGATTCCATCGAAGATCAAAGAGCAAAGGTTCAAATGCAGAAGACTATTAGGCTCGTTGACGGCCACTACGAAGTAGGCCTCCCATGGAAGTACCCGGACCCGAAACTCGAAGACAATCGCTACATGGCTGAAGTTCGTCTGAAGTACTTGGAAAAGAGGCTAAAGAGAGATGCAGATTTAGCTCGCAAGTACACAGAGACCGTCCAAGGGTACATCGAGAAAGGGTATGCGGAGAAGATACCAAACGAGATGGAAGAAGACAACCCACGGCCTTCCTGTACATGGTATCTCCCACGTCATCCTGTTGTTCACCCTCACAAACCAGACAAGGTGAGAGTTGTATTTGACTGCGCAGCAAAGTATCATGGAATTTCACTCAATGACACATTGTTGCAAGGTCCAGACCACACCAATAGCCTGGTGGGTGTGCTCCTGCGATTTAGGCAGGAATCTGTCGCAGTGGTTGGTGATGTTGAGGCGATGTTTCACCAGGTGAGGGTGCCAGAAGAAGATTGCAATGCTCTGCGCTTCCTATGGTGGGAAAATGGAAACCTGTTGACAGAGCCAACAGAGTACCGGATGAAGGTACATCTCTTTGGTGCAACATCATCACCAAGCTGCGCTGGGTTCGCACTCCGAAGAACAGCAGAAGACAACCGACATGACTATGACGAAGACGTCGTCAACACAGTGCTGGAAAATTTCTATGTGGACGATTGCCTCAAATCAGTGCCCACCAGCAAGGACGGCGTGAGGCTAGTCAAGCAACTACGGAGCCTTCTGCAGAAGGGAGGATTCCGTCTAACCAGTGGGTAAGCAATAGCAGGGAAGTGCTAAACTCCATACCCGAAACGGAAAAGGCTCCATCTGTAATCGACATGGATTTAGAAACCCTCCCCATTGAGAGAACGCTAGGAGTATTGTGGGACGTCGATTCCGACAGATTTGGTTTCAAGGTGAATCAAAAGGACAAACCTGCAACTAGATGAGGGATACTCTCCAAGGTTAGTTCCTTATATGATCCCCTAGGATTCCTAGCGCCATTCATCTTGGTCGCAAAAGTTCTCCTGCAAGCCATCTGCCAAAAGGGCTTAGGATGGGACGATCCCATCGAGGAGAAGGATCTGCAAGTCTGGCAAGAATGGCTAGATGATCTCCCTCGACTAACGGAGATTAGTATACCAAGATGTGTCAAACCAAAGGACCTCAAAGAACCCGTGCTGTATCAGCTCCACCATTTCTGCGATGCATCAGAGCGCGGGTATGCAGTCGTGTCCTACTTGCGCTTGGTGGACGCTGCAGGCCACATACATTGTTCGTTTGTATGTGGAAATCTAGACTGAGCCCTCTAAAAGTCACCTCCATCCCAAGGCTCGAGCTAGCAGCAGCTGTTCTGGCTGTCGACATGAATGGGATGATCCAAGAGGAATTGGGGCTGTCGGTTACTTCAACAACATACTGGACAGACTCGACATCTGTTCTCATGTACATCCCAATGAGAGCCGAAGGTTCCATACATTCGTAGCGAACAGAGGTCGCTAAGATTCGCGAGGCTACAGAGCTTAGCCAGTGGCGACACGTGAATACCAAACTAAATCCGGTGGATGATGGCTCTCGTGGTATGAATGCTAGGGAGCTCATCGAAAAATCCGAGGTGGCTCCTGGGGCCCAATTCCTCAAAGAGGAGGAAAAAACAATGGCCGTCGTCTCTAGTTGTCTCAGGGAACTAAGAAGGACGATCTAGAAGTAAAGAAAGACCAAGCGCACGTGAATCCTGTCACATCGAATGACAGTTGCACAGACTAATGACAGGTACTCATCCTGGTGGAAACTCAAGAGAGCCTTTGCTTGGGTACTTCGGTACAAGAGATTCTTGAAAAATAGAGATGCGGCAAGAAAGGCTATCTGGGGATCTCACCGCAAGGGAGCTTAAGGAGGCAGAGCTTGAAAATGTCAAGCAAGTTCAAAAGGATCATTTCCTACCGAAGTGATGACTGAACAACAAAGGGATCAGCAAGGCGACATCAGGCCTTAAGCTCTCTAGACAAACTGGACCCTATCACCATCGGGGAGTCCTAAGAGTTGGTGGTAGGCTTTCAGGTTCTCCTCTCCCAGAAGACGCAAAACACCCCATCATACTCCACGAGACTGTCATGTGACTGACCTAATTATTCAACACTATCATGAAGAGGTTGGACATTCTGGGGCGGTCATGACCTTGTCAGCCGTAGAGAAGGTTCTGGGTTATCAGAGGAGGAGCCACTGTCGAAAGTGCTTGGACGGTGCATGAGGTGCAAGAAGAGAAGCACTCGTAGAGGAGAGCAGTTCATGGCGGACCTCCCTGCACAGAGGTAACACCAGACAAGCCCCCGTTCACTTGTACAGGGGTGGACTTCTTCGGGCCTTTCATGGTCAAGATGGGGGGCGCAGTGAGGGGTGAAGAGGTATGCCTGCCTGTTCACCTGTTTTCGCATCCAGGAGCAGTTCACATTGAGATAGCCGTTCGCCTTGATACTGATTCCTTCATATGCGCATTGAGAAGATTCATTAACCGCAGAGGGAAACCAGATCAAGTATTCAGTGACAATGGAACGAACTTTCGAGGCGGACATAAGGAATTAAAGGAAAGTCTCGCAGCGCTAAATAGTTCTAAGATTGGGAAATTTCTACTCCAAAAAGGCATTGAGTGGAAATTCAATCCTCCTCAAGCAAGCCATATGGGAGGAGTCTGGGAACGTATTATACGTTCGGTGCGCAAGATCTTAGGAGGGCTACTAAACCCAACAAGTTATGTCGGAATGAGGCATTATCGACGTTGATGACAGAAGTAGAAGCTATCCTAAATGCAAGACCACTAACTCAACTGAGTGTAGACCCGTTCGATGACGAACCATTGACACCTAATCATCTCTTGTAATGAGAAAGAATCCATCTCTGCCCACCTGGAATCTTTTCCAAGGATGAATGCTATGGCAGGAGAAGATGGCGCCATGTTCAGTACCTTGCAGACCAGTTTTGGAAGCGGTGGGTCAAGGAATACCTCCCCCTCCTTCAACAAGACAAAAGTGGACACAAGACAAGAGGAACTTCCGGCCAGATGACCTCGTCTTGGTGGCTGACGACAATGCACCTCGTGGGCAGTGGCCTATGGGTAGGATTGTGGCCACCTATCCTGACAAACATGGTAGGGTAAGACAGGTTGATGTGAAAATGGGTTCAAAACATTTCAGATGCCCAATTTCAAAGCTTTGCCTTTTGGAGGAAGGGAAGGGTGCCCTGTAAGGACCATTGTGTGCTAATATTCTTATTAGTACGTTTGTAATTCTCTGGCAGTGAAAGCTAATATCAGTACCGCATTATCATACTTAACATTTACTTGTTAAATATAGGGTGAGTTAATGTAGCAAGGTATAGCTACAGCCAATCAGTGGATATATAATTCAATCTGTAATTGTCATTATTCGTTGGAGTTATTTTAGATTTGATTTAATTGTACTTCAGTGTTGAATGGTTTAAAACATTCATATAGGGTTTGTTTACATATTGTATTATTGTTTCCCTTTATGCCGCGTTCTAATAATAGGAATGAGCTAATGGGTGAGTGAGCTCATTGGGGCCGGTATGTAGCGGCATGAAGTAAAAGGGTCTGTAAATTCAAGACTAATATCTCTACTAGTTCACTTGCATGTTTAATGTTTTTTCCAATGTTCATTGGTTACCAACTCCCTTTCCACCCTAGTAACAAAATTGTTTATAAGTGTACTGATTCTGGTTGGTCAGACTGACCATACCCAGCCCTGAACCTGGTAGCAACAGTAATCCAATTGGTCAACACATTGGCCAGATATGCTAATCAAACATGACTCAGATACCAAGAAGGGAGATACCAAGAAGTTATCCCACTTGGCATCAGAAGACAAAAGAAAGTTCCACAGTCAAAGGTGTTCATCATTTTACAGCAAAAGTTTAGGAAAATTGCAGAATTGTGGAGGTCAAACAATCGGTGAGTTGAAATTGTGTTCTTTATATAGTTATTAACATATTTGTATTGATAATACTGTAGTAGTTAAGTGGACTTATGAATTTATTAAGCCAGAAAGTCAAGTTGTTTGTTATGAAGTTGTAAGGACTGCATCTCAGTATATAGGGTGCCCCACCCTATGGTATAATACTTCTACTGTCTAGAAGGGTGAACTCGATTCCGATTGGAATAATGTATATAGATTCATATATCTTTCTTATGTTTAACTAACATTATATATTATCCTCATCTTTTATTGTTGCTATTAATTCTAAATGAGAAGGTTCATGAGAGGAGATTTGACTTGACTTGGCGAGAAAGAGAGAGAGAGAGAGAGAGAGAGAGAGAGAGAGTTTGACCCATGTACGTGTACACTAGTGTAGTTACAAATAAGTCTTTGTTCTGGGTGTGCACAGATTGTCAATGGGTGAAAGTTGTGGCGAGGCAGTGAGCTAGGCCGTTGCCATGGGTACGAAGTTCTGAGAAGAGGGGCTTGTTTGCACAACTGCTTGCGTTCAGTAGTATCTGGATTAAAGTTAGTACCGATTTATCTTTGGTTTAGGATGAGAATAAGTTCATATTTAGTAGTTGTTATGTTGTATCTTAATTGTACATAGTACATAGTACATTGTACATAGGCCTAAACAACTGTATTAACTTTGGTATCATGAATTATCATTATATAGGCAGAAACTTGTATTACGTTTCACTTGATAAGTAGTTATTCTCTATTCGTGTTATTGTTAGTTATTCGATATAACGATTGTTTATCATATATTTATGATGTGTTTTATCTTCTTGTATTACAGCGAACCACTCATTCGCACGCTCATTCACTCACACTCACTCATCACTGATTCGTTCGTTCAGTCTCTCGCTCAGTCGTTCAATTGCTTCACTTGTTTACGATTTATCTTCATCTACGATTTCATGATTTGTGAACTGTTGCGACACTTCGAGCATTATTGGCTATAATAAAATGAAGCATAACTGTATGGAACTGTGTGATTGAACATTTATTTCGAGTGCGTTCGGAATTGACCATCCATTTATTATTCTCCTGTGGCTTAAATTGTTCTAGAAGTCACACTCTCTCTCCTCTCTCACCTTGCCTTGAAGATAAACGGGAAGAAAAAGTATTTCTCCAACATGCATACAATCAATAATTTAGAATTAAATCAATTCATTTTCTTGCTCGCTGTCCTGATTAATTCTAGTTGTCCCTGCTTACCATTCCATATTTGCTGAACTTGGCATGTTGTTGACGGTGAAAGCAGCCACCTCTGTCCCTCTGACACCAAGAGAGAGAAGACCCAAGACAGCTTGGAGTGCAAGAGGACATTGCCTTGGTATAGTAAGATCCATAGACATATGATAAATTTACTAGAAGAAAAGCAGCACACGTGGATATCATCACGGAAACGGCATTAGGCCCCGCCTCTTTCAGATTATTTAAAGGGGCCGATAAGCACCCGTTATCACCATGATATCGATAACAGATATCGATAACACTGTTGCATTATCCATATCTATTGTGCATCAGTTTTATTTTGACACTTTGATTTAATGTGCATTTCTTGGGCATTTGTAGCGCATTTATTGTGCACTTATTGTGCATTTATTGCGCATGCAGTTAGCTGATGGGCATAATGTTTCAAAACGTGTACAAATGCACGTTACTCATTGGAAGCATCTTACAAAATGAATTATCCATTTTTGATCATGAATATTAATGGATGCTTAGGTTGGCCTTCTAATGAATCTGGACAAAATGGCTGAGCTTTAAATTAGGGGCCTGGTAAGATCATAAATAATCATTACAAAAGAATAATGAAATAAGAAAATAATAATATGATCAGCTAACACACATAAAGGGATTACTTCCATATCATTAGCATTTCTACACAATTTTGCATAGTATGATGCTAAATTGTGAAAATATTACCCTATTCTATATCATAAGACTAACAAAGATACCCAGACTTGAATACTGAAGAGACAGTATGATCCTTTTCACTCATATATATGCACATATATATGCATTGCAATACACTCAAATAGAAATTGGCTTTCTCATTTTCTTTCACATGATCAATCTAAAAATTCCATGAAGTTCATGAAAATTCAGAAGTAGTATTATTTCATTTCATTTTCTTAAAAATGGGTAAACCTATTATCAGGGTTCTCACCAGAAAAAAATCCACACATGTCAAGGACATGTGCTGCCACTCCTGAGAATGGGGGTGGGTGGGGGGATTCCCCCTCCCGCGAGCGCGCTAACCCCAGAATGGGAGCATGAGCCGAAGCAGAGACTTATAGGGAAGATACTTGCACCACTAGGAGCTCTGAAGCCCTAGATCAGTATATTAATACAAGATATGAGAGAGCAGGAGAGTGGAAATTAAGCTTGTACATTAACATATATTTTTCTACCCATGTACACTTTTACCCATATGGATTAATACATGTGATACGCCCTGTTCAGAATTTGTAAGCAATGTGTCACTGACCTTATCAAGTGACCACATCACATTCTCTCCCTCTTTCACTCTCTCTTCCTCTCTCACTACCTTCCTCTCTCTCTTTCTCTTCCCTGTATGACCATGAGGGAAAATCCTACTCATACAATTTTACAGCTTCTTTCAGCCTTCAACCTATTACCAACTGAGTTTAAGGGTACACTGTAGCTATTTAATGGGGAGTACACTGGTCTGTCCCTGGATACTTCACAGGCTTAATGGAAATATACTGCCAAAAAGTAAACAAAATCTCTGGCATTTGCTTTTACTGTTAGGAATGTATACTCAATTTCTTTTTTTTTTTTTACGCATGTCGGGCAATTTCACACATGGTTCTACTTTGTCTGAAATCCTGCACTCATGGTATTGGAACCATGGGTGTTACATGTATGTACTGCCGAGAACATTGCCTTTCCAAAGTTATAAATAACGCAGATATTTTTGTGATTACCTCAGTACTTCTTTGTACCCATAGATAGCTGATCGTTCCATTCCAATCTTTTGATAGAGCTTAGCAAGGGCCATGTTGACTTTAGGTTCTCTCATCTTGGCAGGAATACTCTCAAGCTACCAAGAAAAAGAAAGGGGAACCTATAGTTTATTCCAATGATATGTACATCATGCTTTACTTTGTCAAAGAAATAGGATTAGACAGATTAGATCAATTTAGGACTGAGAGTTATAGTATCAATATGCATCAGATAGGACTAGCCTGAAATAAATTGAACCAGGGCCTGTTTCATAAAACTTTTTATGGGTAACAACTCCTACATTTCTATGACAAATTTGCTCTCAGCCAATCAGATTCAAGGATTTCAGGAGCTTATAACAGCTATTGCAACTTGTTATTGATAACAAGCTTTATAAAACGGGACCAGATTCACCTATCACTTTATTACCAATGTGATAATCTCCCCTCATTTTTCAGTCTTACAGGTCAGTAATAAGGAAAGTTGAAGAGATGGCTCTAGTAAGGCCACTACACTCACCACAGCCAGCGCCTCTCTGTGGTTTTTGAGACTGTTATGACACTGGTAGATGCGGAACCTGACATCTAGCTCTGAGGGTAAGTTATCATCCGATTGTTGGCTGCTTTGTGTTTGACCTTTCACCTTGGACTTGTTGATCATCTTTTTCAGCTGCAACGCTTTGCGGTATGTTCCCTGAAAGATGACAGTCAGAAGTTATCTTTTTTATGTTAACAGAAACCTTTCTGGACCCAGCCAGCATCAACAGCAAATCATATAACAGTGAATCCTGTATATAAGACCACTCAAGGAAAGGGAGACAAGAAATGTGGTCTTTATGGACAGGTTTCTTTAGAACATGTCTCAATGGGAAAAACTATTCAAGGGAAACAAAAAATTTTGGTCTTTATAGACAGGTGGTCTTTCTATACAGGTGGTTGCTAAAGCAGGTTTGACTGAATATCAATGACAGATGAGAAAGAAAAATATAAGTGCTTCAAGCTTGACTGGTAGCCCCTCCCTCTCATTTGTTTTCTTCAGAAACTACAACCAGATTTACAGAAACTTATGCTTGTCTGTGTATGAAAATAAACAATTAGCTGATACTGTCCCAAGACTATAAACAGAAATTTCAATAAAACACTGAAAGACAATATAAAGTCTCCTCCTTTTCCGACATGCTCTGTGAAATTTTAGGTGAATTACTTCCCTAGTGCAGAAAGCATACTGTCTTGGATCCTTGGAAGTTGGAATTTGACTAACAATATTGTTGGTAAACCTAGCAGTCTAAAACATGCTATGCTGAGACCAACTAATATAATGTCTTCCGGAAAACAGAGCAAAGCCAAATTTTTGGTTTGTCTCTACAAAAGTCATACCAATTAGAGTAAGACATTTGGCATGTTACCTCAGCCCTCTTGTATTCTTGTTCTTCATACAAGGCATCTGCATAATAGACCAGTAGTTGGTATCTCTCTGCCACGGTTAATAACTCGGTATTCTGCTCACTGGCTGTCTTCACTAGATTGGCCTACAATTGATACCAGAAAAAGACAAATGTCAGCTTCAGTGATACATTCTACAAGAGTGGAGGGCACAGGCCAAGGTTTCTACTCCTGTATCACACCACCCCACCAGCATAAATCCACTTTGAGGAGTGGGGGTTGATCGACTTTCTTGCCCAATTTTTTTTCTGTCGAACGCACACTTAAGTATAAACACACGCCCTCACCCACCTGCACAGACCCCCCCCCCCTCCCCTTATACACATTTTAATTATCTTGCGAGCCAAAAATGACCACTTTTCTGGTTTTCAATTGCGATTTCAAATATAAATTTTAAAATATGATGAGCGAGCGAAGCGAGTGAACCAAAAATAACCGCTTTTCTGGTTTTCAACCACATTTTCAAATGAAAATTTGAAAATATGACGAGCAAGCGAAGCGAGCGAGCCAAAAATAACCGCTTTTCTGGTTTTCAATCGCATTTTCAAATAGAAATTCTAAAATATGTTGGTTGTTTACGACAGATTAATAAAAATTATATTTAAAGATTAATTAAAATATCATTTCTTCCTTAAAAAGTGGGGGGGGGGGGGTTTGGATATTTGTACACACCATTCCCCCCCCCTCTCAAAAAAGTGGGGGGAATATATCCCCCCATCCCCCGGGATTTACGCCAATGCACCACCCACAACCTCGTAGATGTCCAACATCATCTCCAGATCTCTTCTGACCATGGTCACTCTGAAAGATGCATAATCCCACTAGCCAGAACAAAATTGGAGTGTTCACACACAAGGTAAAAAGTGAGGTTCAAAAATCGAAGAAATACAGAAGTTAACTCAGAAAGAAAATAGTCTGTTTTGAATAGAAGAGAACAGGAAGAAAAAGGAAATGAAGACAAGCATTAGTGGGGAGTGTCCATGTGTGAGTGTTCAAGAGAGTAGAGTCTAATTAAACAAAAAATATCAACAAAAAGAAAACATTTAATTACAAAAATATATATATCTGTTAGAAAGAAGGATCAATGGAAAGAAACATGAGAAAGAGCAATCATGAATGCTGAACACAAACCGAAAAAAACTAAAAAATTATATTAAAAATTAAGAAAAGGAAAATAGAATTGAATTAAAAATGAAAAAAAAAACAAAAACTGAACGATGATGCAACCAACTGTTTCATCACAAAGTTCACACAAAAACAAACAAACGAACGAAAAAACCAAAATACCCCCCCCCCCCACACACACACACAAACCATTACAACAACACAATAGAAGATCTCAGTTAGACTACTTAATAGTTGTAAAAACTTGTAATTGTAAGAAATGAACTTTGAAGCTACACAGGCACAGTGACACTCACAAATGACAATCAAACCCATCGCAAAATGAGACGAGTGGGACTGAGTGAGGT
Source organism: Echinometra lucunter (assembly GCA_029962745.1). Taxonomy (NCBI): domain Eukaryota; kingdom Metazoa; phylum Echinodermata; class Echinoidea; order Camarodonta; family Echinometridae; genus Echinometra; species Echinometra lucunter. The sequence continues at coordinate 15,504 of JAPZVO010001051.1, forward strand.
TCATCAAAATTCAGAGCCTTACCAAAATAGACAAGTTTCCAAAGAGTCCTTCATTTCTAAGAAGTCGGACATGATCCATTAACCAAACACCCATTTTCAATTTCTTCTCTGTACTTTAGGAAATCTGAAACAAAAGGCCCCAAAACACTAAAGCAAACGAAATGAATGGTGCTCTCTTGACTGTTAGTGTTACTGTTAGCGCTTCTTGAAACTGGGGTAGGCAATATTTTGGAACAAGTAGCGGGCTGCGCACGGCACTACGTGAAGAAAATGTCGACTAGGTAAGACCGCCCCTTATGAATATGCATAAGTCCATGGCGGCGCTCGGCTCACTGCATAGCTCTTCATCTGAATTAGATTCAAATTTCTTACCTGTTTGGCCTAGCATGGAAGTTTGAGGAACACGCAGAATGCAGCTTGGAACTAGTAAAATGCAAAAATTATTGATGCAAGTAATCGTATGAAGTATGACGTCAAAAAATACCATACAAACGATACCAATATTAGAACACGCAAGATTTGCGTTGGAACCATTCGGGAACCATGCACTGTCTCCAGTGGAGGGATGAATGGTTCAAAAATAATAGAGTCACAACAAAATAACCTAAAAGTTCAAATCTGCATTCTCCGTGATCCAAAATTTCTATCGCGGTATTGTATTGTTTTGACTACATAATATACTTTCATTGATTAATTGCATTTTACCTGTTCCAATCTGCATTTTACCTGTTCCAAAATTTCTTTCTTTGTATTGTATTGTTTCGACTATACTGTCTTGACTTCACACATGCCTCAATTTAGTTACTGCATTTTACCTGTTCCAATCTGCATTTTACAAGTTCCAAAACATCTATCTTTGTATTGTATTCTTTAAACTACATAATATACTTTTATTGAGTTATTGCATTTTACCTGTTCCAATCTGCATTTTACCTGTTCCAAAATTTCTTTCTTTGTATTGTATTGTTTCGACTATACTGTCTTGACTTCACACTTGCCTCAATTTAGTTACTGCATTTTACCTGTTCCAATCTGCATTTTACAAGTTCCAAAACATCTATTTTTGTATTGTATTCTTTAAACTACATAATATACTTTTATTGAGTTATTGCATTTTACCTGTTCCAATCTGCATTCTACCTGTTCCAATATTTCTTTCTTCCTATTGTATTGATTCGACTACACTGTATCTATGTCTTGACTTTACACTTGCCTCAATTTAGTTACTGCATTTTACCTGTTCCAATCTGCATTCTACAAGTTCCAAAACTTCTATCTTTGTATTGTATTCTTTAAACTACATAATATACTTTCATTGAGTTATTGCATTTTAACTGTTCCAATCTGCATTTTACCTGTTCCAAAATTTCTTTCTTCGTATTGTATTGTTTCGACTATACTGTCTTGACTTCACACTTGCCTCAATTTAGTTACTGCATTTTACCTGTTCCAATCTGCATTTTACAAGTTCCAAAACATCTATCTTTGTATTGTATTCTTTAAACTACATAATATACTTTTATTGAGTTATTGCATTTTACCTGTTCCAATCTGCATTCTACCTGTTCCAAAATTTCTTTCTTCGTATTGTATTGTTTCGACTATACTGTCTTGACTTCACACTTGCCTCAATTTAGTTACTGCATTTTACCTGTTCCAATCTGCATTTTACAAGCTCCAAAACTTCTATCTTTGTATTGTATTCTTAAACTACATAATATACTTTCATTGAGTTATTGCATTTTAACTGTTCCAATCTGCATTTTACCTGTTCCAAAATTTCTTTCTTCGTATTGTATTGTTTCGACTATACTGTCTTGACTTCACACTTGCCTCAATTTAGTTACTGCATTTTACCTGTTCCAATCTGCATTTTACAAGCTCCAAAACATCTATTTTTGTATTGTATTCTTTAAACTACATAATATACTTTTATTGAGTTATTGCATTTTACCTGTTCCAATCTGCATTTTGCGTGCTCCAAAATTTCTTTCTTCGTATTGTAGGCCTATTGATTCGACTATATATCGTATCAATGTCTTGACTTCACACTTGCCTCTATTCTGGTTGCATTTTACCTGTTCCAATCTGCATTTTGCGAGTTCCAAAATTTCTTTCTTCGTATTGTAGGCCTACCTGAGGGGATATTTTTACCTATTTCTGCAGGCATTATTCCTGTGTTTAATTGAGAAGTCCAATGGAAAGTGTTTATATAATCTCAGGAAAACCTGGACCGGACGTCTGCACTATATAGACAAATTAATGAGGAGATATTCCTTAGAACAAACACTAGTACTTGCCTACTTGGGTAACATTACTAATCTTGTTGCTCTGTCTTGAAAGCCTTTGGCAAGCTTTCCGGTTGTCAAAAACAACCAATGATTTAAAGGTATGCATAAAATTTGAATATGTTAGTAAACAGGTCTATTAACTACAAAAATAACTTGGAATCAAGTTTGCGTACACTACTTGTTGCTATGTCAGTCAAGCCTATGACAGCCTATGACAGGCTGTCATGAACCACCTTTGTTTTAAAAGGTATATATAAAATTTGAATATGCATGTGTGAAATTAGTTCCCATGACTGACAGCTTACCTCAGCACCACGTCAAGTCATCATTTATAATGATTAGTAAAAAAAATACTAATGAAAGACCAATGTAAGACTAACTGATTTCCGTGTAGGACTATATACGGACCAATTCTTTCTCATGCCATACTAATTATTTCCAGGATTACTCATATAAGACATAATTTGATTAACTAATTAAAATTAGTCAGTTTGAGAAAAAATGACTAATTATTTCTTAGTCAAATAAGACGTAGTGAATGACTAATCTTTTTAGTCATTTGACCATCTTTCGTTTTCAGTGTAGATTCTCAGTCTTTTGCATGTTTTTGGCGCATTTTGTGGTTTCCAAGCAGATAAGTCAGAAAAATAAGTCTGTCAAAAAATATGAAATTTCTGGCATTATTTCTGATCATATTAGGCATAATGTGTCTGAGATGAGCAACTGCTGATCCAATTTCATATCAATGGTTCTGTATGGATTTGTACCCCATGGTTTGTGTTATAGCTCCCATTCCCAACTGATCCTGGGTAAATGTAAGCACGTGTAGCTATTAAAGGTACAAATTAGTTCTTGCAACAATTAATTCTTACATGATTGTCATTTGGTAATACTACATATATCGTAAAACTAAGATTAAACACCTTTCCAATGAAAAAGATCATACTTCGTTCAACTGGAGGAAGTTTGCTGGAGCATTTTTCCAGGCCCCCTCCTCCCCCCCCCCCCCCCCCCCCACACACACAAATTATGAGACAGAAAAGAAAAAGTGTTTAGATTTTAGATGACGGATTGTGGGAATATGCCGTCATTTTTAAAGCTCCTAAAATTTCATTCTTGTCATCATTCTAAAGTTACTTTCTATGGCATACAAACACAGTGATAGCCTGCAGCTAAAAAATCTGACCATTCCTACCATTCTTATCATTCCTATGCAGTCCCTTTAACCACTTCAGTAATTTATGCACAAATTGCCAAGCATTAAAAACTTTTCTCTATCACGCAACCTCGGACATTGTGTGCAAATGTGCCGTGTACAAACATCAATCACTAGTGTACAAATTTCAGAGCTGCACATTAACATGTTCAGAAATCTCGGATTAAATTTCAGTTTTTTCTGCAGATGAACTTATTACAGCTCATAGGAAGGTATATGCCTGATATAAGGTAATTAAAAATCTCATAACAGCACTGGGATCTTCTCAAAGCTCGATCTGAAGCCATTCAGCCAATGGCTTGTAGACACCAGTAAAAAGTGCGTCCTAATGAGTACACCAGGAAGCATTATTATAGGTTAAGTTTTTTTTAATAGATTACTATGAAGAGAGAGTCAGAACAAAATTGTATTCCAATGCAACTTGTACATGCACGTATAAGCAATCAAATTTAAACAGAGTGATGATGCATACTCGAACCTTTTTACCGTAGATAAGATTCAGAAGTGATAGCAAAAGGAAAAGTGGCATGAAGCTGATTGAAAATAGTCTCATATTGTCTAAGATTCCATAAAAAGATCCAATAGAGAGATCACCTGATATTCCACTTATGATTTCTGGTGACTTTTCAGTAAAATAATTCAAATATCATTATATCGACCACTACTTTTTACGCTACGCTACTGGCACTCACACCGGTAGTTTCCTGTAAGCTGTGCACTGTGCTTCGTATACATGTCAAATAGATAGAAATCTCATCGGTTCTACATGTCAGTGACTTTTCAACCAGTACCCTCGCACAAAACTGAATGTTTATTTCTTTGATATTTCAGTCATTACTTAACCAATTTTGATCAAATAAACATCACATATGTTTGAAATTTTGTTGTCAATCATGATTGTAATGTTGTACAGAATACACAGAATGAGAACCTGCCCATGTGTATACACTCCTCTTTGTTTTTGTGAATTATGCTATGTCCACTTCTAATTACTACATGAGGTGGTAGACTTTATGAATAAATTTGCGAGTAAAAAAAGATAGTGATATAATGTGCAGTCATAACAACATACAAATTATGTCTGCTTTCCAAATGAAGGTGAAAAGTATATTGTTAAATGTTCCCATAATTAAATGTCACCTAATGATATTTGGGAATAAAATCTTCCAACAAATGTTACCGTCTGGTTTTGTGTTGTTGTTGGTTTTTTTTTTTGAGAATCAGGTACTAGTATGTGATCAAAATAGACCACGCTCACCTTACAATTAAATTTCGAAAGATATTGCGATGTGAGCAGCTGTTGATCTACAATATGTAGATTGTATTTGAGGACCTGTTTTAAAATGGACTTCTGTCATAGAAAAAAACCAAATTGGCTACCATCTAGTATGACATCACTTCAATCGCTAAGTGATCAGGCCTTTTCTCAAACTCAGAGGGCAATCACAGCTTAGTAAATTATATATCACTGCTCATAATTGAGACATTTTGTTACCCCAATCAGGAGTAATTTAAATTCTAAATATCATCCAATCCTATCACAATTTCTAGTTGAAGAAATAGACCACTTGTAAGGTGTGCAAGGTTCTGAAAAGGAGTGAAGTGTTAACCCGGTAGTTATTTAAGAACATCTTTTCAAGAAAGAACTTGTTAATTATCATGTGCATGTAGGACAGTGGAACACTGGAAGAGGGGGGGGGGGGGGGAATGGCTAAAATGTAATAACTCAATAGAAGTATATTATGTAGAGGGCGCTTTGGAATATGGTCTGTAAGTGAAACTTGCTGCTTGCTAGACATATTTTGTACTTTTATTGTACCTCTTTCATCGTAAAGAATCATAATGCCTGACATAAGATCTCGGGACTGGTGCTGGTATGGCAGGCAAGCTTGATACGCCCAGTGTTACTGTGAATAAGTATAGTACACAACCCTACGCTAAGTTACAAGATACGAAAATAGAAATCTTGACACTAGCAAGATGTAATTTGGAACAGGTAAAATGCTAGATTTTAGTGAAAATAATGCAAAACAATTAAAGACAGAAATTTTGGAACACGCAAAATGCAGATTGGAACAGGTAAAATGCAGTAACTAAATTGAGGCATGTGTGAAGTCAAGACAGTATAGTCGAACAATACAATACGAAGAAAGAAATATTGGAACAGGTAGAAATGCAGATTGGAACAGGTAAAATGCCATACTCAATAAAAGTATATTATGTAGTTTAAAGAATACAATACAAGAAAGATGTTTTGGAACTTGTAAAATGCAGATTGGAACAGGTAAATGCAGTAACTAAATTGAGGGCAATGTGTAAAGTCAGACAGTATAGTCGAAACAATACAATACGAAGAAAGAAATTTTGGAACAGGTAAAATGCAGATTGGAACAGTTAAAATGCAATAACTCAATGAAAGTATATTATGTAGTTTTAAGAATACAATACAAAGATAGAAGTTTTGGAACTTGTAAAATGCAGATTGGACAGGTAAATGCAGTAACTAAATGGAGGCAAAGTGTGAAGTCAAGACAGGATAGTCGAATCATACAATACGAAGAAAGAAATTTTGGAACAGGTAGAATGCAGATTGAACAGTTAAAATGCAATAACTCAATGAAGTATATTATGTAGTTTAAAGAATACAATACAAAGAATAGAAGTTTTGGAACTTGTAAAATGCAGATTGGAACAGGTAAAATGCAGTAACTAAATTGAGGCAAGTGTAAGTCAAGACATAGTATAGTCGAATCAATACAATACGGAAGAAAGAAATATTGGAACAGGTAAAGCAGATTGGAACAGGTAAAATGCAATAACTCAATGAAAGTATATTATGTAGTTTAAAGAATACAATACAAAATAGATGTTTTGGAACTTGTAAAATGCAGATTGGAACAGGTAAAATGCAGTAACTAAATTGAGGCAAGTGTGAAGTCAAGACAGTATAGTCGAAACAATACAATACGAAGAAAGAAATTTTGGAACAGGTAGAATGCAGAATTGGAAACAGGTAAAATGCAATAACTCAATAAAAGTATATTATGTAGTTTAAAGAATACAATACAAAGATAGATGTTTTGGAACTTGTAAAATGCAGATTGGAACAGGTAAAATTGCAGTAACTAAATTGAGGCATGTGTGAAGTCAAGACAGTATAGTCGAAACAATACAATACGAAGAAAGAAATTTTGGAACAGGTAAAATGCAGATTGGAACAGGTTAAAATGCAATAACTCAATGAAAGTATATTATGTTAGTTTAAAGAATACAATACAAAGATAGAAGTTTTGAACTTGTAAAATGCAGATTGGAACAGGTAAAATGCAGTAACTAAATTGAGGCAATGTGAAGTCAAGACAGTATACGTCGAATCAATACAATAAGAAGAAAGAAATATTGGAACAGGTAAAATGCAGATTGGAACAGGTAAAATGCAATTAATCACATGAAAGTATATTATGTAGTCAAAACATAACAATACCGCGATAGAAATTTGGATCACGGAGAATGCAGATTTGAACTTTTAGGTTATTTTGTTGTTGACTCTATTATTTTGAACTCTCTCTCCACTGGAGACAGTGCATGGTTCCGCGAATGGTTCCAACGCAAATCTTGCGTGTTTAATATTGGTATCGTTTGTATGGTATTTTTGACCGTCATACTTCATACGATTACTTGCATCAATAATTTTTGCATTTTACTAGTTCCAAGCTGCATTCTGCGTGTTCCTCAACTTCCATGCTAGGGCCAAACAGGTAAGAAATTTGAATCTAATTCAGATGAAGAGCTAGCAGTGAGCCGAGCGCCGCCATGGACTTATGCATATCATTAGGGGCGGTCTTACCTAGTCGAACATTTCTTCACGTAGTGCCGTGCGCAGCCCGCTACTTGTTCCAAAATATTGGCCTACCTGAAACTGGCCGCTCCTTGAAACTGGCGACCAATAAGCCCGCGAC
>JAPZVO010001052.1:0-22965 GCA_029962745.1 Echinometra lucunter
TAAAAAGGAAAATGGGGCTTTATAAAGAAAAATGGGGGACTGAACAAGTTTTAAAAGGTCTCATTTTCATGGGTAAAAGGGGCACTTTGGGGCTCTTTGAAGAGCAAAGGGGCACTGTATCCCCTCTGCCCCCTGCTCCGCCGCCCCTGTACCCGAGACTTATTTCACAAAAATCATAGTGTGATGACGGTGCCTTGGCAAATATTTTAACTATACCAGACCAAAATGCTCCCGTGAGACTTTTCCAATCAGTTAAATTAACATGAAAATAGAATGAGAAAAATCTGTTTAATTAACAACGACAAAAAAAGGAATGAACACTTTAGGTATTTATTTTCAATTCGTTATAAGTGACTAGTACTAGGTCTAGGCGCGAGACTCGATGCTTTATATTATCATTTTTTTATCATTATTATTCATGATTGACAATTCATGCTACTTATAAAGTTCATGAAAATTGAAAATGTGGAGAGAAAAAAACCAACGGAAAAAAAAAAAAAAAACCCGCCAAATCTTATTGCCATACTTTAGCGGGGGGATGATCGACTTTTTTGCCGATTTTTTTTCTGTCGAACTCACACTTTAAGTATAAACACAAGCCCTCACCCACCTGCACAGACCCCCTTACCCACATTTTAATTTTTATCTTGCGAGCGGGCGAGCCAAAAATTACCACTTTTCTGGTTTTCAATCGCATTTTCAAATAGAAATTCTATAATATGATGAGCGAGCTAAGCGAGCGAGCAAAAAATAACTACTTTTCTGGTTTTCCATCTCATTTTCAAACAAAAATTCTAAAATATGATGAGCGAGCGAAGCAAGCGAGCCAAAAATAAGCGCTTTTCTGGTTTTAAATAACATTTTCAAATAGAAATTCCACCATATGATGGTTGTTTATGGCAGATTATTATTTCTTTTAACGATAATTCAAATATCACTTCTTCCTTAAAAAGTGTGGGGGATATTTGTACACGACATCCTCCTCTCAAAAAAGTGGGGGATATAATATTATCCCCCATCCCCCCGGGATTTACGCCAATGATGCACAGACATAAATAGAAGATTATACGCACCGTGACAAACGAATATAGAATATGGACTGACACACATTATTGCATATTTGCATCACGCTATTTATCTTTTTTTTAAATTTTGTTGTTACACCACTTCAGAAAAACTGTGACAGCGCCGAAATTACCAAAAAATAATATAAATAACTACATAAATCAGAATAATGATCGATATAGTTATGATAGTAATCGTCATTTCAGTCACATTAACAATAATGATGATGATGATGATTATCATTATCCTAGGCATAATAATAATAATAATAACATTGTACTTATTATTATTATTATTATTATTATTATTATTATTATTATTATTATCATTTCTATTTTTGTTGTTATTGTTTTTGTAATAATGATAATAATTATCATTATCATTATTGCTGCTCCTATCATATTTAAACATTGTTAATTCAGTTGAATTGTAAGCAAACATCCTTCCCTACAACCTGGGGGGGGGGGCGATGATTGTACATGTCATCCCCCATCTTGTGAGGTGGGGGATGCATACCCCTCATCCCCCCCCCCCCCGCTGTCTACCCCCCTGCTCTGTATGATAATGAAATAAGTGTTATCTCTCTCAAAAACTAAAATTAAGTCCAAAAATGGCTCTTGCTATCTGAAACAACATCTGAAGTCTAACATCCATACCGTTTATTGATTATGTGGAATAGAATATGTTCCATGAACACACAAACATCTTTAAAAATATCATTGTCATTGTCATTGCATTGTCCGTCAGTGACAAAATTGGTGTTCGTCCATGACAATTTTCAAGTTCATTTAATATGCAAATATCACATTAATCAAATTTTATTCACGCATGTTATACATCTCTTGCTAGTTAGATGAATCAGCATTTTTTAATTAATTAATCTATTTATTTTTTTTGCTTTGAATTTTGTCCCATTGACGGGAATGTTTTTTTTTTCACATTTTCGTCTTGCCTGCTTAGCGGAGCGAGACAGACTATTATAGGTGCACTATTTCCGTCAGCGTCGGGGTCGTCGGCGGCGTCAATCCTGCTGTAATCACAATAACTTTCCATGGAATCATAAAATTCATACATGTACATCTCTTAAAGACGCAGGTCACGTTTCAAAATGAATCGAATCTGACCAAGGTCAGAGGTCGAAAAGTCAATTAATTTTTTGCAAAAAGCACTGTAGTCACAATAAATTTCTATGGATTTGAGCTAATCACCAAATCATACCACAAGTACATCTCTTAAAGGTGCAGGTGAAGTTCGAAAATCAATGGAATCTGACCAAGGTCAAAGGTCAAAAGGTCAATGAACTTTCGCAACAATCACTGTAATCATAGTAACTTATTATAGATTTGAGTTATAATCACGAAATTCATGCCACTGGTTCATCTCTTAAAGCCACAAGTCAACTTTGAAAATGAGTGGAATCTGACCAAGGCAATAGTTAAAAGGTCAATGAATTAGAAACAAGCACTGTAATCACAAAAAAATTCTATGGATTTGAGAAAGAATCACCAAATTCATACCACAGGTACATCTCTTATAGCCGTATAGGTGAACCTCGAAATGACTTTAAAATGACCAAGGTCAAATGTCAAAAGTTCAATGAACTTTCTAGAACAAGCACTGTAATTAAAATATCTTTGTTTGGATTTGAGTTATAATAACCCAATTCATATCACAGGTACATCTCTTAAAGGCGCAGGTCATGTTCGAAAAGGAGTGGAATCTCACCAAGGTCAAAAGGTCAATAAACTTTTTGCAAAAAGCAATTTACTGTCAATAACTTTCTTTGGATTTGAGCTATAATCACCAAATTCATACCACAGGTACATCTCTTAAAGGCGAAGGTCAAAATCGAAAATGAGCGGAATCTGACCAAGGTCAAAGGTGAAAAAAGCCAATGAACTCTCTGCATAAAGCGCTGTAATCTTCATAACATTTATGGATTTGAGGTAGAATCACAACATTCATACCACACGAACATCTCTTAAAGGCCCGGATCAAGTTCGAAAATGAGATGAATTTGACAAAGGTCAAATGGAAAATGACAGCCAAGACAAAGGAGAAGCTAGATGCTTTTCAACAGCGCTGTCTTAGAAAGATTCTAAGGGTCACTTACTTGGACCGCATCACAATTGCAAAAATATATGAAGAGACCGGAACAAAGCCTCTTAGCCAGGAAAAAAAAGAGGATTAGATTCGCAGGCCATGTACTGAGAATGCCATCAAAGTACACCCCTAAAACTACAATGAACTGCACCATCCAGTGCAGGAGGAATTAAGTCTAAATAAGTCAAATTTCAGACAGGGTTTGTTTAATACTAAGAGAAACCACCTCTACTAAAATGCAACTCGATAAAATTGCACCCAGCTGAAAATTTTTAGTTCATGGAATGTCGTTTGAGGGTATTTCATAGCACTAGAGAACTTATCCATTTTGAAAATGATAACGATGCGACGGGAGGGAACAAAACGAACTTTCCATAACCCCTTTACAGAAGAAAACCCATAACCAATGGCATTTCATTGAAATGTCCCTTTTTTGCAGAAAGAAGCACCTGTCCCCTTACACCGCGCTTTTTAAAAAGTCCATAAGCATGATAAGAAGCGTTTTCATTAATCTACGAGGGAGCGTAAGAAAATTGAATGTGAAAAGCTCATTATACAACATTTTACATCAAACTGAATTCTTGTCGTCTTGCGAGGGAGCCCCTCTGAGGAGGTAATATATATATATATATATATATATATATATATATATATTTTTTTTTTTTTTTTAAGCGCCTTGAGCATTTAATCAAAATGGAAAAGACGCTATATAAATCCTATGTATTATTATATATATATATATATATATATATATATATATATAGCGAGAGAGGTTTGGATGTATGTACCAGCTGGTTGTACCATTTTATACGTATATACGTGAGACAAAGAAGGGTAAGGTACAAGATGACGCAGGTCTGGACCACAAGATTGATAAGCTTTCGGCTCTAGGCCTTCATCAGATTTATTTGCTATGTAAATCAAAACAAAATGAAACAAAATAAATAAAACAAATTATAAAAAATTATAATGATGAGCAACTTGACAGGCAACAAAACGGAATCAAGATGATTATAAATAAAGCAACATGATCATGATTAACGAAAGAAAAATAAAAATTTTAAATCAATCGAAATAACAAAGTGGTATGATTCAACGAAATAAGGAAAATGAAACTTAACATGAAGTACGCAATTACCTGACTCAACGGTCGTAAGTAGAGTGCGTGTAGTTTGTAAGAAAATGTTCTGTGGAATGAGTATGTTCATAATGTATAGAGGGCGTGTAGTATAAAATTCCGTTGGACCGGAACATCTAGGAAGGTGAATGATACAGAGATAGTAGTGAGAACGGAACCACTAGCGGGTAACAGCACTTAATGTGTGCACTATTTGAAAAGAGAAAGAGAAAGAGAGAGAGGGGGGGGGAGGAGAGGAGAGAGAGCGAAGTAAGGAGAGAGAGGGGAAAAGGCAGGTGAGAAAGAAAATACGTAACATAATACGCAAATTGGTACAGAAAATCATACGCCTGTTACGACCGTTGAGTCAGTTAATTGCGTACTTCATGTTAAGTTTCATTTTCCTTATTTCGTTGAATCATACCACTTTGTTATTCCGATTGATTTAAAATTTTTATTTTCCTTGCGTTAATCATGATCATGTTGCTTTATTTATGATCATCTTGATTCCGTTTTGTTGCCTGTCAAGTTGCTCATCATTATAATTTGTTATAATTTGTTTTATTTATTTTGTTTCATTTTGTTTTGATTTACATAGCAAATAAATCTGATGAAGGCCTAGAGCCGAAAGCTTATCAATCGTGTGCACTCTAAATTCCTTCGATTAAAATACCAATATATTAGATTAGTTTTTTACTCTAAGGATATCCAGAATTAGGGACCAAACCATGTCGATTAAAAATTAATCTAGCGTTAGAGTAAAAATTCTTAATCGGTCTTAGATTAAAAATCTTAATCCTTTAGATTAACAATTATCAATCCAATTGGATTGAAATCTACTCTAATGGAATTTAAATTCTAATCTTGTTGATTAAAATATTCTTAGATTAAAATTTAGTCGTATGGATTAAACAAAATTTAGTCACCCAGCATCATCCTCATTCTTGCGTCACAAAAGTAGAACTACAAAAAAAAAAACAATCTGTGACTCAAAATTCATATTCCACGTGTTTTATTTATCAGCGTTTTGGTGCAAGTGTTGTATTTACAAAGAGAGTTCATAACCGTACATTAAATGAAATGCATAATATTTGTCCAATGACATTCATGAGGACATTTTTAGGTAATGTAATCTGTAACCTAAATTCATATATACTAATATTGATACTTTATGCAAATCACTGCATAACAAATATTTAAAGATTTAATTAATATTTTACACTTTATCAACTTATACATAAAATGAAGTGCATAATATATGTCCAATGAAATTTACAATGAGGAAAATTTCTGCAATACACATTTTGTAACCCAAATTCATATATAATAGAACTAATAATTCATGCAAATCACTGCATAATAAAAAATACTTATAAAAATATATTATTTACTTAAATAACGATTAAGCGTTTAACAGCCGAATTAATTTTAATCAAATATGAGAAAACTGGCAGCAAGTTTTCAAGACTATACTACAAAATTCTGAATAGAGGAAAGTTCAATAAACCATACATATTTTGAAAGTATGGAGCTTAAAGATTATTGTGAGATTTTTTTGGGGAAGGAAAACTCATTCAATGCATTGCTCTGGTAACCAAATAAACAGATAATAATTTTCAAAAAAAAGGTATTTTTAAAAGAATATGCAATTTAGTGATAAACATGTAAATTTGTGGAATTGTGATTCTACTAGTGGGATTGCTCTTATTGTCAGCTTTATGTAGACACCAAAATCAAAGAATACCACTGATCCTAACTGGAGTTATGATGATAAATATGAATATCGGCACGCGAAAAAAGGGCCCCAAAATTGGAAAAAAATCCTATATTAGGGGCAGCGGGCGGGGGCCCCCAGTTGCTTTTTTGTTGTTCCTTTTTAATTACACATCCTGTAAATAACAAATAAGTAATAATATGAATTACTCTTATCATTGAAATTATTGTTTTAATTATATCAATAATCATTGCCATTGTAACACACTCAACATAAATACTAAAGGGCGTTTATACTGGCCACGGCAATCTATATACGTTTTGTGTATATTATTACATCATTTTGATCCAAAATTTTACTGCTTTTTAGTCAAAATTAAAAAATAAACAAATACTTTATAAAAATCATCAAATTACAAATCAAAATAACGGAAATTTACTGTACTTTCTATTGATACCAATTTCTAAGAGTTTAGGTGTTTTTTAATCTGTTCATAATGTGTCACATGAAGACATGCTTCCATTACACGGAAGCGTGCCTGCAGGCACGGTCGGCGGTTAAACGCTTAAATGAATTTGATTTTGAAATGTTTACACAATTAATACAAAACTGGCAATGACTCGCTGAAGATTGGGTATTGGCAGTCGAACCATCTGAGAGATGCTATTAACAAGTCAACTATTAGAGATCATGTGGCAACAAATAACCACACAATACTGGGGGGAAGAGCAAAATTCTGTCTAAAGATGACAACAAATGACAACAGATGACCAGGTTGATTAGAGAGCCAATTCATATTCAAAAGAAGTGTGATAAATCAATGAATTGCAACATGGGGCGATTCAAGTTATCTTTCATGTACATTCCCATTCTCTCGAATTGTTCGACTGCTGAAACCCTGTCTACAGTAAGTCAATGTAATGCCGCAAAAAGTCTACAGCAAACAGTAGGCAAAAGCTCAGAAGGAAATCTAATTAACAAAAGACACTGGAATGCACCTCTCCCTAGACTGAGGATAACTTGCATGTTTCCATACAATGGCCGCTTTGTGCCTTTGTTGTCCTTGTATTGGTAGAACTTTCCTAGCATAGCAAATGTCATTGAAATTGAAAATATTTTGATTGGTATTATGTACAAACATGCAACTCTATTGTAGGAAGATGCCCATCTTTGGGGGAAGGTGACAATTGTATATTCCAGTATCTTTTGTCAATTGCATTAGTAATTAAGCAGAGATTGACAGATGAGGTCACGGGCAGAATCTTGTTTTGGAGGATTTTTTTTTTTTTTTTTGGGGGGGGGGGCGTTTCTAAGCCTGCTGAAGAAAAATAACAGAAAAATTATTATAAAATATTTGATACATATTTAGATATTCATTTGGCCACATAAGTGATGATAAAAGTATCACAAAATCAACACAAGTCAACGTGCATTTGCGTTAAATAGGTCCTTTAAATTTGGAAGAAAAAAAAGTACAGAAGACATGTAAAGACTGGCATTGAACTTCACTTCACTAACAGAGACCACCACCTGCAACACAGTTTTTGTTCCTGACATTACATCACAAATTGCAGTAACTTTCAAAAGATTTAGATAACAAGATCGGGCTGATGTTTTACATTACTCATTACTTCAAACTAATGTATCTAGTGAGGGGAATATGATAGTCAAATTTCAATTTTCAACAATTTATCACAATTTTACACATTTTAAACTGCAACATTTTTGTTATTACATTTTTTGAAAAAAGAGATCTAATGCATACTCAGATTTATTTGAAAATTGGTTAATATGACATGCATACTGAGTGTGTATATAGTAGTATTTTACACAATTTTTTCAATGGAGGCAGAGAGTGCCCTGACGCTTGCCTTTGTGCTATTAACGGGAAGAACTCCATACACCATGGAAGCAAGAAATTCATAGAAATTTTTCAGATTGTGGGAGTATTCTACGTTGAAGACGAAGTGACTTTTGAACAGCCGGTCTGTGGCCTGAACTATTGTATCTCCAGCAGGCACCAGCACCTTATCCAACATCAGAAAGTACTGATCCGGATTCTTCGGTTGTCCTACGGCAACAAGGTATGGTTGCCTGCGTTCTTGGCTCTTTTGTTGAGCGAGTGCTTCCACATTGGTTCCAGTCTGAAAAAGGAAGAGGAAGCAAAAGTAAAGAAAATTAAATTAAGACTAGACTAATGCTACAAATTATATAAGAAAAAGAATAAAAAGAATAAAATGACATGCATTATGGCAATAAAATGCATTGCAGAATGTGTATCATGAACAAATTTTAACAGCAGTGATGTGCATCCACGGAAGATTAATTCAGTGTGCGTTGGAGCATGCCCCTGGTAAAAGCTCAATATTGAGTTATGGCATCATTTTACTTCCCAATGAACACAAACAGCTCTTGAAGTACCTGTGTAAGGTTAGGATGATGGCGCCTCCAGCAGGTACCAGCACCATGTCTAAGATTAGAAAGAACTGATTCATCGTGTCATTTTCATCCCCATTTTCAAAGCAAAGGAAAAGCCGAGACGAATATTTATAATGACATGTATAGTATGGACAAACATTTTAGTAGACATCCATTTCATCCATCATACCATATCTGCATGGCCCCAAACTATACTCTGTTAATACTGCCTTGGTGTTACTATCCGGCAAAACATGAACTTGGATAGTCACATCAACAGTGTTTACAGCTTTGCTAATAAGCCACTGGAGACCTGAAGATTAACTTTAAACTCATCAAGAGGGGAAATAGACAAGCCTGGAAATAGAGCATTAATTTGTCAGACCACTGCTTGAGTCTGCCTCCTGTGCTTGGACCCTACTACAAAAAGAACATCAAGAAGCTGGAGTAAATACAGAAAAGTGCTGCTTACTTTTTTTTAATGTTTTTTTTTTTAATTTTTAATTCAGTGTCACTCAGATGATCGAGACCCTGGATTGGCAACCTCAGAGCCGGGTAGGAAGATTTCACACCTCTCCCTGCTCCACAACCTAGCACACTGACCTCTATAAAGTAAAACTAGCTCCACTTCGAACTCGGAAAGGACAATCACACAGCAATACGGGAGGGGAGGGGAGGGGGGGTTCTTTCCTGCCACACACCGTCAAAGACCAGAATGACCATCCAGAAAGCATAGTGGAGGCCAGGACTCTAGACACATTTGTGAGCTGGCATATATCGATGTTATAGGAAGACACGCACAACAAAGATCACCTATTCCGGAGTATTCCATTATAATGATAGAAGAACTGACCAAGATGCCCTCAGTTACACATACTGCAACACCACCAAGTAGTAAAGGACGCATAACCTCAGGTGGCACAGGTACAACCAGTGGCTCTCGGTTCAGTATCTATTTTCATATTATATACTTACAGGCACAGTCTTCAGGAGATGCTTCACTGCATCCTCTCGTGAACTTGTTCCTTTCCCTTTGCCTAGTGGTTTATGGAGGATGTAGATAAGTACCAGCAGACTGCAGAGATCTCCTGGGGAAAGCAACAATAAAAATTTTTTAAATAAAATGTAAAAAACTGAACCGTATTTATTAAAGGTTCTAAATTATTGTATGGTTAAGGCTCTGAAAGGGATACTTGTGTAAGCAATTACCAAATCATTGACAATGTCAATAAGAATGAATAACATTGCAATCACTACGGACATTCGCTAGTAGCATGTTATGTAATGTTGCGATCATTTCAATTCCAAAATAAAAGTTAGCTTCACTGGTGTTTCAGCCAAACTTTTCTGTAATATTGAACTGCATCAATTCTTGCGATACAATTCAATTAGTACAAATCAGGTACAAAGGTATACAGCAGTTCATTCTAAATTTTTAATTTCTTTGCTTTGGTCATTATTTCCCCAATTCAAATACTGTAGAAGATAAGAGAGGTAGATAATTATCAAACACTAGAATTTGTAAATCCAGAGATCACACTTACTATTGTCATGTTCTCCATACTGAGCTATCAGGTCCTGGACTGCGGAGTACTCTGTCATACCAATGGAGATTATCTTTTCTCGAAAGTTGGCTTCCCACCTCTTCAAAAATTTATCAGACTCGTTTGGGTAGTCAATGTGGAAGTCAATGTTGATCTTTGAACAAGAACACAGTGAGAGTAAATTCACAGTATGTTGCAATATCAGAATGGAATAACACTATTAAACATTCATGCTTCACCTAGAAAGGCATAACACAAACTGTGGTAAAATCTAAAGTTTTGAATACATTTGGATAAGCATACATGTTTATCCATTTCTATTTCATTTTACAACAGCATTAGCACATGGAAAATGTGTGTATGACCAAAACAAATAAAAAGAAAAATGCGGCTTAACACTCATCTGTGGTTATGGATGAATTCACATTTTGCACAAGGTTCATGTGGTGCAGCTAGGGGTAGGGACTGGGGCCACATGTACAACTTGCAAAAAAAAAAATTACCTGGTGCATGACAATTGTTGGCACTTTTGGATACAGTAGTAGAAGATGAAATCAGGTTACCATGCCCCCCCCTCCCCCCATCCCAAAAAAAATGTACCCAATGTGGACAACTTGTGTGAACAAACAACAAACATCTTTTGTTAAAAATAAAACATGGGAACACTCCACTCAGTGTGACATTAAAATAAAAGTGCCTCAAATTCATAATTTTTCAAAGTGCACTCATAATTTCGTATGAATGTGTAATAATTTGTAATAATTACACATTTTTTGCAATAGTTGGCGGCTATGGACTACTGTGTCATTATAATGCATGAGATTGAGAAACAGAAACAAGGATCCAATTAATGTAATTACCAATTCTGGCATGTCCAGCAGTCTAGGAAACACCTTAATCATGTCTGTGATGGTGAGTTCTTTCTTCTTTAGAAGAGATCTGCGATAATCACTTGTTTCTTTGAAGTACTGTACGATCCTTGCACAGTTGTCCCGACTTGGAGGTGAATTTTTCATCCAACTGATCTGAAATACAAAAAAAAAAAAGAAGAAAAAAAATTTATAGCTATCACTTGACTTTTTGGTTTCATCTCTTTAAATTGTTTTTACTTATTCATGCGTGACGTATGGGTCATATTGATTCCTTCAAATGAAAGAGGAGACCCTTAGCTTTAAAATGATGGGTCATTTATGAAATTTGATTAAGAATAAGTTATGATAAATCATCGATCAATCTCGGTTTCGTTTATTCTGGGACGCACTGTATATCATGCCTGTACCTTCTCCTGGGCCACTGTTTCGTCTTCTTGGTTGAGCGGTATGTCTCCATCTTCATGTATCTCCATCACAGCTTGCTCACTTCCATGGAACTTCCTCTTCCATCTCCTCTGGTCCTGGGTAGATCTGACATTTTTTAGTCTGTACTCGAGGAACCCATCATGGTTGTGGTAAAAGTGTTCCTGATAAGAAATATAATAAAACACTGATTATTATTCTATTGCTGATAAATCTTAACATATTATATATATACCCACCATCACCATCAACATGCCCATCAATATTATTAACTGGCGCATATTATTAGAAATGTAATAGATTGGCAGAAATTGAATGTTCTCTGGGGCCATATTCAAAGGGTGATTTTGGTTATCTTTCTTGTTGTATCAATGTCACAATGTTTTAGCAATGACACAAAATACAATTTAGGCTGATTGGTATTCTAAAAAATAGACTGTGTTCAAAATATTTATAGTTTCTAGTTTCATTGGAATATGTTTTTTTTTTTTTTTCTTATGTCAATGAGCCAGGAAGAACTAGAAGAAAAAATGATCATGAAAAAACACATTCCGGCAATTGCCTGATTGTATAATACATACATGACCCTTCATCCCGGGATGGTCACATTTCGTTATAGGCCATGTCCTGATGATCTCCTTGGCTAGGTCCTCCTTCTCTTGTCCTGTGGGCCATCTATGAATAACAAACCAAAGCTTAATTATTTATAGTTCCAATAAATATTATATCTTATCTATCTGAAATATCAAATGTGGAAGAAGAAATTTTTGTTATATTTTTTAATAAATTTGCATAAATTACCATAATTAATCAATGGAGTATTGATTAATTTCAAAATTTTGTGTAGAAGTCTTCAAGCCCCCACCTAGCCCTATCAGATCAAACAAACAGAATGAAAATCAGTCAAGAAATGTGGGAGAAGAAGCAATTTTGTTTATTTTTGGAATAAATTTGCATAAATTACCATAATTAATTAATGGAGTATAATTTCAAAATTCTGTGTAGAAGTTTAATGTGCATAATAACTCAGCCCAACCAAATAAAGCAATCACTATCAAAGTCGGTTGAGAAATGAAGGAGAAGAAGCATTTTTTGTGATTTCGAATAAATTTGCATAAATTGAGATAGATAATGAATTTCACGATTTGGTTTAGAAGTTTTAAATCCCTCACCTAGCCCCCTATCATATGAAACAATCAGAATCAAAATCGGTTTAAAAATGACGAAGAAGAAACATTTTGAAAACTGTGGACAGACGGAAGGACAAAGGACAGAAGGACGGACGGACGGACAGACGACGGACGCCACGCCACGTTCGAACTTGCATAGGTCCCTAGATCTAGACTCTAGATCTAGATCTAACTTATTTTTTTGCGTGTGTGTGGACTGTGGTCACTGTTCAGCACTCAAGTCAAGAGTCAAGGCATGTGCCATGATTCAGTCACTCCATGGAAATTATGCAAAGAGTCCTCCTCAATAAAACAGTTAGATCTAGCCTAGACCTAGATCTATTTCAATTTCGTCCGTTTGCTATGGCTATGGCTATGCCTATGGCTATGCCTGGCATGCTTTGCTATGCCTAGGCTATGCAGACCGGGCCGGCGCGGCGGCTCGGCGCAGGTGCGGTTGCATGTATTTTATTTACCAGAGCATCAAAAAATAAAAACTAGAATCACTTTCAATCGATGCAATCTGCATCTAAAACTACACGAATTCATCAATTTAATAGGGTAAGATAACTAAAGAATATCTAAAGGAAGTTATATTATTTTAAATAAACATTATCATGCAGATTTTATCTGTTAAAACTAACGTTAGTTGTCAAGAATTCAGTCTCAATGTACAATTTAGGTCACGCATGGATATACGTGTACATCAGAATCACTGTAGCCTAGGCCTACCGCGCCTACTGGCTTTTGCAGCAAGACCCGCGCCCGGCCGGTGAGGCTAAACTGAAATAAATTATGACTGTTTTTTTTTTCAAATGCTCTACTTTCTACGGACATAAACTTACCTTCGAATTTATCTATGACTTCTCCGCTTATGTTTTCAGTCTCAAGAAGGGCACGAAATCCATCGTCACCCTCCATGTCCATTTCTCAAATTCAAGAGCTGATCCCGATCAATATCGCGGCACGCCGGTGTGCAAACGACAGTAATAAAAATCAGAACTCGCTTTCGTGTCACGTGACACACGTGGCTGAGTTTCATTGGTCAAATGTTTCAGTGTAGTTTAATCAAAGAATAGAGTAAAAACTTTTCGTATTTTCTTCCGAAATAGTAATGTTATTCGATTAAAAATTACTCCAATAGATTTGGAGAAATTTTAATCAAACGTTAGATTATATTTTTTAATCGAAGGAATTTAGAGTGTGGTCCAGACCTGCATCATCTTGTACCTTACCCTTCTTTGTCTCACGTATATATATATATATATATATATATATATATATATAAATGCTTAAAACTTGCATTTCTCATCATTAGAAAGCCATTCGTATTATTTGATGACATTTGACACCTCTGCCCTCTCTTTCTGCTCCTTCAGCAATTAATGGAAAGTCACTTAAGAAAAAACACACTTACCAGTAGGTGCAGTAAAGTTGGTGGTAAACTTTATAGTCATTACAATCGTTTGTTTCACTTTGATGGTCACGGGCAAATCGTTTGCTTTCCCCTTAAAGTTCAAATGGAAGTAGACAGTGTGCTTGTCGCGTTTTAGGAGATCTGAAGTGACTTTCTGTTATAGAATATGATACAGCATTTAGATAATCAATCATACCATTTGATGGTTACATAGGCATTTATATAATATACATGTATATCACACAGTGACAAAAGAAGCATTTGTTGAAAGCAATCCCTCCTTCCTTTCCTTCTGCTTGGCGCTAAATGATTTTTAATCAATTTGATAAACTTGAGATCTGGTCATGCATGCGACTGATTGCAAGGTGAAAGACACCGTTTCAAGTCAATTGGGAACGGTCGATTAATGGTGAATACTTTTAGGTTTTGAAATCATAAGAATTACTAGAAATCAAATCGATCTTGCTGAATAACATGTACATGCACTGCGAAAACAGAAATGGAAATATAGGATTACGCACATGTGTTAGACACTTGAGTGGCTACTCGTCATATCCAAAATATGACGCCTTCCAAGAGCAATCCTTATCAAATCATATTTCTATATTCTTTCAAACTGACATAAAATAATCATAAAGCTCGCAAAATCATTTTCATCTTTTAAAGAACTCGAGTTTCTCTATAAACGATGTATAGAAATAATCAACAAATCAACTAAGAACAGAAAGAAAATCACTCATGAAACCAGATACTATAGCATTCCTTGAAGGAAATAATATATAACATAAAATTACCCCGCAGAAAATCTAAGGCCGACGTGGACTCCGGGCACGTCAGTGCTTGTGTATGTAACAGGCCAGAGAAGTTTAGTACTAGTCGTTTTTACCTTTACTTAAAGACTTAACGTAAAAGAGAATATGAATAATACTGAATCGCTGTAAACTGCTAATTTTATCCGACTCACCTCTGTCTTGAGGACACTGTCGTTCAGTTGACAACTGACTTCCATATCTTCATTTCTGACCACCATCACATCGTCGTCATCTTTAGCAGGCTGGTGGCCGTCCTCTTCAAACGTGTGTACATGTTTCTGCAGCAGAAGAACGTGGACAATGAAAGACGCGCTGGTAACAATAATAATGACAATAAAAGTGATGGTGATAATGATAAAAATATCAATAATAATAATGATAATAACAATAATCATAACAATAATGTATGATAACGTAAACGGTGAAAACTTCCATTTTTAAAGTGACTTTTCGTGGAATACAAGATACCGTTGCCGGGACCGTTCCATGCTCATGTATATATAGTAAAATCCGTACAGATGTGTAGTCAAGGAAAATGTTTTCAGTTTCGAATGTAGGGGCGGCAAAACCTAACCTTGCGTACCTTGTCCCACTACCGCCAACGAGACCGACAATGCCAGTCCCACTGGCTTTCTTAGAACCTTATGAGGGTTGAAGATATCGACGAGGGCAGATGCCCCTTTAATGCAGGCAGATAATCCCCCATGCCCATCTTATTCTCTTCCCCTATATCTCTCTCTCTCTCTCTCTCTCTCTCTCTTCCGGCACAACAACGGCGACAACAAAGGTTTGGGGAATGTCAAACTGTTCCACTATGGGTGTATGGGAAAAAATGTCCATGAATGAAAAAATGTTGGCATGCATGGATGACTTTATTTCAGCCTACAAAAGAAATGTGTTCCTCTTGCCCTCTCCCCCAAGCCGTAACGGTCCCGCTGTCCTTCGTTTCCGATATCGCCAATACGGTGAGAATGCTCTTTATTCAGCAATGTGGCAGCAACAACAGAATCTACATATATGAACAACCATAGGATTTTTTATGTACTTATTTGTTTAATTTACCAAGAAATATATATTGTCAAATTATTTGAGACTAAAAGCAAAATTCTCACGATAGAAGAGCTTGAAAAAAATCCTTTTAACTTACTGGTTACTGTAACCGGGAGGCCCCTGTATTAAGCCTATGGGTATGAAAGTATTGAGTATTAAAAACGACATTAATTATTCATATATCCAGGATATGTTTCTCTGTTTACATGATTTAGAACTTGCAATCTGTGGTCGTGTCAGTCTCAATAAAGAAAGAAAGAAAAAAAAACCAGAATGTACTAAATTATACCTTGACATTTGGACCATACCCAAAATGTTTTCTCGGGCTTGTGAACCATGCGAAACTCCAAAGTCACGATACGTGAAGGTAGCATCCTCCTTGGAAGAAAAGGCATGAGGGACATAGATTTGCCGTTCATGCCAAGCCCATATCAATTTGTTTGCGCTCCTTTTTTGCAGCGCGTAGCGTGTTAAATTATTTCCCTATGGAGAATAATAGAAAATACGCCGTTTTTGAGGGATTTGCTAAGATATCTCCCAAACGCGTCAACAAGGTGATCTATCAAAACAGAATAGAATAGAGCAGATTCTCACCTTGAACATGATATGATTTTCATTTAATTTTAGTCAAATTAAGTTCTGTCACTTTTGAGGTTTTTGGAACCTTTCTTGATGATTTTGGAAATCCATTTGTACATGAGCCAATGGGCAAGTGCGGGAAACGAAACGTTTGGTGCGACTTCACATTGTTGTAAAAAAAAATATACGTCACAATAGACCCTATCAAAAAAAGACATTTTGCAGAAAATGCTGTAGATTGCGAATACCTAAGAATGATTTTGATTGGATAAAAAAAACCTCTGTCACTTTTCACATTTGCAAAAGCTTGTGCAATTGGTCACTATAGTTTGGCGGGTTCAGCCGATGGCATTGTGTGTACACAGTATAGTACACAGTACACACGCATAGCTAGGCAACGCAGCGCGTGAAGAATTTAACAGCAGACTTACGTTGTGTGTAATCAAATTATGTGCGAAGAGATGGCAAGGAGGTGAGAGTAAAAGAGGGGGGAAAAAAGCACAAGCCAATGAATGCAAGTGATCAAGAAGAGTTACAAAACTGAAGGGAGTGAGAAAACAAAGAAAGTGAGAGGGAAATTTATGAAAACAAGTAATGCGAGGAAAAATGACAAGAAAAGGAGAGAAAGGAGAAGAAGTGAAAACACGCAGCTGAGTCCGCTCACGATATGTAAGTTGAACACCCCTGCACCGCAATGTAGCAGCCCGCCACTATACACGTAGACTGCCTGCACGATGCGAAGACAGCGGCGCGTATTAGTGACTGTGCGTTAAACGTCCCATTTCTATGCCTTATAAGAGGAGCGTTTTTTGTACACAACAAATTGATATGAGTCGATAATACAGGCTAACGAAAGTATTGTAAAATGCTCTAGTGAGAGTTCAACGTGATGGGTAGTTACCCGGCAGGTGCTTGGTGTTAGTACATGTCGCTCAATGTTGCCTTTTCCTTCTGTGAAAGAAAAAAAAAATAATAATATGCAACATTTATATGGGCCGCGACGCGACAAAAGGGCCCTTAGGGCAAAATTTTTCAAAAATGAGTTTTCAACACTATTTTGTAGTATAAATGCTGCAGAATCTGAATATGCAAACGGTTTCCCAAAATTCCATCCCTAAGTGTCTAAATTGATGAATTTTTAAAAAGCATGTTTTTTTGCTCCACGCGCGCTATTCTGACATTCGCGCGTGACCAAGGTTAAACAATACAATAGTCAATCCCTGATACCATTTTCGCCAAGATTCCTAACATGCTTAAGAGGCTAATTAAACATTCTCCTAGTACCATGACGGACACTTACATTATATAATAGAGAGAATTTTATTTTCCTTGTTATCTTTGTCTTCTCTGAACCCTATATTACCTCAAAATGACTTTGAAATGACCTTGACATGACCTTGAAATGACCTTGTACACGTCCGTGAGACGGCCTTGAAATTGGCTTTTAAATCGCTTGAATTTTCAGTCACAATTAAGCTGAAATCAAATTTTGCTTTTTTTCATAAACATAATTATCTTATGTAGAGAGGTATAAATAGAAAATAAATCTATTCTGTAGCGAGTATAAATGATTACATTGTGTAAAGATTATAGAAAAGGTGAGGGGTCAGATTTCAGGAGCGTCACTATATCCAGGGAGGAAGGGGCCGTATCATCTTTGTTCACCATAAATCTTTGTGAAATAAACACTTCTGTCATTAAGTGAATTTCAATCACAAATCTACGAAAATAAAGTTGTGATTGCTTATTTTTTCATATTAACTGGGAGATAAAGAGAAAGAGAATCATAGAGGAGTCATAGTTCATCAAGGACGGATCTCGGGAGGATGGCGCCGAAATCCCCTTTGTTCACCATATATTTTTCATTAAACATCTGTATGTCTTAAAGTGAATTTTGGAGCAAATTAATGTCATCTTAAATTCACCTTCAATTTTAGTGGTCTTTGGGGGAACGGATGGGGTATTCTCAGAATTTTTAATGCCCCTCCCCTTTTAAAGTTTGCATGGATTTGCCCCTAATTGGCAAACACGTGTCAAATAGTTTATGTGCTGTTAAATAGTAATAGTGTTGAAGATGCAGTGAAAATCAATTTAACTAGCACGCTTGTTCATTATTACATCATCATCAAAAATCAGAACCATTTACCCCCCACTCAATCACAAGTCATTCAGAAGGCATCAAAATTCAAATTATTTCTCAATTCCGTGCTTCTTTCCATGTTCATGTTTCTTTCTGTCAGCTAGCTCTTTTCTCTCCTTCCAACTTGGTCTATATCTTTCCTTCTCTTCCTTTTTCTCTCCCTCTTTTTCCCTTCTATTTCCACCATCTCTAGTTTTCTCGCCTTTTCTCTGCCTCACCGTTCTTATCTTTCATTTCTCCAGCTCTCCATCAGCCCCCTCGGTTGTTCTCTCTCTCTCTCTCTCTCTTTCCCTCTCTCTTTATACCTCTCTTGTTACTTTCACTCACCTTCTTATCATGCATATACTTATTTCAAGTGTGTGCCTAAATTGTCTTATATCACTTCATCGTTCATTTCATTAACTGCAATGTATCTTTTGTCTTTCCACTGCCAGTGGGAGACCAATTTTCTGGGTTTTTTTTTTTTCTTCAATCATGGATCAATAAAAGATATGAACTGTGAACTTTGAAATTCATAATAGGTCAGTACAACATGGAATGAAATAAAATTTTCCTTAATTGCACTTGTCATACTACTAACTTTTATTCAAAACAAGAGTTGACATACGATCTACTTCAAATGAGGAATTTAAATCCGTCTGGATGGGTGCTCTTTATTGAGCTGTAGTCTGAAACTATTAAATACTTCCCCATAACTTCAACTGTAGCACACCTGGACGCTGTCAGTCAGTTTCCACATAATGTAGAGGTCATGCTCAGCTTTGGTAAGTTCATTCACCAACTGAAAGGATGTGATCATAGACCGCAAGGAGGCATCCAAAGTTCCAAAACACTAAGTACTTGTTCTAGTGACATCCTGTACAGCCATACCCATGTTGATTTTGTAGGATCTCCATCATTGTGAAGTTCATCCTGGGTTGATGAGAGGAGAATCCAACTTCAGTGATTGTTTCAAGATCTAAGATCACCTCTGCTTCCTCCTCTGATATGAATGCAGTGACCTGACATTCCCAGCATCGTTGAATTAAATGTGGTTATCATACCCTCCCCCTCTCCTTCCAGCTTTGCCTCTAAGATACAGTCCAACATTCCTATATTGGCCTGGAGATGACAATGACGATAGGGACGAGCATGACCTTAGCTGCTTCATATCAATGGCCTGTAAAAAAAAAGAAAAAAAAAAGGATAAAATCCCTTGTAATGATACACGAAATGGCACTAGAAGCAGCCAACTGCTTAGATGAATCACACTGAAATACAGACTTATTGTTTTAGAACAGCTGAAGTACACCAACAGCATTAAATGAGTATGGAATACAAAATGTCATTCATTCTAATATGAAATATTAGACTGTAATAACAATTAATCCATTCAGTAATGTTGTTTTGTGCTTAGTATTCTTTTGACTTTGATTAATCTAAAAGTAATTTAACTAAATATTCAATAATACCTCATAATTGAAATTCAGTTTGTAATTCAATTGCTCTATTAAAAAAAAAAGTCTAGAGAGACAATTAATGCACTCAAAACTGAAGACAATCCAGCAATACAAAATGGGAAGGATTTGGGGGAGGCATTGCTTGCTAATAATGATCTGCCCCCTCCCATCCTCCTCTCGATTATAAGCAAACAATGCAGTGCCCCCCCCCCCCACACCAGTTCAGCTTCATCTCTTGTTATTTTCTTCAAATTTTTTTTAAAAGCAGGTCTGTGCTTACAGGGTTGTGATACATAAACGGTTATTTGTAATTCCATACTTATCCAGGGCCCGAGGTAGGGCAAGGCTCTAGTCTGGCCCTAAATTAGCTAGACTATAGCCTATAGATTTAGGCCTAACTTTATTTTATCATCTCTGTGTGGGAAATACACTGTAGGCCTATATGTATATAACTTAGCTGCTTAAATTTTCTGATGAATTCCTGACCAGTAAAGTTCAGCATGGGAAAATTGAGGCCTCAAATATGAATCAACAAATTCAAGAGATCGGCAGAAGCAGGTCTGAAGTAAAGATCTAGTCCCATGATTGTAGTGGAATAGATCTGCACAAACATCAACAAATTTAAATAGGGGTAGGCTAAGGCATATCGTGCATTCATCTGCTATTAACTAGCGGCAATAATGTTCCGACATTATGACACATCGTCGCTTTTTCTTGTGAAAATGATATTTTTCTTGGTTCTTACACAAATTTTGATGAGATTTTCGGCACAATTAGACTCTATAGTAAGATATGAAGATTAAACTGAGGTCAGCCATTAGAGGAATACGAAAGGAAAAGCTTGTCAATTTCAAGTGAATGTTAGGTGCGCATAGTTATACATGTAGGGCCCCTCATCATACAACATGAGCTTACGACTACGAGTGTGACTGCAAAGTCTACGACTACAGTAGAATCTACATGATGAAACAAATTACAAAAATTAATATTCAGAGATTATAAAGTAATATCAAAAAGAAATAACAGAGGAAGGAGATTTCGTAATACAACGTTAAATGTCGGAATTAACAGTTAACACTATTCACTAACTTTACCTTTGAAACTATAGATCTATGCATGTCGCATGCAGCCTTGCAGTTGCAAAGCTTAAGCACTAGATCTAGATCTAGATCTAGATCTATACGAAACGAGGTAGACAGTCACCTATTAAAATTGAATTAAATGCACGAAATGCCTTTAAAACTCGTAATTTCTACTGGAACAAACTGTTTGAAGAAATCATAATAATGTTCTTACCGATTCATCCATGATTTGACATTTGATCATCAGCTAGAGCCAGATTAATCGACGAACTACTAGAGCCACTGTTCCAGTATTTTTCTTCTGCACGTGTGCTTTGTTTTGGTTTGGTGAATTTTGTTATGTTTGTTTTTCAGTGCGCACGTTTTGATAAGCGCTGACTACTTTAGCGCGGTTTTACTGCGTAAGCCATTTGGAGAGCTAAGGGCCCTTTTGTCGCGTCGCGGCCCAATTATACCGCTCAATACAAATGTTTCTAAGCGCTGCATATCACTACCCCGGCTTTAGCACGGCTGCCGTGATCAGGCGCTCGAGCATTCAAGGAATTTCTTCCTACCGGGTACCCATTTACTACACCTGGGTGGAGAGTGACAAATGTAGATAAATGTCTTGCCAAAGGACACGAGTGCTGCGGTGGGATTCGAACCCCAGACCCTGTGGTTCAAAGTCCGGAGACTTATCCACTGATCCACAACACCTCTACATGCGAGGGGCATTCAATGATTTAATAGCCCGATGAGGAAGGAGCAGGTATTCGGTGACGTAATGATGTCTTATGAATATTAGTGTCATATTTCCATCACAGGTGACAAGATTTCAGTTTGGTAGCTCCCTACCTAGAGCGACTAAAGAGCAGACGTTCAAACTGTAGTATGAGGGACTTTGAAAAAAGAAAGCCAACAACATCACTTTATCCATTTTCGAAGTTCTTTTTTAGCAGAGTACATTTATCTCTTCCATGGAGCTCCAGAAGAAGGAGCAGAAGGATATTTATGAGGAGCTGGTGGCAACACTAGGGCGCAGTGCTCTTTCCTACTAAAGGATTAGGAAACTCTTTCAAAGCTAGTCGGGAGAGCGTTGATGACGATTCATGCTGTGGTCGCCCACTGCACGATGCTGGAAAGAACCCAAAAGTGAAGTCCCAGTACTCTAAGTAGAAAATTGCAGCACTACAAACTTGGAATGGGCTGAAATGCACCGCTGTTACATAATAGACTCTCTGTTCAAAACCAATGATGCGAGAGCAATGAAATTTTCTCATAAATGACAGGATCAAATGGGCTTTCAAGATATGAAGATCAAGTTGGGACTAATATATTTTAGAATTAATTTAGCGCTCAATCAGAGGGACTTTTTGGGGGGGCGCGCTGTATAACCTTTTTCATGGTGTAGAGGTTGTATTTCTTCACCAAAATACACTACAAGACTATAAAATATCTAAATAACATATTCGATTTACTTGTGTGCCGAATATAACTCTATTTAGCAACCTCGTTGCAGTCCAAAACATCCTGTTTCTACGAGCGATTAAAAAGTCAGAGACCGACAAAAAAAAAATCAAACAAACAAAAAAAAAAACCTGTTGAGTCGTCACCAAAATACAGTAATTTTTTTTTAATTTTGTCAACCTCCTTGCTGGCCAAATATCATATTTTGGAACCACTTTGCTGAAATAAACTGCTTGCTGCGCCAGTATATGTCACTGTGTGATATGATTTTTTTTTTTTTGGTTTGTTTTTTAAAGCATTTTATTCAGATTTTTCAATATAATCATGACATCATTTTCAATACAATGTTGACCACTTGTCAATACATATATCATCAGAAAACAATTTCAATAATACATTACAAATTCAGCAATCTGAATAAAGTTTTTCAATATCAAAAAGTAAAAGGTGAAAGGTGCTGCTTCACAATCCCATAAACTCAATCCGTTAACTTTACATGAATAAAATAACCCTGTGCCTTTCTCAACTCTTAGATTTAAAAAAAAAAATTGGGGGGGGAGGGCCTCTTTTATCAG
>JAPZVO010001053.1:0-22964 GCA_029962745.1 Echinometra lucunter
CACAGATAATGCCCATGTGGGTTAACCCTTATGTTGCCCATATATTACCCATACAGTTTCCCAGATGGGCCCCAGGAACAACCCATAAGGGCCATCTGGGATTGCCCATATGGGTCCCATATGGGATGTGGGTGCAAAATCATATGGGGCCCATATGGACATGCCCATGTGTGACCCATATTGCAGCTCACAGATAATGCCCATGTGGGATAACCCAGATTTTGCCCATATATTACCCATATAGTTTCCCACATGGGCCCCAGGAACAACCCATATGGGACCCATATGAGTAATCCCTGATGGCCCATATGGATCCCGTATGGGACGTGGGTGCAAAATTATATGGGGCCCATATGGGCATGCCCATGTGTGGCCCATATTACAGCTCACAGATGATGCCCATATGGGATAACCCACATTTTGCCCATATATTACCCATACAGTTTCCCAGATGGGCCCCTGGAACAACCCATATGGGTCCCTTATGGGTAATCCCTGATGGCCCATATGGGTCCCGTATGGGACGTGGGTGCAAAATTATATGGGGCCCATATGGGCTTGTCCATGTGGGACCCATATTTCAACCCAGATGGGGCCCATATCCGACCCATATGGGCTTGCTACCTGGGTAAGGCAAGTAAAATTACACAAGACTTCTTATAAGCCTCTCTGACTCCACCCTCCACGCCCTCCTCAAAAAGAAAAGTGGGGAAGATTTAAAAGGTTGCTGGTAAGCCCCTTTAACCCCGACAAAACACACACTCCCTTCCCCCTCCCTCCTCTCCCCGAAGGACAAACAAAAATATAAGAATTGAAAATAAAAAGATTTCAGTAGGGGATCGAGAAGAATAAAGGAATGTAGGGTGAAAATGGATACTGGATATTTTTTATGGTTATGTGATATAAACATACGATCTTATTCCATTAGGTTCTCACAGGAATATTACTGGTTCTCTCTGTTAAACATTAAGGAAATATATCCCACATATATCACTGTGTAATATGGATAGATCCGTTAAACATAGCATGGTACGTACATCGACAGGAGAAATGTGAATCAAAAGGAGGAAGTCCAAGTGGAAGAGACATTTGCAGTACATACATTATGCTCACTTAGCGCACTAGCTACGTCGCGTGGTAATGTTTCGAAAAGGATACACTCCAGCCCTGCATGCTCCAATATGTTAATTATCTTCTCTGCACGTACTCCAGACATAAATTATGCTGGCCTGCATATATTAAAGCCAAGTACATTGCGTGCAATATGGGTACGCGATCAACTCTTTGGCCATGTCGACTGGAAGAGTATCAAAATTTCTTTGTTTTTCTGCGTTTATTTATTACTTGTATTAAATGAACAATATTTTTCTTCTATCAGGCATTTTGATAGCAGAGGTTTAGGGGGCATTTTCCCCTTTGAGATGTTATTGCTTGGACTAGAAAACAGAGTAAGTGGAGTGAGTCATCTGATATAACCCCTCTAACCATCTTATAACCTTTAAAAGTGATCAAAACATAAAACCCTTGACCCTTATCACGTTATTAACAGCAATGTGTGGAATTGAGAGTTATACCAGTAAATGCACTGCATCAGCCGTCACTTTACAATATCATCAAAATGACTTTTAGTTAGCTCTGTTTTTGTAAGAAGACTAGATGCTTCCGTTACTGGCATGATATGGATTGAAGTATTTGTTAAAGGTACTAGTCACTCCTCGACAATGATATGGAGCAATTTAGACTGAAGGTATTTTCATTTCTGGTAAATTTAAGGGGCAAATTCTAGGAATCTAGGAAAACTACACCTGGATAATTACCCACCGAAGAATCCACCCTCCCTTTATTCCCAAGGACAATTACGCCAAAACAATTAGCTAAGGGCCACAATAAATATAGTTTAGAAGAGGGAATAATTGCTCTTGCTCTTGCTCTTGGGATTATTGTCCTGGTGTGATAATTGTTGGGGAATTGTTCTTGAGAAATCGTCCTGAAGGTATTATTAATACAGTAAACAATTTACTCTGGTGGTATTGTCCTATGGTATAATTGTTCTTGAAGTGATTGTCCTTAATGATTATTATCCGTGGGTACGTTATCCGTGGGTGGTGATTGCCCGGGGGAGGGGGAATATTAACATCGTTATAATTAAACATATCATTTATTATTCGAGTTAATATGAAAGTGTGCTCAGTTGTTTGTAATTTTTTTTCTTCTTCGCAATTGACAAGCGTTAGTTGACCGGGTGGCGAGTTAGGGGTATTAAAAGTGTGATAATTATCTCTTCTCTAAAAAAAAAGAAAAGAAAAAAGAAATGGAGTTAATATGAAAGGGTGCTCAGTTTTGTTTTTTTTTTTTTTTAAATTGGCAAGCAATTTTCTTTTCAAGAAGCATGTTAACATGGGAGCATATCATATCTATAAAAAAGTGAGGGAACTATATTAATCAGTTACGTATACAGGTTAAAAGACATAGGTTAATTCTTGTTTATCATGAATTTGTTGAATGCGTTAACACACCATGTACATGTACATGTACATGTACATGTACATTTACATGTATATCCACTGCGCTTCCAACATCATTGCAGAGAAACTATAATTTATTACGCACCTGCTGTGTGTGTTTCCGTAATACCATTATTTATAACTTATGGATATGCTGGTAGATGTTCTTCTCTAAAATCTAACTGGTTGATTTTTTTTTTAATAATCATCATTAAATTCTGAATTCTTTGTGTAACTGATGTGGTTTAATTAGCATTAAGAATAATAAATTCCTAGTATGTGTAACTGTATAGATCTAGTCCCTGTTTCTACATACATATTATCATACGGAATAGTACATTTCTCGTTATTAATTATTAGAAACATGATTTTCACACATAAATTGCAATAAATCATTGCAGCTTTATTTTTTACTTCTTATTTTTCTATAACTATAACACATTTACTGTTAATCAGAACCGAGCTAATTTGAATTATTAATCATATATGCATTTCATCAATGCATTCTTTGTAAATAAATTGAAGTTGTTTTTTTTAAGACATTCAATTTGAAATGTAATTCTGTGCTGCTGACGGAATATATGAGTGTAAGCAAAAATATTATACATCTTTCAATTGCGGTTAATACTCCGTAGAGTAAAGCAGACTCCGATGTAGAACAAAGGGGTATCGGCAGGTGGTGACTTGCCTTCTTTGTCTTCGTACACGTGTCTGTTCGTTTGGCTTATTGACCTATTCAATGGATAACATTTCCATCAGTGATGTGCTTCGGCATATCATTATGTGGTAGACACTGCGTGATATACAAATATTGATGACGCCCATGTCTGTTCGTTTGCAGGCTTCTTGACCTTTTTGATAAATCAGATTCCCGCCTACCCCCCCCCCTCTCTCTCCCTCTCTCTCTCTCTCTCTCTTCTCTCTTCTCCTCTCCCCCCCCCCCCCCCCTCTCTCTCTCTCCCTCTCTCTCTCTCCTCTCTCCCTCTCCCTCTCTCTTTCTTCCTCCTCTTTCTCTCTCCTCTTTCTCTCTCTCTCTTTTGCTTTCCAGCTTCTACAGCTGAGTAACAAATATAGGGGATCTCAGGAAGAAATATTTACCCCTAGAATATGTGTTATTGTGGCATAATGAGTAAGTCATATTGCTCCGAAATCGCAATCATTAAAGCATTGAGCTTCATCTTGAACTCAGACTACCCCAAAGTCATTATAAACCAACTCGTCTGTTTGTCTCCTCACTATATATAGCTATATAACGGGCACAGCATGGGAAAACCCACATGAAGGTTTCGCTTACTGCATCTCTGCATTCAGATTCCAGTCATTAGAATGTCGGGTCTGCATGTGGTGTGTGTGTGAGTGTGTGTGAGTGTGTATGTGCTGATGTTATTCATTGTCGTAAGATCAATAATTCCCCCTGCGAGTTCAACCGTTGCAGTCTGCGGGTTATGCTTTTTGGATAATGCAGTGAGTATCATCGCCTATGCAGATCCCACTTGATCAGAGAGTAAAAATTATATTCATATAGCTCAACAAGAATTTTACTTAGGCAGCAACGCATTACATAAAAGCAGTAAATTGTAGTAAGAAGAAAACATAACATGCCCAAAACAAAAATGAACCGGAAATAATTACAAAATTATAATCAATATAAATTAGGCCTTCTCAAAGTACAGTGCGATTCTCTACCATCTCACCATCTCAGCCTTTAATTGCCATTCATACATTCACGAAAAGGCACCACACTGGGTCTAACCCCTTCTGTAGAAATTAGCAAGATATTTGAAATATCACTGCCACGAAAAGGCACCATAATAGAAAATGACAATAGATGTTCATTTTAGGCTACGTGCTCAAAATGACTGCAAGTCTATCATTTAATAATTCGGCTTTTTAAAGTGATTTTTTTTTTATGTTCACCCCCCTCTGTCTCTCTCTCTCTCTCTCTCTCTTTCTGTCTCTAATTCACTTAAAATTGCTTTCCCTCTCTCTCTCTCCCTCTCTCTCGTCCTCTCATTCCCTCTCTTCTCTTCGGTAAAATAAGAGAAAAAAAGGCATCCAAATGTGATACTGAAGAAAACCAGACCGACACTTTGGGGTCGCCCTCAGTATCATTAAATTTCTACCAGGAAAAGTCCGACATCATTTAAAGCATAAGTACGAGAACTAATTTAGTGAATAGTTTTCTTCGGGGGTCTAACTACACAGTCTATTAAGCACGGAGAGACATGAGAGACGGGAGACTGAAATTAATTTTCTTTGATATAAATCTATTTTTACAGGACTGATCGTCAATTTGCACTGTCACCGCTCTGGAAATAGCGCCATCTATCACTGCCAGTAGGATGAACAAACATCATCAATGAAAATAAGCCAAATATCACTTTTGTTAAACCACTGCTTCTTGATTGTACGTATTGTCAACTGTGGAAGAAATCGATATGTAACATAAGTGAAAGTTAACAGTCAGGCCGCAGCGCCCGGACAATCGCACGTATTTATACAACTCGTATGCACGAAAGTTTTGTCTCTGCATACGTAATGAGCAATGACAGACCTGGATTCGCAATAGAATAACTCTGGAAAGAAATGACACATTTTCATGAAATCTTCGGGGTTATGGAGATAAAACTATGAAATTTCATTTGTCTAAAGAAAAATCTTAGGTGAATTATAGAAATACTTGAAAATCTAAGAGATTTAACGGAGCCAAAAGTGTATTGCTACTCGTTTACAAAACATCTTCAAAATTAAGTTCTTTATACACGATTCACCGAAATAATAGCTTCAGAGTATCAATAAACCTTCTTTCTAGCAAACAACACCCATAATGTAATATTCTACGATCTATACCAGTCAGGAGCTAGCAAAATATAACCAGTGTTCCCAAAGGCCGAAGGAAAAATTGCACGCCGTACGAACGCGATGTTTTGATTGGCATCCCACCGGGGGTTCCCCCACCATGCTTCACACGAGTTCCGTATAACTGCGAGCTAGGAAAACAGTGCGCACCCGCCGAGTGTCCATTGTGATTAACCGTACGGTGTATTTTATAGTGAGTGTACCCCCGTTACCAGAAGCCCTCCGACTTACGCTATTGTACCACTCGTTGACTATTGTACCACTCGTTGACTATTGTGTCTGTATCACTTTTGGAAGCGAGTCGTCGTCTCGGGGTCTTTTTAGCAGGGCGTTTTAGAAGTTATTGTATTGGTCTGTTTGTATTGCCATCGTAGTGTTCTTCGTATAACATGTATGATCGATATTTGATACTGTTTTTTTTTAATACTCCAAAAAGTGATCAAGGAATGAAAATCAAAGTTCAACACCACAAATTCACGTATACATGTAGTTTAAGCAACTTTATTTTACCCATGATGATATAGCCATACTATTGGCATGAAATTATTAAATCTCTTTGGTAAATCGAAACTTTAATCCAATACAGAGATGGATCCCGATAAAAGGGCACAAGCCCCCCCCCCCCCTCTCCCCTCCAAAACCCCAAATGATTTTTTTTTTGGGGGGGGGGGCTTGACAGTAATAAATTAAAAAAATGAAAAATTACACCCCCCCCCCCTTAGGCTCAACATGCACACAATGCACTTTTTATTCTGAAAATACACCCTTGCCTTGTAAATCATATTTCTAAAGCATCATTGAGAAAATCATTTAAAACACTCCCCCCCCCACCCCTCTCTCTGAACATGTTTCTTTCTCCCCCTTTCCCTTTGCTTTCCTCACTCTTCTTTTTCTAGAATCTCTTTCTCACTCTCACCTCTTATATTTCTGTTATTTTTCTTCCCTCACTCACACACTCGATTCTCAACCGCACATAGGCCTATCAATTGAAAAACTATGGGTAAATCAGGCACAAAAAAGAGTGGTGTACTAGATGGAATTAAATAATGCTCCAAATGGCAAGACAACTTTATTAACAGCTGACAGTGGATGAGTATGCTTGCAAAAAACATGAATACATTAAAAATACTGTACATCTCTTGTGTGAATACCTGACTTGTCACAATTTACATGAGGTATATGAATGCTGGAAAGGTTATCGTATGGGCCCTACCAACTGGTGTTTAAAAGGAATGTTTGTACAAACTTCTTTCTTCTTTACTACTTGTACTTCACACACAAATTTAAAACTTAAATCGTTCTAGAGAAAACAACTTAAATATTACATACAAAAATACATGAAAAAAATGTAACCTTTTCATAGTAACATAACAAGTTTAAGAATAAACATACTCTTTATAAAACTTTGTATCAGAAGTCGTTCAAGGTTGAATACAATCAATACACTATGCTTAAAAAATCACATACTTTTATACAATATACTGTATTGTAAAAAGAAACATATACCAGTAGTCCAGTACATTTGTTTTTCAGATGTCAATTCTCAAGTATGTGTACTCTATCTGCACTGGTTATCTGGAGTAAAAAAAAAATACATGTACACTTGTACACTTTATAACTGTGACTGAGAATGATGTATCCATAGTATTATTTCTTCATGTCACAATGTCTACCTTCAAGTACCATCTTTATTGATACTGTACATGGCAAGATACCTCTTGTACTTGCATTTAAATTCTTAAAAGCAAGAATTCTAGCACTTTCTTTGGCAATTTCTTTTAAATAGAAACAAAATAAAAGAGACAACTTAAATGTGATTTGCATACACATTTTTACATGAAAACTACATAAAAGAATATATCATATACTTTTTCTGAAATAAATTATGTAACAAAAATACATCATCTTGAAAGAAGAGATGTTCACATATTCCCCTTTTCAGCTTTGCATATTTCACTTACAAATATTAAAGTAGCATTTAAACATTTTGAAATGATATCTTTTATATCTGTTTCTTCAGAATCTTCTTCATATTGCATTGATACCTTCTGAAGTTCATTTTTAACATCATCAAGTGATTTTATTTGTTGGCCTTTACGATTTGCAAAACAATAACATGAAGAACAAATAAAGTTATCTTCTTTTATAGACAGATTTTCATTAATCTGGCTTAATTTGGCAATGCCTTCAGTGGATAAACAAGTGCTTACATATTTCTTACCACTTAGCTGACAATCACAAGCAGCACAAATGTTGTTCTGCTTCACAGAAAAATTCAAGAAGCGTGCCCTGTGACACTTACAAAGATATATGGTTTCAGGTATGTTTTCAAGTTGCAGTGAAAATATTTCATTAAACTGGGAGACACTGCACTGCGTCTGAACTGCACCAGCTAAATCACAATCTAAATATACTGACAAAAAGCATGGAGAATCCTTCATTTTTTTCCTACTTTTTTCTGGTGTATAGGACTCATTCTTCAACTTTTTTGAATATTTTTGCCTGCAACTGTTACATATACAAGAAAAATCTGAAATGTCTGTAAACTTTGATTTGATTAAATCTTTTAGCATTTCAGACTTAATTAAATTCAAATGGGTGTATTTGTGGGATGTTTCTTTACAAAGGCTACATGGACCACATGAAAAATTCCCACAGGGCTGCTTGCGTTTGGTAGGCTTTTCTTTCACCCCAACGAAACATTTGTATGTTTGCTAAACAATATTGTACGAGGTGCGATTGAAGTTGGAAGTGGTGGTGGATGGGGATCAGGAGCTAGGGGTGCAATTGAAGATGGAACTGGTGGTGGATCAGGATGGGGATCAGGAGCTAGGGGTGCAATTGAAGGTGGAACTGGTGGTGGATCAGGATGGGGATCAGGAGCTAGGGGTGCAATTGAAGGCGGAACTGGTGGTAGATGGGGATGATGTGCGATTGAAGGTGGAGCTGGTGGTGGATGGGGATCAGGACTGACTGGACGGGTGACACGAAGAGCCGAGGATCTTACTTCTGGAGAATCACATCTGTTTGAAGCTCCTTGGTCATAGTGATGTTGGGCCAGCAAGTGGACATCCTCATATTTGATCTGTGGTTAACATGAAAAAAAAACATTTAGACAAAAACATGTTAAAAAAAAAATGTTCCTTACAAGTCAATATCATACACAGAAACATTTCTTAATCAAGTTAAATTAAATGAGTTTTTTATTTGCAGTGCAAGATCATTTCTAATGATGCCTAAAATGGTGACAATAAACGGGCTTTAATGATTTCTCAGGCAAACAGAGCATTAAGGCCAGTCTAAACCGCATCCATGGAAAAAAAGTTAGGAAAGTGTAAAAAAAATTGTTGTCATACATTTTACTAGCCTGACTATCATTTAAAACACCTTGCCCCACTTGCCCCCCCCCCCCCACAAAATATAATCATGCCCAGCCACCAAAGTTATTAGACCTAAATACCTTCTTCCTTTTCCGGTGTTTCTTGATTCTCTGCCGCCTCCTCTTCCTTTCTCTGGCCTTCTTGCGTGAAGTAACATATGGAGTAGGGGACTTGGGGAGTGGGAAACGGGAGCATGTGTGGTAGCATGATGATTGTACTGGGAATCTGGTGTATGGAATAAGGCTCAGGTTCTTATATGCTGGCTCGTGATATTTAGGGGGAGGAGGGAGCAACACTGGATCTTGTTTTTTTACAACTTTCTTTTTTTTTCTCTTTGGTTGTTCCAACTTCGGTTTAACATAAGGCTTTCCATATCGTTCCCTTTTTCTGTATTTTATAAGGGCTTTTTCCTTTTCTGAGAGGATTGGTTGTTGAACAGTTGATTTTGAGCGGGAACTTCGGGAAGTATTACTCAATTTTTTTAATTCTTTAGGTATTCTAGTGGTTTGCTTGGGTTTGAAGTTTTGGTAGTAAACAAATCGAGATATTAAATTTGTGAATTCAGAAGC
This sequence comes from Echinometra lucunter, assembly GCA_029962745.1. Lineage (NCBI taxonomy): Eukaryota > Metazoa > Echinodermata > Echinoidea > Camarodonta > Echinometridae > Echinometra > Echinometra lucunter. Next base: position 9,313 of record JAPZVO010001053.1, read on the forward strand.
TAGTGCTGCCTTCCCTTCAAGAGTTAGATGAACACCATCAACATAAAAAAACCTATCACTGCACAAAAAGGGGGAAGTGGCATCTATCACATAACAATCAAAAAAACTTGAACACAATTGGTGTAAATTATTATTATAGTATCTCGACTTTGTGTATAAATCTTCTGAATCCCAACGGGGTAAAATAACACTAAAAATAATATCAGCTGTGGGAAACTTCTCTCGCACAGTGTAATACAATTTAGCAAATGATTTGTTATCGATCTCCCAGATGCTATTCTGAAGATTATTTGTTGCTATGTGTATTAATATGATATGGCAATGAGAGTTATCTCTAAAGTTCGAAATGTGATTACGTAAGGATGAGATAGATGCGCCAGGAAAAAAATTTATATCCCAATCCAAATATAAACTAAGTTCTTGAAAGTATGAAAGAGAGGGAAGATGCTCCTGGACACCACGTAAAATAGAATCACCAAATCCAGTAACTTTTAAGGATGAGCACTGGGGCAGCCTGTAATGTGAACAGAAAAAGTAGTCTTACATAAGTAAAACCCATATTTTTTTACATCGCAATTCAAATCAACTTAAAGTCTTCATGAACAGATTCAAGTTGAATGAGATTGAGCAAATGAACATAAAAATTTCATGATGAAAACATGATCAGGCCCAATGATATCATTTTACATCAAGAGACATCTATTCCACAGAAGAAGGAACAGTTTCAAGGCACAGCTACAGATTTCTGAATGGTATAAAGTTGGCCACATATCCACTTTGATTGATGACTTTGAAGATAATATGCATGTGAATTTGATACCTAGAAGCTCGAGATTGACATGCAAGGAAAATATTTTTTGTTCATGTAATGCTAAACATTATTACTTAGTATTTTATGCCTGTCGCATGTTGTCTTCCGCATTTAAAAAAAAGGCAATTTGAATAATTTTTCTGATCAAAAGTTTGTTTTGAAAAATAGCAGAGAGAATTTAAGATATTGGCAAAGTTTTGAGGAAAATCAATTAAAGATTAAGAAAGTTTTTATATCACAATTTTTTTATTTGTGATGTCATATACGAGCAGCTGCCCTATAAACATTATGTAATATAATGGGCATAGATTTTGAATTTTTCAATGGTTTGTGATGATTTTGTCTCTTCCAGGAACAGTTGTGAAATAATTTATCTATTGATGAAGGTAAAATAAAAATAAAAAATTCTGAGAAAATTAAAATGTACATTGCACTATTTTTTTGTTACCATATATATGAGAAAGCTGCTAGCAAATGATGTAAAAAAAATATTCTTTTTACTTTTAATTGGTTGGATTTTCCTTGAACCTTGACATATATTTTTTCTTTTTTTTACAATAACCATTTTCAGGGTGAAGTTCTCCTGTTATTAATTAGCTTAGATTTTTAATTGACCTAAACTCCTTTCTAATTCATATCTCATTCCTTTTGCGTACCATTTACTGATATTAGATAAGCTCTCTAGAACTAGTTTGTGCATGAAGTCAGAAAATAATTTCTAAGAAATAATGTCTGGTCTACTAGTACTACTAAGAGTAGCACTAGTATGTCCAGCAAAAAATTGCAAGTCACCGAGTTTAGCATTGGGGCGATTTCGCCCCCCCCCCCCCCCCCCCCCGCGAAAAAAAAAAAGATGTATAATTATGAGCCCAGAAAATCCCAATTTTATTGACATGCTTAACTTAAAAATAACCCCCAAACCTTACCTATACCATAAGAAAACTTTTGTTTGCCTGGAGTCTAAACATGAACATGCAAAGCAAAGCCAAGGCCCAAGTTCTGAAATCATTTCTCAGTTAAAAATATAATGCATGATCATCATCATGACATCTAACCGAGGGAGCTCCCTGGGCCTGGGTTAATCATCATCATGCTCAACGCAATGACATGAATGACAAGCAGCCAGGTATCCTCACGCTGTAGTCTTTCACTCTCTCCACTCTCATTTTCAAAAGTTAAATCAGCTCAGCGCCTCAGAGATCAAGTACAGTACAAATACTACAAGTAAGTTAGATGTAACGTAATCAAGGCAGTCTAACATTTTTAAAAAGACGAGTCGACCATATCCCAATACTATCAATAACAAAAACATAACACGGAAATACACGTACGGGACTAGACTCTAGTTATTTCGGTCACAAAACCCAACGTCGACGTCACAGGTTTTCGCGCGGTTTCACCAATTCTACCAAGCAAACGAAGGCTACTTCCGGTCAAATTTGATATTTTAGTCACTTTGCAAACCGGTTTTTAAGAGAAAAGAACTGGTGATTCGATCAAAATCCCCGATGGCATCACAAAGCAACATTTCATCTTTTCAGGTAAGAAGTTTCAATATAAAACAGTTTTTATACCAGTCAGGAGCTAGCAAAACGTAAAACAACTTCAAAATACGAGGAAATAATCAACGAAAATGGCATGATATCTTACTTCAATTTCGATAACAAAAAAATCCGTAAATATGATGATCAATATACCAAAATTTAGAGAAAAAATCGTAGATTCACTTACCTAGTCATTTCGCCATGATTACTGAATTAGCCTTGATGCAAGGCACTTTTGAAATTGCCCTGTCAAAACCTCGCAATATCTCGCTACATCTCGGCACGGATTTTGTCCCGGAAGTCTGGATCGAGAATATGTATAAATTCGCACCGCTGAGCTCATTATAGCGCACGCTGCGGCCTGACTGTTAACCTATTTTCATGGATGATTTCTGTTCATTCTACTGTGAGTTATTTCATGAAACTTTGCATAATCTTCAGGAGGCCACTAACTAAAAGGAACTTAAGCTAAATTACTTGAAGTATCCGAAAAGGCACTGAGGAAAAACAAAGCCTAAACTTTCTTATAATTTCTTTTGCTCACTTAAGCATAAGACATCGGGATTTCCATGAAACTTAATCAGACGAACTCCCCACGAAGACTTGAGATATCTAATAAAAGGTAAGGAACTGAATTTTGGTCCCAAAATAAAATAAGGAGCTTTTCCAGTCCCACGTGCTCTTTCGATGAAATATTATTGGATCTTTAATGCATGTACAGTGGTGCTATGAAAAAAAAAAAACTAAAAAGGTTATCATATCACTTTAGGGCACGAAAATAAAGCAATACTTACTTAATAATTTAAACATGGTGATGTTTTGTTTCTATGATGTGTTCATTGACCATGACTTAATAGGCATCATTTACAAAAGTTCCAAACACCTTCCCGAACCATAAATTCCTTTTCATTAGATCAGATTTACCATGCGAAAGATTTGCCATCTTCACCTTGTGCTCACTCATGCATGAAATTTATGTTGTATGCCTTCTAACGCTGAAAACTTGAAATTTGTTCCGATATTTTTTAATCAAAGTTATGACATAAGACTTGTGTGACAGGTATGCATTTCCATATATTGAAAGGTCTGGGGAGGAGACTAGGGAACAAAAAAGGAAAGAAGGAAAACTTCTTGCATAGAACAACATTTCCTGATCGCTGCCAAGAAGGCATTAGTTTTGAGACCACACTGGATGTTTTGTTACAAACCACTATTATCTATACAGATTAAACGACTGCCCTGATGATCTGGAGCAGATTTGTTATCAAGAAACCGGTAACTTTTGTGCAGTTTGTAACAAAATGGGGGCTTGCTAAGTCGTCGAACCTTCGTGCGTTAGCTATTGACATATTCGCTTCGTGCATGTGCAATTCGTTTGTATTGCAGCTCGCATCGTTTCGTTTTCGATTCGTTCATCGCCGTGATCGTAAACTGTCCGATAATGACTACATTTCGGTAATTTGTACAGTTTTGGTATATTAAGCTGTATGTTGGGCTGATTGCTGTCTGTTTTGCTTATGCTGCTTTTGGTGATAAACGTTGAGACAGGGTTCCATGAGCTCAACGTGGGGATTATCACTAAATGGGTATGTGTGTACACATGTGTGTGGATAGCGCTGTGTCGCCGTGCGGTCAAAGGTCCAAGGTTATGTATGGCAGACCGTACTCCCCATAATTCAGGCAGTACGTGTATTCAGTGTGTGTCTCAATGTGAGATGTTTCTGTTCATGTAGTCGAATGAACTTTCGGTTGATGATATTTCAGCTGGGCTAACCATTTCTTTGGTTGCTGTGTCGGTTCATGGTAACTGACAGTGTCGACTGGAGTCAAGTTGACAGTGTGGTTGGAAGGAAGTTTCAACTGGGGTAACCGAGTCAGGTTCCTGTATCTGTAGGTTGAGGTCATATCTACAGGGTCAGCCGAGTCAGGTTGGCATTATTTTCTGTGGTTGACTTATATTGTATTTCAACTGTGATAACCGTATTGGTTATTGTTTTTGCTGAGAAATTAAAAGTTTTCTTCAGTGGTTTCTAGTCTTTTCAGCATTAAAGATTAGGGGTCTTTTGTTGACCATGGCAGAATTTTCATTGGAAAAATTTGTTGATTCTCCTTCAGTTGAGGAGTTGCTGGTGTTGAAGAAGGTAAATCTCTTGGAGGTTGCTCATCATTACCAGGTTGCTGAGGTAAAAAATACTTGGCGTAAGTTAGAAATACAGAAAGCTGTAATTCAGTGGTTAGTGGAAGAAGAAGATGTCCTTCCACTTGAAGCCTTAACTAAAATTCCAAGTGAGTCGGTGAAAGAGGACTTAGCAGAGAAGTTGCGGTTGAAAGAGTTGGAGCTTGAGATAGCAAAAGTTGAGCTTGAGAGAGAACAAGCTGTTTTGAGAAGAGAGCATGAGAATGCTAGAGAACGAGAAGACATTAGGCATAAACAGTCTGAGTTTGATGTTGCAAAACATGTTAGAATGGTACCTATTTTTCAGGAGGGGGGAGGGGATAGAGCAATATTTCCTTCACTTTAAAAAGGTCGCTGTCAGTTTGAGTTGGCCGCATGAAAATGGTCACACTTGTTGCAGTCTCAGTTAAAGGGGCTTGACGCCATCATCTCTCACTCAGTACTGCGAGATTCACGAAGTTAATTCATCACACAGGAGGGGGAAGTTCTGTCACACGCTGTCTAACCCTTCACTTGGCTTTATACTCTGTTCTAGTCCCCAAAGGGAGGAGCCACCTGTAATTACAATCCAAACTTCCATAGATAGCGATATGCAAATAATACCTTACCTCTATATAATACAATTGTAACGGTTTATTTCTGTTTGACACCCACAATTACTTTAGATCAAATAACAATAAAATCACAAGCAATCATCATTTAGAAATATCTATGTGAAGTTAAAGATTAAGGTAACTACTTGTTTTACTGAATGAAATGTTAACTAATTTACATGCAATAACGAGACCACTATAAATCAGTATTAATCCTGAGCGGCATGAATCATCAATCTAGGCTTCAGACATTACGTCTGATACAACTCCACAGTCGTTATACTAAAACGTCTTTATAATTCAATATCAAATTCTTCAGAGAATAACACATCATAGTAAGTGTGAAAACAAGACAATTTCTAACTTACAATTCAGCTTTGGTAGTACTTGGCTTCAAAATAAATTCAGCAACATGGCTGATAAGTAATAGACATGATAGAAGTCTTTCCTCTTTGACCACATAAGCAGCTTCTTCAATTAGCAGTGAGACAAATTGAGAAACCCCTCACAGACAACCCTGCCCATTCACTTGTACACACTCATTCAAATCCGCTCAACCATCCTAGAGTCACTCTCACTACCACTCACACTCCTGCTCTAGCAACTTATTTGCATTACAAAGAAAAGCGAATTGCAGCTCCTGTATATCTGAAATGAAGAAAAAGTATTAGGTTACAAAGAAGGGTAGTTTTCTGACAGATGCGTATTCAGCCTTATCAGTTGAAGATGCAGGTCGTTATGACATTGTAAAAGCAGCAGTGTTGCGTGCTTATGAGCTTGTACCGGAGGCGTACCGTCAACAATTTCGGAAAACGCGTAAAGATGAATCCGAAACTCATCTAGAATTTGCTAGGCGCAAATAACAGTTGTTTGATAGATGGAGTTTGTCCCTCCATGCAGATAGCTTTGATAAGCTTAGGGAAATAATTCTTCTCGAAGAGTTTAAGCGTAGTGTGCATTCTGATGTTAGGTTGCATCTTGAAGAGCAGCAAATAGGAACGCTTAAGGAAGCAGCAAAGCTTGCAGATGATTATGCACTAACACACAAAATCACAAACAAAAAGACAGATGAAACAAACAAATCTGGAAAGTGGAACAAAAACAAAAACAAAAATGGTGCTTCGGCACAAAACAAGAAAGAAGTCAAACCACAATCGAAAGATGAAGAGCAAGAAAAGAAATGCTATGCATGTCACAAGGTTGGGCATTTCAAAGCAAAGTGTCCGACACTTAAAGGAAAATCAAGTGAATCAAGTAACGCACATCCAAATGCATTTGTAAAAAAATTGCAGAGTTCAGAGAGTATTATTGAACCAGTAAACCTCGAGAAAGTAAGAATGCAATATGAGCCATTTGTTTCTGAGGGACATGTGTCCTTGTCTGGAAGTGAAGAAGCAAGAACGGTAAAAGTGTTGCGTGATACTGGAGCTTCTCAGTCTTTGATTTTGGAGAGTGTGTTGCCTTTTAATGAGAGATCTTGTGTTGGAGCTAGTGTTCTGCTGAAAGGAATAGGAGATGGCTTTGTAAAAGCACCCCTTCATGATGTAGACTTGAAATCAGACCTTGTTTCTGGTGTTGTGAGGATGGCTGTAAGACCATCACTTCCGATGGCAGATGTTTCTATCATTCTAGGCAATGATCTTGCTGGTGACAAAGTTGTTTCATGTCCAGTGGTGAGTGCTATTCCGTGTGAGAGTAGTAAAACAGAGCAGTTGGTTGCTGAATTTCCTACTGTGTTTCCATCTTGTGCTGTAACTCGTTCAATGGCAAAGAAAGTAGAGTCTGAATCGAAGTCTAGTGAGCTAGATGAGGTGAACTTGAGCGAGTCTTTCTTTTGTCGTTTGGTTGATGATGAATGTGAATCAAATGTGAATGAGGGTGCAGGAGAAACTAGAAATGAGGAAAAGCAAAGTAATAATGAACCAATGCCGATAAGTAAGAGTAAGTTGAGAGAGGAGCAACAGAAAGATCCTCAATTAGTATCCTTGTTTGAGAGAGCAGTCTCTGAGGAGGAGGCATTGACTGTGCCTGTATGCTATTATGAGAAGTCAGGTGTGCTGATGAGAGAGTGGAGGCCGATAGATGTTGCTGCTGATGAAGTTTGGAATAAAGTCCATCAGATTGTAGTTCCTTCGAATTATAGGCTGGAAATACTTAGCCTTGCTCATGAAGCACCACTTGCAGGTCACTTGGGAGTCTACAAGACTCGAGAAAAAATCCTTTCTCATTTCTTTTGGCCAGGATTGCATAAGGATGTTGCAAACTATTGCAGAAGTTGTCTTGCATGTCAGGTAGTAGGTAAACCGAACCAGAAAATACCAGTCGCGCCGTTAAAACCATGTATCTTAGTTCCGAAACCGGATAAGTCGTATCGTTTCTGTACCGACTACAGAAAAGTCAATGCTAGTACAAAGACCGATTCCTTCCCAATACCGCGCGTAGAAGATTGTATTGACCGTATAGGCAAGGCAAAGTATGTGAGCAAATTCGATCTGCTGAAAGGCTATTGGCAGATTCCGTTGACTAGGAGAGCTCAAGAAATCTCTGCATTTGCTACACCCCAAGGCCTATTCCATTACACTGTGATGCCTTTCGGCATGAAAAACGCGCCGGCTACATTCCAGAGACTTGTGAATAGTCTTATCTCTGGTCTTGAAGGTTGTGAAGCTTACATAGATGACTTAGTTGTGTATAGTGAAGATTGGGAGGTTCATGTACAAAGAATCAGAGAGTTGTTCAGGAGGTTGTCAGATGCCAAATTGACAGTCAACTTGGCAAAGAGTGAGTTTGGAGGTGCTACTGTTAGTTTCTTGGGTCACGTCGTTGGTTCAGGTCATGTCCGACCACTCTCAGCGAAGGTTGATGCTATTCTGGCGTTCCCGACTCCAACCAACCGGAAGGAGCTGATGCGATTCCTTGGCATGGCAGGCTACTACAGACGGTTCTGCCATAACTTCTCTGATGTCGTGGCTCCACTAACCAATCTACTACGCAAGGAGATGAAGTTCATCTGGTCCAGTGACTGTGAGAGTGCTTTTGACAAAGTGAAGGCACTCCTATCTACCAATCCTGTACTGGTGGCTCCAGATTTCAGTCAGCCGTTCACTTTGATGGTGGACGCTAGTGATGTGAGTGCCGGAGCTGTTCTTACGCAGAAGGATGAACAAGGAGCAGACAGGCCCATATCTTTCTTTTCGAGGAAGTTCTCATGCAGTCAAAGAAACTATTCTACTGTGGAAAAAGAAACTTTAGCTTTGATCTTTGCACTGCAACACTTTGAAGTGTATGTGAGTGGATCACAACATGCTGTTGACGTATGGACTGATCACAACCCTTTGACGTTTCTGAGTAAAATGAGAAACAAGAACCAAAGACTAACTAGATGGAGTCTACTGCTGCAGGAGTATAACCTAAACATAAGACATTTACCTGGAAAAGACAATGTCGTCGCGGATACTTTATCGCGAATATAAACTATCCTGTGAACTTTGACCAGTTTTTACACCACGAATGTACATGAAATTTGGACTGTTGATATTGTGAAAACTGAAATTCAAGGAGAAATTTGGAAATCAAACTTCCTGCGAACTTTTGAAACTTAATTCATCATGTGAACTTAAAAGTGAATGCTAACTGGTTATTATCTCACATAATTAGATTCATCGAGATGGACTCTCTACCCTGAATTTGAAAGTGAACTGAACTTATGTTACCCTGTTTGTCAACTGAACTCGTGTTTCCAGTGGATGTCAACTAAACTCATGTTTGTTTATCTTGGATGTCAAGTGACTTATCTGTTATGATTCTTTGTGAACATTCAGCGATGAAGTTGAACTTTGCAAACTGAATCTATGAATCTATCGTGAACAATCATTGAACCCAACCGAAGTTGAACTCTGTGATATGAAACCCATTTGGAAGAAGAAATAAGAAATCAAAACTTTGAACTTATATCTTGACTGATATCTGAGGATATTGAAGATTTGGACTCAAGTGAAGCGATGTTATCTTTTTATATTGCTTTTCTTGTATAATATGTTTATTCATGTGAAATGTTTATAACAAACATACATGTATTTCTGAACATGCGTGTAGCTTTTTGATTAATAAGTTGGTTTTACATGCGTGTGCTATCAATACATGTCTGTTTTACTCATTATTTTATGTTTGATATTATGGTTGTTTTTTTGCAGAAACAAAATGCAAAATTGCAGCAGAAAGAGCGCGTGTAAATATATAACTGCATTTTTGTTATGATGTTTAATACACTGTTTTGGTAAAGCGCTTTATTTGCTGTAGTGATTGAATACATCTCAAAATTTGAAGTATCTGTCTTTGGAAAATTTATACCAAATTGCATAGCTACAGCTATAGCTTCTTCCACAATTCACAGTTCATAGCGACAATTGCGCCTGTTTGGTATGTTTTATATACTGTTGTTAACAAGCAAGATTTCTATATGTTTCAAACATACTTATTGCACTTTCTCAAAATTTATAAGCATGTTTTTAAGGGAGGGAGTGTGACAGGTATGCATTTCCATATATTGAAAGGTCTGGGGAGGAGACTAGGGAACAAAAAAGGAAAGAAGGAAAACTTCTTGCATAGAACAACATTTCCTGATCGCTGCCAAGAAGGCATTATTTTTGAGACCACACTGGATGTTTGTTACAAACCACTATTATCTATACAGATTAAATGACTGCCCTGATGATCTGGAGCAGATTTGTTATCAAGAAACCGGTAACTTTTGTGCAGTTTGTAACACTTGTGCACTTTAAAAATGAACATTTTGCATTTAGGGCATGTTCACTAAAGCATGACTGATGAATTTGCCATGAATTTTACACTGAATTTAGCTGAGAAGTATAGCTACAAGAATCTGTATTCAGATTTCCTCAGAGGTTCCTGATTATAGAATTACACAGATTTGTTTTAGGGGAACCTATTTTGTTTGTTTGTTTGTTTGTTTGTGTTGTGTTTACATTGTAGGCCCCTAAGACCTCAAATTTGAGTCATTAAAGAACTATGTTTCGATGATGCATGAGACCGATTAAAGACTCACCATGAACAAATCATGATTAAAACTAAAATTAAATTATTTCATTACAGTATCTTACTACGTGACAATGATATAATCAAGAAGAAATGACTTACACGTTCAATAGAAAGTGTGGCTCTGAGGGTTAGAGTTCAGTTCAGAAATTAATCCAAAATACAGGGGAAACTCGGTATAACGAGGTCGTCGGGACCGAAGGGTTTTCCTCGTTATAGCCGTTACCTCGTTACATCAGAACAAACAAAAAAGTGTATGTATGGGACTACATGTACATACATGAATGTACAGAGGTCTGCTGCCGCTACTTATGAACTCATTTTGCAGCTACAGAGACATTGATAATAATATCATTCTCTGATCTAGCTGATAATATTCTGGATAATATTAGAAAATGTGTTTAAAGTACTAATTTCAGACGCCAAAATTACCGATAACATGAAAGTTCATCGCACCATCGAGGTTGCCTGTTCTGCGATATGAAAAAAAAAGTTACGCACTGTACTATACTACAAATAAAAACTCGTAATCTGCGTGCATCGGCCGCCCAGTTGAGCGAGCTGGGACTTGTTTGTGCCAGTAGCGGTGCCGTTATCTCTGCTGAATGATTTTAGCGGGGGGTTTTGTTGATAAAGCTGCAGTGAAATTTGCTTGCTCGTTATAACGGGAATGATTATCAATGTATTTCTTTGTTTAAGGGGTTCAGGATTTAGCTCGTTATAGCCGATATCTCGTTATAGCCGATCTCGTTATAACAGGTTCATGCCGCCATAGACTTACACGTAAGTAAATTTGGGACCGTGACAAAACCCTCGTTATAGCCGTTACCTCGTTATAGCCGAGCTCGTTATATCGGGATTTCCCTGTACAGGTATATCCACATGGGGTGGTAAAAATCATTGTGTTATAGTCCACAATGTTGATGATGATGACACTGATGGTGATATGCGAAGTGGGATCAGCGTCCACTGATCTGTCCATGAAGACTAAGTCGATGATGATAAGTAATTTGTATACCCACTTTAAAATCAAAGTTGGAGTTGAAATGTTCTCTACAACAGGTTGAGGTAGTGGTGAGCAAACAGATGCACATTCAGCTATAATCAAACCTGATCCTATTTTCCTATTTATCACATATCTGCGTTTGTTTCCCGCGCCCTGCAGAAAAACAAAGACCGGGAATAATGCAGTTAATGTTCCTGTTAACCTGTTTCTTGACTAATCATGACGGGCGTAGTACAGTAATTTATTTCTTTTTAATGTCTTCACGATATACAGACCATCGTGATTCGACAGTAAAATATAATTAGCTTAATATGCTTTAGACAACATTGTGTCCAAGAGCAAAAAAAAAAGATTCAAATGTAATATCAAGAAAAATAACGTCTGCAAAAATGGGAAGGAAAGGCATATAAGCATTCATTTCTTCATTAATCATTACTGTCTAAGAGCAAAAAAATGACAAATGTAATGTGAAAAAAATAACGTACACGAAAATGAGAAGGAAAAGCATATTATCAGTTATTTCTTTATTATTTATTAGACATTGTAAATGCACAACAAATTTCTCCATAATGTTCTGCTAAAGATTACCACTGATTACACTCTCTACATATATACAAAACATATATAGGACAATATCCCTCAGTTTACACGAAATGAAAAGAAAAATGTGTGACATATCGCGGTTTTAAATAATGCGGCTTATGAAGGAAAATGCGTAGTTACATTCTACGAAATTTACCGGTATATGACATGACCAAGGCTATTTACGTACTCAAAGCGTTATAGGACGGTTTCATTCTCTCTCTTTCTATTTCTCTCTCTCTCTCTCCCTTTCCACTCCTCTCCCTCTCTATCTCTCTCTCTCTTTCTTATGTGAAATTACAGGGTTATATCCATTCTTACTCTAATTTCCTTCTTTAGATAACATTAAATTATGTCTGTGACCAGGCACGCCGGAAGGCCCCAGCTATATTTTTTTTCGGAGAGGAGGGGGCAGTCTTCGGAGCCCATCTCAAACCTTTATGGGGGCCCAACCTCCAATTCTTATTACCAGGAAGCAGTCTTAACCCCCTCTCTTCCGAAAAAGCATATTCTCACACTTACACTTTTATTTTAAAGAGCACTAGCAAGAGCTTCTCAGTATTTTTAAGCCCTACAATGATGTGTTTTGTCGATACTGTAAAAAATTATGTCCATTGGCATTCTTTTCTCCCTGTATTTTTCTCCTTAGTCCTGCTGTCTCTCTCTTTCTCTCTCTCTCTCGCTTTCTCTTTCTCTCTCTCTCTCTCTCCCCTGCTTTAATAATCACATCATTGTTTACTTCTCTTTAATGACAGGCGTCATGAATTGTGTCTTGTTTAAAAAATCACCAAACCAATAAACTTACCGAATCCATGTACACGACGAACTTTATAGTTCGAGTCATGTTTGAAAACACAATAGCTCTTTAGTTGGAGAATGATATCAATAATAATACGATTCGTTTCTAAGGGCTTTGCGTGTAATTATTATTACCACAGTTATTGCATTTAATCGTTGTTCCACACATAAAGCGCACCATCTCCACTCCCTGAAGAGCATGTGTGTGCCATTTTATGAGCGCACGCGTGTCGATCTAACTATATTTTCAATGTAATAGTAATGGTATTTCTATACGTAGGGCTAGTTCGCCTCACCTCTTTTTATGAACGGGTTTTTGCCAGAGACCGTGCACTTTAGCATGGCCGGTACTTGCCGAACTTCATCGCAAACATAATACTCTGTGACTATGCAAACGCAAATATAACACTCATATAGCCAGCCCTTATAAATGTTTACAAAATACGTCCACATGCATTAAATATTTAATATATCTTATCAAAAACCTGATGTCATAATATTCTTGATTAAGATTTTGTATCAATGGACTCTTGAACAAAAATAAGCAGATGTGAGTTTCCATTATGTAATTTAAAAGATAGTCTCGTGGGTTGTAATATGTTTATTCCTCTAAATTGCTGAACACGAAATTCAACTTCTTGGTATAAATTTCTGCAGATGATAGCAACACATTTCCGCCCGGTGCAGCATCAAGAAATTCTTTTCAAAAGAATATTTTAAAAATCGCAAATATTTTCAGCTTGTTCAAACATCATCATCATCATCAATAGTGATTTGTCAGTTTACTGACAGGTTCAGTAACCATATTAGTTTCTATGCCAAATGTCTCTCCAAGTGCTACGCTCAATTGAGTCATCCGTTTCAGCTCTTCATATACTGTTTATCATTATCTAGGAAGCCTTTACGAATGTATGGACTCAATACGGTAGACAGCTTGAGCAAAACCCTCTGTAGCGTGGTCACGCTTTTGCAGTGATCGAGGAGGCGAAGTCACAATAATTTCTCTCAAGGTCGATGTATTTGCCAGGCTCAACGCAGTCGTTATTTCATAATCCCCGAAAAGATTTTCACAAGAAAATATGGAAAG
>JAPZVO010001054.1:0-22957 GCA_029962745.1 Echinometra lucunter
GACATCCCATTGAAATGTGTGTTGCAGAATTAACACGTGTTTCAGTGGGATGTTCATGAGCTTGATTGTTTCATGAAATGCAGCCCTGTTGTGAATGGGTTATAATTATGGACAAGTCTTCCTCAAGTGAATACTTGTCAAGGCAAACTCACATTCCCTGTCATATGCATTCATGCATGTTATTCTATTTTTAAAATTTAATATTAGAATGAACATTGCATGACATTAGTTGTTGCTGGGTCAGAGAACTTTTAAACAAGTTTAAGAACCCCCACGAGGCACTCTTGTCTCAAATAAAAACATGCATGGAATAGCATTGTGCTACCATATATTATATTTCATTTGGGGCTCCACTCCTCTCTAGTACTTTGATTTATACATGTATATATCTGTCCCACCCATATTTATCTAATTCAGATTTTATCCCATTTTTACCATGTATTTAATATATCATGTCAGAATTATTCTTTTGAAATGCAAAAATAAATCACAACTTTTCATGTTGAATACAATGCATTTTTGGTTGGATAAACATTCTTTGTATTTTGCTTTTATTGTTGATCAAAAAGAAAACTTTAATTACTATTCTTGACTTTAACTTTTTCTCAGTATTAAATACTAGTAGTAAAAGAAAATTTTCTTACTTTGATGGGTTCGAACTTGCATGTTTTAACCTGTTGACTACCGAATTACCAAAGGCTTTATACAGGGCTAACCCAATTCCAATAAGGCAAACTAGAGCTTTTGGAAGGGACCCATTTTCTCTTTTAGCAAACAAATAAGCAATGAAAGCAGAAAGGACGAGGAAAGCTCATTTCTTTTCCCAAATCATTATCATGCAAGACATTGAATTAGTGGAAATATTTGGTATCTTTTGAAAGGGTAATTAATTTTCTACAACTTTTGTGTACGACTTATCTGTTTAGAAATCAAACGACTTGGTTATTTTCTGCTTGCTCAAAAGTAAAATGTTATATGTGTGTGGGTGTCTGAAAGAAAGAAAGAAAGAAAGAAAGAAAGAAAAAAGAAAAGAAGAAAGAAAGAAAGAAAGAAAGAAAGAAAGAAATAAATAAATAAAGAAAGAAAGAAAGAAAGGAGAAGAAAGAAAGAAAGAGAAAGAAAGGAAGAAAAAAAAGGAAAGAAATTGTAGTTGTCGGGAATTTTATTGGTGTATAGACTCTCATATAAGAGGAATTACGGTACGTATTTTTCTTTTTTTAATTGCCTACGATACAACACCCAACTAATTGTCATGAAGAGTGGAATGAAAGGGGTAGGCAATATTTTGGAACAAGTAGGGGGCTGCGCACGGCACTACGTGAAGAAAATGTCGACTACGTAAGACCACCCCTAATGAATATGCATAAGTCCCTGGCAGCGCCTCACTGCACAACTCATCCCGAGCTTATCATCTGAATTTTTTGAAGTAGATTCACAATTCTTATTTGTTTGGCCTAGCATGGAAGTTTTGGGAACACGCAGAATGCAGCTTGGAACTGGTAAAATGCAAAAATTATTGATGTAAGTAATCGTATGAAGTATGACGTCAAAACAATAAAACACAAGCGATACCAATATTAGAACACGTAAGATGTGCGTTGGAACCATTCGGGAACCATGCACTGTCTCCAGTGGAGAGATCAGAGGTTGGAACAGGTAAAATGCAAAATAATAGAGTCACAACAATTTAACCTAAAAGTTCAAATCTGCATTTTCCGTGATCCAAAATTTCTATCGTGGTATGGTATTGTTTTGACTACATAATATACTTTTATTGAGTTATTGCATTTTACCTGTTCCAATCTGCATTTTACCTGTTCCAAAATTTCTATCTTCCTATTATATTGATTCGACTATACTGTCTTGACTTCACACTTGCCTCAATTTAGTTACTGCATTTTACCTGTTCCAATCTACATTTTACAAGTTCCAAAACTTCTATCTTTGTATTGTATTTTTAAACTACATAATATACTTTCATTGAGTTATTGCATTTTACCTGTTCCATTCTGCATTTTGCGTGTTCCAAAATTTCTTTCTTCGTATTGTATTGTTTCGACTCTACTGTCTTTACTTCACGCTTGCCTCAATTTAGTTACTGCATTTTACAAGTTCCAATCTGCATTTTACAAGTTCCAAAACTTCTATCTATGTATAGTATTCTTCAAACTACATGATATACTTTCATTGAGTTATTGTATTTTACCTGTTCCAATCTGCATTGTGCGTGTTCCAAAATTTCTATCTTCCTATTGTATTGATTCGACTATATACTGTCTTGACTTCACACTTGCCTCAATTTAGTTACTGTATTTTACCTGTTCCAATCTACATACAAGTTCCAAAACTTCTATCTTTGTATTGTATTCTTTAAACTACATAATATACTTTTATTGAGTTATTGCATTTTACCTGTTCCAATCTGCATTTTACCTGTTCCAAAATTTCTATCTTCCTATTGTATTGATTCGACTATACTGTCTTGACTTCACACTTGCCTCAATTTAGTTACTGCATTTTACCTGTTCCAATCTACATTTTACAAGTTCCAAAACTTCTATCTTTGTATTGTATTCTTAAACTACATAATATACTTTTATTGAGTTTTTGCATTTTACCTGTTCCAATCTGCATTTTACCTGTTCCAAAATTTCTATCTTCCTATTGTATTGATTCGACTATACTGTCTTGACTTCACACTTGCCTCAATTTAGTTACTGCATTTTACCTGTTCCAATCTACATTTTACAAGTTCCAAAACTTCTATCTTTGTATTGTATTCTTTAAACTACATAATATACTTTCACTGAGTTATTGCATTTTACCTGTTCCAATCTGCATTCTACCTGTTCCAAAATTTCTTTCTTCGTATTGTAGGCCTATTGATTCGACTATCCTATCAATGTCTTGACTTCACACTTGCCTCAATTTAGTTACTGCATTTTACCTGTTCCAATCTACATTTTACAAGTTCCAAAACTTCTATCTTTGTATTGTATTCTTTAAACTACATAATATACTTTCACTGAGTTATTGCATTTTACCTGTTCCAATCTGCATTCTACCTGTTCCAAAATTTCTTTCTTCGTATTGTAGGCCTATTGATTCGACTATACTGTCTTGACTTCACACTTGCCTCAATTTAGTTACTGCATTTTACCTGTTCCAATCTACATTTTACAAGTTCCAAAACTTCTATCTTTGTATTGTATTCTTTAAACTACATAATATACTTTCACTGAGTTATTGCATTTTACCTGTTCCAATCTGCATTTTACCTGTTCCAAAATTTCTTTCTTCGTATTGTATTGATTCGACTATACTGTCTTGACTTCACACTTGCCTCAATTTAGTTACTGCATTTTACCTGTTCCAATCTGCATTTTACAAGTTCCAAAACTTCTATCTTTGTATTGTATTTTTTAAACTACATAATATACTTTTATTGAGTTATTGCATTTTACCTGTTCCAATCTGCATTTTACCTGTTCCAAAATTTCTATCTTCCTATTGTATTGATTCGACTATACTGTCTTGACTTCACACTTGCCTCAATTTAGTTACTGCATTTTACCTGTTCCAATCTACATTTTGCGTGTTCCAAAATTTCTATCTTCCTATTGTATTGATTCGACTATACTTTATCAATGTTTTGACTTCACACTTGCCTCAATTTAGTTACTGCATTTTACCTGTTCCAATCTACATTTTACAAGTTCCAAAACTTCTATCTTTGTATTGTATTCTTTAAACTACATAATATACTTTCACTGAGTTATTGCATTTTACCTGTTCCAATCTGCATTCTACCTGTTCCAAAATTTCTTTCTTCGTATTGTAGGCCTATTGATTCGACTATCCTATCAATGTCTTGACTTCACACTTGCCTCAATTTAGTTACTGCATTTTACCTGTTCCAATCTGCATTTTACAAGTTCCAAAACTTCTATCTTTGTATAGTATTCTTCAAACTATATGATATACTTTCACTGAGTTATTGCATTTTACCTGTTCCAATCTGCATTGTGCGTGTTCCAAAATTTCTTTCTTCGTATATAATTGTAGGCCTATTGATTCGACTATCCTATCACTGTCTTGACTTCACACTTGCCTCTATTCTGGTTGCATTTTACCTGTTCCAATCTGCATTTTGCGAGTTCCAAATTTCTTTCTTCGTATTGTAGGCCTACCTGAGGGGATATTTTTACCTATTTCTGCAGGCATTATTCCTGTGTTTAATTGAGAAGTCCAATGGAAAGTGTTTATATAATCTCAGGAAAACCTGGACCGGACGTCTGCACTCAGTATAGACAAATTAATGAGGAGATACTCCTTAGAACAAACACTAGTACTTGCCTACTTGGGTAACATTACTAATCTTGTTGCTCTGTCTTGAAAGCTTTTGGCAAGCTTTCCGGTTGTCAAAAACAACCAATGATTGAAAGGTATGCATAAAATTTGAATATGTTAGTAAACAGGTCTATTAACTACAAAAATAACTTGGAATCAAGTTTGCGTACACTACTTGTTGCTATGTCAGTCAAGCCTATGACAGCCTATGACAGGCTGTCATGAACCGCCTTTGTTTAAAAAGTATATATAAAATTTGAATATGCATGTGTGAAATTAGTTCCCATGACTGACAGCTTACCTCAGCACCACGTCAAGTCATCATTTATAATGATTAGTAAAAAATACTAATGAAAGACTAAATGTAAGACTTACTGATTTCCGTGTAGGACTATTTACGGACCAATTCTTTCTCATGCCATACTAATTATTTCCCGGATTACTCAAATAAGACATAATTTGATTAACTAATTAAAATTAGTCAGTTTGAGAACAAATGACTAATTATTTCTTAGTCAAATAAGACGTAGTGAATGACTAATCTTTTTAGTCATTTGACCATCTTTCGTTTTCAGTGTAGATTCTCGGCCTTTTGCATGTTTTTGGCGCATTTTGTGGTTTCCAAGCAAATAAGTCAGAAAAATAAGTCTGTAAAAAAATATGAAATTTCTGGCATTATTTCTGATCATATTAGGCATGATGTGTCTGAGATGAGCAACTGCTGATCCAATTTCATATCAATGGTTCTGTATGGATTTGTACCCCATGGTTTGTGTTATAGCTCCCATTCCCAAGTGATCCTGGGTAAATGTAAGCACTTCTAGCTATTAAAGGTACAAATTAGTTCTTGCAACAATTAATTCTTACATGATCGTCATTTGGTAATATATATACTACATATATCGTAAAACTAAGATTAAACACCTTTCCAATGAAAAAGATCATACTTCGTTCAACTGGAGGAAGTTTGCTGGAGCATTTTTCCAGGCCCCCCCCCCCCCCCCCCCCACACACACACACAAATTATGAGACAGAAAAGAATAGGTGTTTAGATTTTAGATGACGGACTGTGGGAATATGCCGTCATTTTTAAAGCTCCTAAAATTCCATTTTTGTCATCATTCTAAAGTTACTTTCTAATGGCATACAAACACAGTGATAGCTTGCAGCTAAAAAATCTGACCATTCCTACCATTCTTATCATTCCTATGCAGTCCCTTTAACCACTTCAGTAATTTATGCACAATTTGCCAAGCATTAAAAACTTTTCTCTATCAAGCAACCTCGGACATTGTGTGCAAATGTGCCGTGTACAAACATCAATCACTAGTGTACAGAGCTGTACATTAACATGTTCAGAAATCTCGGATTAAATTTCAGTTTTTTCTGCAGATGAACTTATTACAGCTCATAGGAAGGTATATGCCTGATATAAGGTAATTAAAATTCTCATAACAGCACTGGGATCTTCTCAAAGCTCGATCTGAAGCCATTCAGCCAATGGCTTGTAGACACCAATAAAAAGTGCGTCCTAATGAAGTAGTACACCAGGAAGCATTATTATAGGTTAAGTTTTTTTTAATAGATTACTATGAAGAGAGAGTCAGAACAAAATTGTATTCCAATGCAACTTGTACATGCACGTATAAGCAATCAAATTTAAACAGAGTGATGATGCATACTCGAACCTTTTTACCGTAGATAAGATTCAGAAGTGATAGCAAAAGGAAAAGTGGCATGAAGCTGATTGAAAATAGTCTCATATTGTCTAAGATTCCATAAAAAGATCCAATAGAGAGATCACCTGATATTCCACTTATGATTTCTGGTGACTTTTCAGTGAAATAATTCAAATATCATTATATCGACCACTACTTTTTACGCTACGCTACTGGCACTCACACCGGTAGTTTCCTGTAAAGCTGTGCACTGTGCTTCGTATACATGTCAAATAGCTAGAAATCTCATCGGTTCTACATGTCAGTGACTTTTCAACCAGTACCCTCGCACAAAACTGAAATGTTTATTTCTTTGATATTTCAGTCATTACTTAACCAATTTTGATCAAATAAACATCACATATGTTTGAAATTTTTTTCGTCAATCATGGATTTGTAATGTTGTACAGAATACACAGAATGAGAACCTGCCCATGTGTATACACTCCTCTTTGTTTTTGTGAATTATGCTATGTCCACTTCTAATTACTACATGAGGTGGTAGACTTTGTGAATAAATTTGCGAGTAAAAAAAGATAGTGATATAATGTGCACTCATAACAACATACAAAATATGTCTGCTTTCCAAATGAAGGTGAAAAGTATATTGTTAAATGTTCCCATAATTAAATGTCACATAATGATATTTGGGAATAAAATCTTCCAACAAATGTTACCGTCTGGTTTTGTGTTGTTGTTGGCTTTTTTTTTTTTTTTGAGAATCAGGTACTAGTATGTGATCAAAATAGACCCTTACAATTAAATTTCGAAAGATATTGCGATGTGAGCAGCTGTTGATCTACAATATGTAGATTGTATTTGAGGACCTGTTTAAAATGGACTTCTGTCATAGAAAAAAACAAATTGGCTACCATCTAGTATGACATCACTTCAATCGCTAAGTGATCAGGCCTTTTCTCAAAATCAGAGGGCAATCACAGCTTAGTAAATTATAAATTATATCACTGCTCATAATTGAGACATTTTGTTACCCAAATCAGGAGTAATTTAAATTCTAAATATCATCCAATCCTATCACAATTTCTAGTTGAAGAAATAGACCACTTGTAAGGTGTGCAAGGTTCTGAAAAGGAGTGAAAGTGTTAACCCGGTAGTTATTTAAGAACATCTTTTCAAGAAAGAACTTGTTAATTATCATGTGCATGTAGGACAGTGGAACACTGGAAGGGGGGGGGGGGGAGGTAAAATGTAATAACTCAATAAAAGTATATTATGTAGAGGGCGCTTTGGAATATGGTCTGTAAGTGAAACTTGCTACTTGCTAGACATATTTTGTACTTTTATTGTACCTCTTTCATCGTAAAGAATCATAATGCCTGACATAAGATCTCGGACTGGTGCTGGTATGGCAGGCAAGCTTGATACGCCCAGTGTTACTATGAATAAGTATAGTACACAACCCTACGCTAAGTAACAAGATACGAAAATAGAAATCTTGACACTAGCAAGATGTAACTTGGAACAGGTAAAATGCTAGATTTTAGTGAAAATAATGGAAAACAATTAAAGACAGAAATTTTGGAACACGCAAAAATGCAGACTGGGACAGCTAAAATGGGGAAACGAAACTGAGGCAAGTGCGAAGTCAAAACATTGATATAAGTATAGTCGAATCAGTACAATACGAAGATAGAAATTTTGGAGCACGCAAAATGCAGACTGGAACAGGTAAAATGCAATAACTCAATAAAAGTATATAATGTAGTTTAACGAATACAATGCAAAGAGAGAAGTTTTGGAACTCGCAAAATGCAGATTGGAACAGGTAAAATGCAGCAACAGAATTGAGGCAAGTGTGAAGTCAAGACATTGATACGATACAATCAATAGGCCTACAATATAAAGAAAGAAATTTTGGAAAACGCAAAATGCAGACTGGAACAGTTAAAATGCAATAACTCAATGAAAGTATATTATGTAGTTTAAGAATACAATACAAAGATAGAAGTTTTGGAACTTGTAAGATGCAGATTGGAACAGGTAAAATGTAGTAACTAAATTGAGGCAAGTGTGAAGTCAAGACAGTATAGTCGAAACAATACAATACGAAGAAAGAAATTTTGGAACAGGTAAAATGCAGATTGGAACAATTAAAATGCAATAACTCAATGAAAGTATATTATGTAGTTTAAGAATACAATACAAAGATAGAAGTTTTGGAACTTGTAAAATGCAGATTGGAACAGGTAAAATGCAGTAACTAAATTGAGGCAAGTGTAAAGTCAAGACATTGATACAGTGTAGTCGAATCAATACAATAGGAAGAAAGAAATATTGGAACAGGTAGAATGCAGATTGGAACAGGTAAAATGCAAAAACTCAATAAAAGTATATTATGTAGTTTAAAGAATACAATACAAAGATAGAGATGTTTTGGAACTTGTAAAATGCAGATTGGAACAGGTAAAATGCAGTAACTAAATTGAGGCAAGTGTGAAGTCAAGACAGTATAGTCGAAACAATACAATACGAAGAAAAAATTTTTGGAACAGGTAGAATGCAGATTGGAACATTTAAAATGCAATAACTCAATGAAAGTATATTATGTAGTTTAAGAATACAATACAAAGATAGAAGTTTTGGAACTTGTAAAATGCAGATTGGAACAGGTAAAATGCAGTAACTAAATTGAGGCAAGTGTAAAGTCAAGACATTGATACAGTGTAGTCGAATCAATACAATAGGAAGAAAGAAATATTGGAACAGGTAGAATGCAGATTGGAACAGGTAAAATGCAAAAACTCAATAAAAGTATATTATGTAGTTTAAGAATACAATACAAAGATAGAAGTTTTGGAACTTGTAAAATGCAGATTGGAACAGGTAAAATGCAGTACTTAAATTGAGGCAAGTGTAAAGTCAAGACATTGATACAGTGTAGTCGAATCAATACAATAGGAAGAAAGAAATATTGGAACAAGTAAAATGCAGATTGGAACAGGTAAAATGCAATAACTCAATAAAAGCATATAAATGTAGTTTAAAGAATACAATACAAAGATAGAAGTTTTGGAACTTGTAAAATGCAGATTGGAACAGGTAAAATGCAGTAACTAAATTGAGGCAAGTGTGAAGTCAAGACAGTATAGTCGAAACAATACAATACGAAGAAAGAAATTTTGGAACAGGTAAAATGCAGATTGGAACAGTTAAAATGCAATAACTCAATGAAAGTATATTATGTAGTTTAAAGAATACAATACAAAGATAGATGTTTTGGAACTTGTAGAATGCAGATTGGAACAGGTAAAATGCAGTAACTAAATTGAGGCAAGTGTAAAGTCAAGACATTGATACAGTGTAGTCGAATCAATACAATAGGAAGAAAGAAATATTGGAACAGGTAGAATGCAGATTGGAACAGGTAAAATTCAAAAACTCAATAAAGTATATTATGTAGTTTAAAGAATACAATACAAAGATAGATGTTTTGGAACTTGCAAAATGCAGATTGGAACAGGTAAAATGCAGTAACTAAATTGAGGCAAGTGTGAAGTCAAGACAGTATAGTCGAAACAATACAATACGAAGAAAGAAATTTTGGAACAGGTAAAATGCAGATTGGAACAGTTAAAATGCAATAACTCAATGAAAGTATATTATGTAGTATAAGAATACAATACAAAGATAGAAGTTTTGGAACTTGTAAAATGCAGATTGGAACAGGTAAAATGCAGTAACTAAATTGAGGCAAGTGTGAAGTCAAGACAGTAAAGTCGAATCAATACAGTACGAAGAAAGAAATTTTGGAACAGGTAAAATGCATATTGGAACAGTTAAAATGCAATAACTCAATAAAAGTATATTATGTAGTTTAAAAGAATACAAAACAAAAATAGAAGTTTTGGAACTTGTAAAATGCAGATTGGAACAGGTAAAATGCGGTAACTAAATTGAGGCAAACTTGTGTGAAGTCAAGACAGTATAGTCGAATCAATACCATGCGAAGAAAGTAATTTTGGAACTTGCAAAATGCAGATTGGAACAGGTAAAATGCAATTAATCAATGAAAGTATATTATGTAGTCAAAACAATACAATACCGCGATAGAAATTTTGGATCACGGAGAATGCAGATTTGAACTTTTAGGTTATTTTGTTGTGACTCTATTATTTTTGAACCATTCATCTCTCCACTGGAGACAGTGCATGTTTCCCGAATGGTTCCAACGCAAATCTTGCGTGTTCTAATATTGGTATCGTTTGTATGGTATTTTTTACGTCATACTTCATACGATTACTTGCATCAATAATTTTTGCATTTTACTAGTTCCAAGCTGCATTCTGCGTGTTCCTCAAACTTCCATGCTCGGCCAAACAGGTAAGAAATTTGAATCTAATTCAGATGAAGAGCTTTGCAGTGAGCCGAGCGCCGCCATGGACTTATGCATATTCATTAGGGGCGGTCTTACCTAGTCGACATTTTCTTCACGTAGTGCCGTGTGCAGCCCGCTACTTGTTCCAAAATATTGCCTACCAATGAAAGGACACAAAAAATGGATGAGTTTTTCCTTTTTTTTCAAACCGTATGACTGGGAGTTTATGTATATCATATTTCTATGATTTAGGCTTTGAATCTGAAGGAGGCAGAGTATCATTCGCGTACCGTATACAGCTCAACCAGATAATCCATGTTCTTAGCGGGCCTACGGCTACGCGCGGCTAGCTGCCTCTGGCCTAACCCTACAGGGCTCCGCCGCGAAGCGGCGGAGCCCTACGCTCAACTATTGACAGCGCCGCAAACCGTCAGTTTGGTTCGCTTATTTTGGACATAATGCTTTGAAAGTTAAAAATTTCTACTCATATATACTCACGAACTTCCTGGACAATCAGTAAACCCTGTAGAATCCTGATTTGAAAATTATTTTGAGAAAAAAATGTGATTATCCAGTGCTGTCAAAATGTTCCCATGTTGTAGCAGCCACATTGGAAAGTCGAAAATAGACTGCGCATGCGCGATGTCGGCGCAGCTACATGAATATTCAGGCTTTGCAGAGAGATTAATGAATATGCATGAAGATATGGGGTGACAGATTGTAAACAAACGCACGTCACTCGTCACTCGTCTTCATGCATATTCATTAATCTCTCTGAAAGCCTGAATATTCATGTTTGCTGCGCCGACACCGCGCATGCGCAGTCTATTTTCGACTTTCCAAGATAGCTGCTACAACATGGGAACATTTTGACAGCACTGGATAATCACATTTTTTTCTCAAAATAATTTTCAAATCAGGATTCTACAGGGTTTGCTGGTTGTCCAGGAAGTTCGTGAGTATATATGAGTAGAAACTTTTAACTTTCAAAGCATTATGTCCAAAATAAGCGAACCAAACTGACGGTTTGCGGCGCTGTCAATAGTTGAGCGTAGGGCTCCGCCGCTTCGCGGCGGAGCCCTGTAGGGTTACCTCTGGCCAGTCTAGTCGAACGTGCAAATCGAAAACTCACTAATGGCTCCCTGGAGCGTGGTGAGCTGTGTATGTGGCTGCGGACCTCTAACAAGTTAGGGTTGATCTAGAAAACGCTACAAAATTATAATCAACAAATTCTTTTAAAATTTTCTTTGCTGTTTACATGGTAGGTGAAGATTTCCATTACATTCCTTCAATTTTATCTAGAGTCTTTTTAAGTCATGTGAAATTCTTTGATTTTTTTTTTTTTTTAATCACCACTCTCGCTCATAGCTATAGGATAGCTATCGTGATTTTATTCTGATATTACACGATAGCTATAGATTGCCGCCATAGGCCCCTGTGTTGAAAGATGTGACCTTGAAATATTATGCCTCCGAATCACACTTTCTCATGCCCGGTTAACCCTGCAAACTACCTTCCAAGTTCGCTAGTGGACCAGTCGATCAAACTGTGATATCAAAACCTGAAATTTATTTTTCAAACTAAAAATATCGACTTTTGATTGATACGGGATCCTACCTTCTTGTTGATTTCGCCGCTTGATTAATTTCCATTTCAATAGCGCGACCTCCGACATCTACACCCGATGGTCTCGACCACAGGCGCTAGGCGAAGCAGCGTTGCACTCTCGCATGTGTCGGCGAACGCAGAGTGCGTGCGAGAGTGCAACGCTGCTTCGCCTAGCGCCTGTGGCCGAGACCAGCGGGTGTAGATGTCGGAGGTCGCGCTATTGAGATGGAAATTAAAGGCATTGGCTAACATTGTCATGATTTTAAAAAAATCTCATTTTGTTACTTAAAAATGGGATAGGTCTAAACATTAGGGTCATAGTGCAAAAATACCAGTGTGAAAGTTTCAGAGCATAATATCTACGGGAAGTATTTTTAAATATTAGAAATGTGAACCAATGTTTGAAAAATATACGAGGGTCGGTTGCATAGACCCAACGTAAGGAGTGCGCATGCGCACATGACTCGACGGACCGCACTGTGTGTATTGACGTATCACACGGCGGAAGGCAAGTAACGGTATTTTTGAATTCGTCCAAACGGTCCTCTTAGTTCAGTGTCTCTCGAGACAAAAGCTAATAAAATCGCGGTTTGCGTCTAATTTACAGCTTTTCCTTCCAAATTATGGTTGGTTTCAGGGTTTTTGAGTATAAATACAAGTACTCATACACATGTTTCATCTTAGTTTGAGAATTTTTAAAATCAGCTGCTCACAAAGTTAGCCAATACCTTTAATCAAGCGGCGAAATCAACAAGAAGGTAGGATCCCGTATCAATCAAAAGTCGATATTTTTAGTTTGAAAAATAAATTTCAGGTTTTGATATCACAGTTTGATCGACTGGTCCACTGGCGAACTTGGAAGGTAGTTTGCAGGGTTAACCGGGCATGAGAAAGTGTGATTCGGAGGCATAATATTTCAAGGTCACATCTTTCAACACAGGGGCCTATGGCGGCAATCTATAGCTATCGTGTAATATCAGAATAAAATCACGATAGCTATCCTATAGCTACTCGCTCATCTGTTTTCTGTTTGACAGGGAACACTAATTTTCTATTGGCTATTAATGTCAATTTCGCCTACATGGGTGCAAAGTTATCTTCTTGATGAGTAAAGTCTACCATCTGATGTATTCTCGTACCACTATTGGTTAATTTGGCTGGCTGGTGCAGTGTATTTACAATTACAGTGCCACATAAAATGAATACATGATAGGCCTAAATCAGGGCTGCCAACACTCACGCATTGAGCGTGAGACTCACGCATTTCACCCATTTCTCACGCTCTCACGCTAATCATGAAATTTCTCACGCACGAATCTGAAATAACTAATTATAATAATAAAAAAATGATAGATTTCAATAAAATGGCGACCAACTCAAGAATTTAACGTTAGGAAGCACTGAAAAACTTGTGAAAGTTTTCCCGCCTTTTGTCGAACACTCTCGATCTCATTTCGAGCACGTGCGTATGTAAGATAGAGATTAATTTATAGAATCTCTATGGTAAGATCTGATCCGCGCCTAGCGGGGCTAGGCTATATTATATGCATCGATACCCTGACATGACCGGCCCGTACCATACCGTATACGCACAACACATGATTTCTTTATGTTTATATGGAACACTTTCAGCCATAATGACAATGAAGATGGCAACAGAGGAGGCTTGATACAATAAATTCTCTGTTTGGATGCTTGCTTGTTGCATCTTCCCATCTTACCCAAGAGTACCTAGTCTACATCCAAAACCTGGGTCAAACAGAGAAGGGAACCAAATAAAGCCATGGTTGGCATTTTTCAACAAGTGGGTATTCCGTGTTTATCATTTTCTTTGCATGTAAAATTGTATAATTTTCTCTCTTCATAATGCCTTTAGGTATATGTTAAAATACTCTATAAAGTATGCACCAGATCACACAATTTCACCTTGAAAAATAAAAAAGCTCCACATCGTGGGAGGGGGGTCACCCCCCCTCCCACACCCTCCCCCACTCCCTCGCTTCGCTCGGTCGGGCTTTGTCGCTTCGCTCCCTCGCACTTCGCTTCTCGTATAATCTCACTCTCAACTATTATCCAATGTTGGCAGCCCTGCTAACTATGTGCAGCTAAAAACAACGGTAACCCCTTTTACCTGAGCTGGATTTCCTGTACCTCCTGCCTAAAAGAGATGGCAAGGGTACATGGTTCACAAGATCTCCAGGAAGCAAGTTCCAAAGTCTTATCCTGTCTTATAGAGTCTGAGAAGAATGACTCTCCTGACAGGTGTCTGGTAGACTAGAGTCCATGTGAAGGGGATTTCGAATTGTGAATGTCAACAGTGTGAATGGGGGGGGGGGGTGTTACTATGGGGTTTTTTTTTTGCTTGTTGTGTGAACAAGCCTTATCAAAAATACATATTTTGTTTTTATTCTTTTATTTTTTTATCTCAAATCTTCAGTCCCTAGTATGACACAAGATGGATGCACCTATTACCGATGAGGATTTAGTCGAAATGGCAGGCAACATTGCACCTGGATATTATCTCGAGTTAGGTGTCAAACTTGGTCATAAACTGGCAAGATTGGAGCAGATACTTCAGTCAAAGAACAACGACTATCTGCAGAGCATTGTTGCCATTTTGAAGATGTGGAGGGATTTGCCACGCCAAGGAGAGAGCTGGAGAACAAAGAGGAGCAGGCTTAGGGAGATTTTCTCTTCAGTGGGCATCAAAGCATCAGATAAATTACTCACAGGTGAGGATGCGAATCGGGAGTGCTTCACAAAGACTAAGATTGACTGAAATCGGTCTTAACTATGGCAGGCCATTCATGCCACTGTTTGCTTTCACCATCGGTCTCTCAAGGGATATGCAAATCATGATCACAAATTTGCAGAATTTAAATTTTGAGTTTTCTTCATCAATGAACTATAAAAAATTGTCAATTCTGCAGATTTGTGACCATGATTTGCAAATCCTTCAAAAGATCCTTTAAGAGAAATAGTGGCATGAATGGCCAGCCATAGTTAAGTGCGATTTTAGTCAATTTTAGTTTTAGTGAAACACCCCGTTGTTTTTTTTCCCCCCTTTTTTTTTCTCTGCTGAGCATTTGACATTGGAACTAGGATGGGGGGGGGGGGGGGGGGGGGGGGGGAGGATGTGTTTCATTGAGGCCTGTACATCATCTGGGTAAATCACTTTCTGAAAAGCACCCTAAACGGGGATTCAGGTAGGGGTGATTTTGATACCCTAAACGGGGAAACCCATGAACGATCTCAGATTTTTAGACCCTTAACAGGGATTTTATATCTTGCATTGTTTTTATATACCCTAAGCGGGGATATCTTCAACTAGACGTTTTTCCCTGTTTCCCTGTTGTAAA
Organism: Echinometra lucunter; assembly: GCA_029962745.1. Classification (NCBI taxonomy): domain Eukaryota; kingdom Metazoa; phylum Echinodermata; class Echinoidea; order Camarodonta; family Echinometridae; genus Echinometra; species Echinometra lucunter. The sequence goes on from JAPZVO010001054.1 coordinate 15,372, forward strand.
CACATTACAGAATATTCTCATTTCTTCACAAAATACACATAACAGCTATTGCTTTGCCATATTTTCATTCCATCGTCAGGGTCTATTCATACCCTTTTCGGGTTCTGGCACTATTGAATTTGATACCCTTTTTTCTGATTTTTGCTGTTTTTGATACCCTAAAGTGGATCTCCACAGGTAGACCACATGTATTAAGACATGTCAGGCATAATATATAAGTTCTAACAACTAAATACCTTTATTCTATCAGACTCCATGGCAGTGTGTTCCAACCGCCAGATGGCACTATTCCATTAACATGTATTCTCTAAAAGTTAACTTCATTTTTTTCTTCCCCCTTTTTTGGCAGGGGGGGGGGGGGGGTGTACTTGGTACTTTGTTAAGATCCTCCATAAGATGGCCTAAAGACATTTCAACAGGGATTCCAAACTCTCATGTCAAAGAAATGGGGAAAAAATAGGAAGGAACGGATGTTCGATTCTAATTTCTACGAAAATCTCTTTCCTCATTTTTCATGAATTCATTACTGTTTTGTCTAAAAATATTCTGCTGGGGAGGGGGGGGGGGGGGGGGAGGGTGACATGACATGACAGTGTTTTGTTTTGGTTTTGGTTTTTTATGCCTCTGCCCACTGTAGGTGGTTGCCGGAGGCATTATGTTTTCGGGTCGTCCGTCCGTCTGTCCCGTTTTCGTTCTCACGATAACTGAAGAACTGTTTGTCAGATCAACAGTCAACTTCAAACTTGGCTCGTGTATGCATATGGGAGGGACAATGATCTGATTAGATTTTGGAGTCTCAAGGTCAAAGGTCAAGGTCATAAAGGTAATACACATAAAAATGGCTCGTTCTCGTGATAACTTACATGTAAGAACCATTTGACAGATTGGCTTCAAACTTGGCTCATGTATGCACATGGAAGGGACAATGATCTGATTAGATTTTGGGGTCACAAGGTCAAAGGTCATAGAGGTCATTATGTACATAGAAATGGTTCGTTTTCACCATAACTCAACAACCATTTGACCGATCAACCTCACACTTGGCTTGTGTGCATATATGCATATGGGAGGGACAATGATCTGATTAGATTTTGGGGCCTCTAGGTCAAAGGAAGAAACAAAGGAAGAAACAAAATTCTTAGGTGTTACAATCGATTCAAAACTAACTTGGAATAGCCACATTCGTAATATTTGCTTGTTAGTTTCTAGAGGCATAGGCATTTTGTATAGACTAAAATACCATCTTCAACCTAAATCATTATTCATGCTCTATAATTCATTTATTCTATCCTACATTTCTTATTGTTACATAGTATGGGGAAATAACAAAACAAAAATTATGGCAATATCTCACCTCCAAAAGAAAGCACTTCGGATCTGCACCCATTCACATTACTTAGCCCACACAGATCCAATATTTCATAAATTAAAAACATTACAAATTGCCAATATTCACCTATTCCAAACTGCAGTCTTTATGTACAAATTTTCGACAAATACAATTCCATTGCCTTTTTGTAATATTTTCACGTATAATAGAAATATTCATTCTTATCCCACTCGACACACTACTGATCTCCATTTAACCAACCCCAAAATAATTCTTGCCCGTAAATCGATTAGACACCATGGTCCAGATGTATGGAACAATTTACCTCCCAGCATAAAACATTCAGCATCACTTTATTCTCTCAAAGCACTAATGAAAAAGTATCTTTTATCCAAATATTTGTAAAAATGACCAGTTCTAGAAAAATAAAAATAAAAAACAAACATACATATTGCTAACCTTTCACAGGCACTCACCCACTTGCACGCACTTGCAACTATTTTTTTTTTTTTCTACCCTTTCTTTCTGACAAACTCCGGTTTATAATAAGATTTTTTCAAATATCGATTTTAATTACCACATGTGACACCCTTAAATACGACTTATAATGTATCATGTAGCCCCCATCTCCCGGCTGCTATCGACTCAAGCCTTTCGGCTTATGATAGCTGGCCCCTGCATTTATATTTATTTCTTCATTACAACGAACTCCATTACTTTAATATTATCTAAGTATACATATTTTTCCTTTGTATATTTGTCACACTTAACTTATATCAATTTGATTTGTATCTTTATATTTTCCAATGTTTGTATCTTTAATAAATGCAGAAACTTCTGCTAAAAAAAAAAAAAAAAAAAAAAGGTCAAAGGTCATAGAGGTAATAATACACATAAAAATGGCTCGTTCTTGCGATAACTTACATGTAAGAACCATTTGACAGATTGGCTTCAAACTTGGCTCATGTATGCACATGGAAGGGACAATGATCTGATTAGATTTTGGGGTCACAAGGTCAAAGGTCATAAAGGTCATTATGTACATAGAAATGGTTCATTCTTGTGATAACTCAGTAACCATTTGACAGTTCAACAAACTTGGCTCATGTATGCATATGGAAAGGGCAATGCTCTCATTAGATTTTGGGTCACAAGGTCAAAGGTCAAGGTCAATGATGTCATTGTATAAATGAAAATAAATCAACATGAAGTGCCATTTATTTCTGATTTGGTAATGGCGGAGGCATAAAGTCCAACCATGCGTGGCCGACGATTCATCTAGTTTTGCTTTTAGGTCCCTAACTGTTATAGATGAAATTTTAAATGTAGTTTGCCGTGTGTGTGCATGAAATAAAGTCAACCCTAGGCAGAGTAAAAAAAAATTATTAGTTTCTCGTCCTGACTTTTTTGAAAAAGGAGGATGAGGGCACTTTTTTTTTTCTTTTCACTGCACAACGCTATTTTGGTAGTCTAATTATCAGTCGTTTTTAAGTATGGTGTGATATGTAGGCTGTGCATGTGTGAGGTTCAGCGGCTGAAAAAACAGCGAAAGTCAATCGAAATTTTGTGTTTTATTGTTTACAAAAACAAATTTTTTTTTGATGCAGCGGCGAAAAAACGATGCGGGTGGGGAGAAGAAACAAATGATTTTTTTTACTTGGCCTTACAAGGGAAATTAACAAACTTTTTTTATTACTGTGTACTAGTATTTGACATTTTTACATTTTATATATTGTTTTCCAGCATCCCAGTCAAGTGAACCAATTGCAGCATTATACTTCATCCTCCTGAAATTATGACAAAAACACTATCAAACGTATAATCCAGCAGGAAAACAACCTGCAATCGCTGACATACTGAGAAAAAAAAAATGAAAAAAGGAAACAAACAGGCACTGAATCACAGCTTTATACTGTATAATGAGACTGGCCCACCGAAACATAAACGGATAAAAATATATACCGCAATGTTGAGAACAATGGCAACCCAAACCCCAAAACACACAAAAATAAACACCTTATGGACACAGTAAAAGGGGAATTTTTGTGTGACATATTAATCCCAAAATATACTCAGGGGGCGTGGAGGGGGAGGGGGGACATCGGGCACGATGGGGACATCAGAGGCATCTGCTGAGTATGCAGGGTCATCTGCTGGGATGGGTCCAAAGTCGTCTGCTGCTGTGGAGAGAGGCAAACGGACATTGCTGACCAGACAGTCAATATACTCATCATCGTTCTCAAGGGTTCTGTGTTGCTGAGGACAGGAGGAGGAATACTCCGGGGATACTTTCAAGCAGTCGAACGTCGAACACGGTACGATGTTGAGCGGAGTTAACTGCCTACAAACTTGCGAACGTTGCACCACTCGTCCTCCACGCTACAAACAAGGTAACGAGGTCTGGCATGAGACTTGGACCATTCGGAACGCAGGTAGACGAGATCACCGACGTGAATCACAGTCTCAGACTTGGAAGATGGGTGCATGGGCGACTTTGACTGCAAGCGAGGCCCATGATTAGACAGTTGTCTGTCATGCTGAGCTGTAATGATATCCATATCATGCAATGGAATCTGTTCACTGGTGAACTGATCATGCTGGGTCCATAGTTCACGGGCAGAAAGTCCGTCACCACGGATGCGACTGTTGAGGCGTGTAGTGGCGAGAGCAAGAGCGAGGGGGGGGGGGTAACTGGGCCACCAAGGGGATCATCACAAAGAAAGGTTCTTGTCGACATTTTTGGCTTGGCCAAGTTCGATTGCAATATCCTGCCTGCTTAGGGACTCATCATGCTTGAGGGCCACAAAACCTGGAGCGGGGTCAGTGCGCACGACAGCAAGGGGACCATCAAGGGGCCTTAATGGTGTGTATAGCTGAAGGAGGGCACTGCAGAGGGTCTCCTTGCGTTCATGGGATATCAAGGTGCTCAAGGTATATGAGGTGACAGTCTCTCTAAGGACAAAAATGAGCTGACGTGAATGCTTGATGACATCTGCAGCAAAGGACACACCTACTACGCTGGGGGGGGGGGGGGTCATTCGTGGACTGGGGGGTAGCAGCACGTGGAACATTCCGGAGGGAGACACAACTGTGGCAACCTGCAGTCACCTGTTGAATAGCTGCATCAAGATCCAAGGCATAAAAATACCGGGAAACCACCTGTTTGAGCTGATGGTGTGTAGGATGACTCAGTTGGAGATGAAGGGCAGTAAGGACTCCCTGTAGAGCCTTATGGGGAACAATAATGCGCTCCTGCTTTGGAAGGAATGCACGGTCCTGTCTTACAACGAGTAAGCCATCCGTAGCAATGGTAGCAACCTGCAGACAGGGGCGTCGCTAGACTATTTTGAATGGGGGGGTGTAGAGGCCAGATTGCCGACAAATAATGCCGATTGCCGACGACCAACGTCGATAAATTCAACCGTATAAAGCCCATTGAGGCATGTTCAATTGTGCACCTCTATCATGTTTTCCTTTTGAACTAAATGCCGAATGTGTTTGTTTTCCGAAAACATCCTGTATCTAAATATGATACAAGCGAGCGCAGCGAGCGAGGAAAAATATACACTCTCTTACGTACTTAAGTGATAGTTCTTCATCAAACTACATTTTGGATATCTTGATTTTGGTCACCTCTCTTATCTAATTCATTTGCTTTCAAAGACTATCCTGCATCTAAATATTATACAAGCGAGCGCAGCGAGCGAGGAGAAATATATATACACTCTATTTTATGGTAGGTGATAATTCCTCATCAATATATACGATGGGCCTATAGCTTGCAAAATTTGTTTGCTTTCCCCAATCCATCTTGTATCTGAATATTATACGAGCGAGCGTAGCGAGCGAGGAAAAATTCATAATCCTTTTCATGGTAGAAGTGAAAGTTCTTCATCAAAATACACGATTGGCCTTTAAGGTACCTATTTTTATATATTTGGTCACATCTCCTACCTAATTTATTTGCTTTTAAGACCATCCTATATCTAAATATTACACGAGCGAGCGAGGAAAATATACATACTCTTTTTATGGTAGAAGTGATAATTCTTCATCAAAATACATGATGGGGCTAAAGATAATTTATCTAAATATATTATATATTTGTGTTCATCTCATTTGCCAAACATGTTTGCTTTCCGAAAACATCCTGTATCTGAATGTAATACGAGCGAGCGCAGCGAGCTAGGAAAAATATGCATACTCTTTTTATGGTAGAAGTAATACTTCTTCATCAAAATACATGATGGGCCTAAAGATATCTAGATTATATAGTGTTCATCTCACTAGCCGAATGTGTTTGCTTTCCGAAAACATCCTGTATCTAAATATAATACAAGCGAGCGCAGCGAGCAAGGAAAAATATACACTCTCCTTCGTGGTACCAGTATTATTTCGTTCTTTTTGATAAGCATTGTGATGTCATATTTTCAGTGTGCAAATAACATGTTGCATCAAATACGTTCGACTATGTTATGATATAATTCTGTGCAGCTCATGACGACTGCATTTACAAACCCATAATTGCCAATCAAGGCCTCCAGAGTAATTGGCCTAAGTCTCCTCGGTAAGTGTCTTACATGTAGATGTAATGCAAAATACTTAGCCATAATATTGAATTGAATACCAAATTTTGCTAAGTATTTTATCTAAGTAAAAAAGTAAGACAAATACTCATATTTCTGACTTAAGTATTGAATTGAATACCGGCCCAGGCCCCTAAAGTTCCGCCATTTTGTCCAGATCCATTAGAAGGCCGACCTAAACATCCATCAATATTCATGATAAAAAATGAATAATTCATTTTGTTAGATGCTTCCAATTAGTAGCATTTTAAGCGGAGGGCCAAAAGCAGAAAAGGGGGGTTTCGTTCCACCATCTGTACAAACTAAGTAGACCATGCTCATTTTCAAGCTTAAAGCATAATACACAATATTCAAGAGGTCTACCTCAAAAAATTTGTAGCGAAAGCTTCCAAATCCAAGATGGCGTCCAAAATGGCCGCCATTTTGACAGAATTTGAATTTTTCAAGATAAAATTTGATAGAAACATCCAATTGCAACAAAATTGGTCTCATCTGAAAGAGAATTAAATTACCTACAGTTTGATGCCATTTTTGAGTAATGTCGAAGTAATTCGGTCCAGATTTTTAGGCAAAAATTGTGTTTTTTGACATTTTTTTCCCAAAAATTGAAAATTTGCAAAATGCATGATTGAGCATAAATCAAGAAAAAATTTAAGAATTGTCTTGAAACCTTCCAGAAAACTTTCTTGATATTCAATAATCATCTGTGGAAAATTAGAAAGCAATACCATTCTCCGTTCTAAAGTTATAATGTCTCAAACTTGAAAACTCATATTTCATAAATTTCTCTTCTTGCATATGCATGTGTTATATTCCCATAGACTGTAATGCATTAACATGCATGTGCCCTGTGCAAAAGTGCAAACATGGATTTTTTTTGCTCTACAAACCAAGTAGGCCATGCTTACATTTGCACTTACTGACATGTTTGTAACTATAAACTTGGATGATAAATGCCTTACACCAACTCCAGTGTTATTGGGGAGTCAAAGGTCACATATGTAGGTCAAAGGTCAAATGAGGTCAAATGTTAACATTTTCGTGCATATTTCTACTGGGGTTGGTAACTTTAGAACCATAAGTCCATTTATAACCAAACTTGGATAGTAGATGCCTTTCAGGGACAAAACTGGTATTTGACTGGGGTCAAAGGTCAGGTATGTAGCTCAAAGGTCAAATGGTAAAATTTTCATGCATATTTCTACTGGCGTTGGTAAGTTTAGAACCATAAGTCCACTTATAACAAAACTTGAATGGTAATTACCCTTTAGGGACCTCATTGTTATTTGGGGGTCAAAGGTCATGGGTGCGGGTCAAAGGTCAAAGGAGGTCAAATGTTAAAACTTTCCTGCAATTTTCTACTGGGGTTGATAGCTTTGGAGCTTTGACTCCATTTGTAACCTAACTTGGATTGTAGATGCCCTATACAGGGTGGCCCAGAAAGAACGGAAAACCTGTGATCCTTAATTTCAGCGAGATTAATAGCATAATGTGATAATTTTTCATTTGGTTTGAAAGAGAATTTTCTTTGAAAATGACAGTGATATCACATTTAATATTCCCAGGACTTATTTTAGACAACCACTAGGAAAACGGCATTTTCAAGAGTTTTCTCCCGTTTCTCCCTGACCGTACAATTTACTGGCTCAGTTCACCTCCATGGTGTCCCA
>JAPZVO010001055.1:0-22951 GCA_029962745.1 Echinometra lucunter
AGAAGGAGAAGAAGGGACCTTTTTGGACTTATTTTGGACTTATAATGTGGAAAAGACAAGCTCTCATAGAGATCAACTTCTTGCACCCTTGGATGGGTACATTATCATAGTAATTTGAGAATCTAAATTGGGAGGGAATAAGAAGCGTATGCTGCAAATCCTCCTTTCTGACTATTTTTTCCATGAAATGAGTAGTATGTTCTGTACTGAAGGACTTTGGAACTTTTATCTCCCCTTTGTCCCTTTCTTTGTTATGTGAGCAAACAACAGACAAAAGTACACCATGGTGAGCAAAGTGTAACAACAGCAATGCAGAATCTCAGCGGAACCGTACTGCTACAACGCTTCATGCTTATTGGACATAATCTGGTCACGTTGGCCAAATTAAAGCATGGTATTCCAGGATATACACTAATTTTGAAAGAAACTGTAGACAGTAGACAGAATGAGGACTAAAGGCTTTTAAACAGACAGTATATGGACTAAAAACCTTCAAACGACAACAATCGTGTCATATATCTATGATGTTTATGGCCGTACGCAGGGGGGGGGGGGGGGGGGGGAGGGGCAGCAAGCATTCCCCCTCCCCAATTTTAAAAACCCCTGTCTTTCTTTTATGACACTTGTCTATTCTTTATTCCTTTGATACGGAGTTCCAGTGTCCCTTATCTTAGTTTCTAGCCTTCTAATTTGTACCTGGCTATCCGGTACCGAGCAGGGCCATAACAGCCTATAAATGAAATTGTCTATTTGGGCGATAACTCCAATATTGACCTTTGAGTTAATCACTTAGGACTACATGTATAAACATATAGGGTATGAGCAAGACATGTCACTGTTTTGGTTGTTTTATCACCATATTTGCATGAATCAACAGAACATCTGTTTAAATCCTACACAAGGATGTGCAGTATGTTTGAGACCGTATAGTCACTGCTTCTTCTTCAGCCATCATAGGTTGAAGTGCGGTTTTAACCCGTTTTAATAGCTGTATTTCGTATCAAAAGGAAAAAGAAGAAAATGCACACTGGAAGGCTACAAAATGTACAACAGAATAATAACAGATGTTGGACTGAATGATCTGGCCGTACTATAATTCTTATTCATCATATCCTTTCTACGAGTTGAACAATATTTGTTGTCGTTATAATTTGCCTGGCTAAACCATATAATTCAACTTTTTTGTGTATATGTTTCAAGTTTTTAATTCAACGCATTTGACGTCGCTGGATTCTTTTTTAGCACTTAATTACGATGGATACGCAGTGGAGTTCGTTGCTTCTCGTGATCTTGATCGTAGCCGGGATCGAGTGAGAGTCGTGGTGAGTCTGTGATTGTCGATGTGACAGCAGGAAGGCTTGTGGGAGAGACCATCCCATTCGATCAGGAATTTCTAGGAATTTCTACCAATGTCGATGTCTTTTTGGTATGTATATATATTTTTTTTCTTTTTTTTTCTTGATGACTCTCAATGCTGCCTTTACCAAGATAAATAGATTATAGTTCCAGCAACTTATTGCTTGATATATGGTTATCATCCCCGTCCCATTTTCAACAATCATTCTGTCTGGTGTTTTTAAATAAGAAGGACAATACAAGTCTGATGTGAATTTTGTCTCAAACAAAATCGTTCTGCTTGATTTTGGTCAACCACAGAGTTTAGAGATTAAAAATGTACATTTATATTATGGAAAGGGTACGGTACGGAGGAATTTTTTTTTAAAAACTAAAATGAACTTTTGCTTCCTCTTAGACCTTCTGAGCCCTATTATGACACGTTCGGGAAGATTTTCATGAAATCAACTCGAGGGTATTTCTTAACCATTTTCATGATTGTATTGCCAATAAATAAAAGTTATGTTAATTACATTACAATAAATTCATGTTGTGTAAGACCAATTAAAAAAAAATAATGTTTTATTGAATCAAATCAGGAACAATCAGATTATTAGAAATGATTAAAAAGGGAAACAAAACAAAAGTGGCAGAAAGGTGGGTATAATTATTATACTCAGAAGTATAAGGCAGCAATAAAACCACTTACAGGCATGTCTTTCACACTGGCTCCTTATCATTCTATTGCTGCATTATGTAAGACACCTTAGTGCATTCCCCTGTAGGTCGAGTTTGTTTATTAACAAGAAAGCCACTGTTTGATTATATAGGGCCGCATATATTGTCATTTTATGTAATGATCTTTATGGCCGTACGCAGCGGGGGGGGGGGGGGGGGGGGGGAGGGGCAGTTGCCCCCCCCCCCAAAAAAATTTTGAAAACTTATATTTTTTTACTGAAAATTTTCATAACATCGACAAAAAGTGCACCAAATCCTTTAATTTCACTTTCAAAAATGCAAAAGCACCCTTGTGATTAGTTCGGTTGCTTCGCTCTCTCGCTTTCGAGCTTCTTCGAAAATTTGTATGCGTCTTGCCCCCCCAGGAAAAAATTTCTGCGTACGGCCCTGATGATCTTGTAGTATGAGTATCAATGTTCTTTACAGAGAAAAATCACATTTAATGTATGCAGGGGCGCGCCAGGGTATTTTCATAGAGGGGCGCAGATTTTAAATGGAAAAAAGTGGGGGTTTATAGTTACATGACCCCAGCCTGCTCTTTCCCCTCTTCTTTTTCTTCTTCCTCCTTGTTCTTTTCCCCTCTTTTTCTTTCTTTTTGTTGATCACCTTAAAACATCATAGGGGGCGGTCCCCCCTGCCCCCCCCCCCCTGTAGCGCCACCCCTGTATGTATGATACAAAATACATTCGTGTGATATTGCTCTCAACATTTGTTTTCCACAGGGCGTTCCGTTTGCCGAGCCACCGTTCGTTTTTGCTGCCCCAGTTCCCAAGGAGCCATGGGAAGGGGATTGGAATGCCACCTACTTTCGCGACTCATGCTCACATGTTGGGACTGATCCCTTACAAATGCCCGCCAGTGAGGACTGTCTTTACCTTAATTGTTTTTTGCTCCAAATCCTATGGTAATGGCCGTGATAATTATGTTGTTTCATAAGTGTAGAGTAGATTTAAAGAAACCAATCTCGAGTGTAAGACAAAAGAGTGGACTTTTTGCGTCTAGAAATTAGTGCAAAAAGTGAGAAAGAGAAAGAAAGCCATACAGAAGAAGAAGAAGGAAAAACGAAAAGTAAGGAGTGCAAAAGTTGAAAACAATTTTTTTACAAAAAGGGTGCTGCTTTTTCTTGATTTGAGAGAGAGAGAGAGAGAGAGAGAGAGAGAGAGAGATAGAAATATATTGTACCTAAATGTCAAGTCATTATAATAACATTACATCATTATTATATGTTCTCATTGACAGCAATGCGAGAGAGATTCTGAAGTAATAAATCTTTGATATATTTTGTACAATGATCCGGTGAGGGGTCAGGCTATAGATCTCAAGTTAGTGAAACATGAAATAACATCATATATCACAAATATAATCTGATATCATATCATAATGATTAGATGAGCTAATAACAATGAAAACATATTTGAGGTATGCTGTTTTTATACGAATATACATTTTTAAAAACCTATCTGTCGAAGATTCAGGCATTTTCATTATCTTCCTTATATCCTATTTCGTTTTGGTTATACATGTAGTTCATGCATGCCCTTTTTATACTTTTCCGTATTCTTGGACAAGTAATCTTTTAAGTAAACTTTAACTTCGTCTTATAAGAAAATACTATTTCCTCTCCCCAAATGCGATTCATCTTTGTTTTCTTCCTTCTTCAATTGTCATGATTAATACACCTCTCGTGTTGATATACAGCCGACTAATGCCGCCGTGATGGTGTATTTTCCTGGCGGAGCATTTAAGTTTGGTGGCGCCTCCAATCCCAAGTATGCAGCGTCTCATGGCTGCAAGTTCTGATGTCATCGTCGTAACTGTCGGCTATAGGGTGAGCGTGTTCGGCGTATTCTCGACAGGTGAAGACCCTTGACAGTTGAGGGGGGGGGGGGTGTGACCTGACTTGCCATAATGAACGCCAGATCAAGAAGAAGAAGAAGAAGAAGAAGAAGAAGAAGAAGAAGAAGAAGAAGAAGGAGGGGGAAAAAAAGAAAAAACACCTCTCATCTGTTTATTTCATCTACTTCTGTCTCTCTCTTGTCTTTTCTTTTGTCCGACCGCCTGCCTCTGTTCTCCCTCTCATTTTTTTCTCTCTCTCTCATTCTCTCATTGTAGTCTAATCAGTGGCGACACCAAGGGGGGGCATGGGGGGGCATTTGCCCCCCCACTCAGAAGCTTTGCCCCCCCAGTTGCCCCCCCAGAAATTTTGAGGACTGAAAAGAAAATTTTTTAAAATAAGTAGATGTTGTCATAAGCATCATATCAAGCTGTGAAGTGCTCTAAAATACCATTTCAGCTCTTCAAAACTTTGATTGAAAACCCAAAAGTGGTTATTTTTGGCTCGCTCGCTTCGCTTCCCCGCATCGTCATATTTTTAAATTTCTTTTCTAAAATGCGATTAAAAACAAGAAATGTAGCCATTTTTGGCTTGCTCGCTTCGCTCGCTCGTCATATTTCAGAATATTTATTCAAAAATGCGATTAAAAACCAAAAAAAGGGGTTATTTTTTGTCGCTCGCTTCGCTCGTCGCAAAATTGATATTAAAATGTGCTAAGCGACTAAAACTCGCGCTTCACGCTCGATTTTTCCATACACGCAAAAAAAATAATTGACTGCCCCTGCCCCCCCCAACATTTTCTTTTGCCCTCCATTTGCCCCCCCACTTTAACAGTCCTGGTGCCGCCACTGAGTCTAATTATTTGTTGGACGTACATGAGGATGATCTAAAAAGTCGGACGATATAGCCAAATTAAATAGTGCAGTTCTGGTTACAAAATTATTAGGCCTACATACTGCTATGATAAGCCAAATGATTAACAGCAAAAGTTTCTCCTGAAATAATATGAAGTCTAAGCAATGGCCATAATATTCATTTTAAAGTTTTGATATATAAAAATGTATTTTGACCAGGTGATGAGGTAGCCCCTGGGAACTACGCCATGTTGGATCAGGTGACTGCATTACAGTGGGTCCATAACAACATAGAAGGTAGGATACACTTAAAAGTGCGTCTTCTTTCAATTTCAGTGTGAATCGTGTGAATCGTATTTGTCTTATAAAATGTTGTACATGTACTCTATACCCCAGAAGTGGACTTTACAGTCATCAGAGTCAGGTGAAATTATCTAAACGTCAATTTTTAAACACATTTGTCTCATTCACATAAGTTCACTGTCTGACCAAGGAGTTTTAAGAGCTGGAGTACCAACTGGCAACAAATGATTTCAAGCCTTGTCCCTTTCTAAGGTTGCACAATAGAATCTATAGGTGTGCTGTTGCCTTTGATGTCCAGGTTCGATGCTGCCAACATCATAGGAAAGCTTGAATAATGGTGTTTGTCACAAATAAGATATCTTTAATATTTCACTTTTGATTTGAATTAACAGAGAGAAAATTGAGATGATAAAATATGAATACAAAAGCCTATCTGTGTCCAGGAATTTGCATATATCGCATGATAGCAGTTTTAATCTGTGAAAAAGAGTAAAATTTTACAATCCTAAAACCTGAAATTTGACACTTTTCCGTTTACTTCCTGCAAACGAAAATACAAAGTGAATTTGTTGAAGTAAAATTATTTATGATGTTATATGTCAGATCAGTGCCCACACACGCCCAGTCGAGAAATTTTGATTCATATTTAAGGAAATTTTGCACCAATTCCTTTCGATTGCCTCCTGTAAACGTAAGCACTGTTTACTGCTCATATTATCAGACGAGTGGTAGCGAAAAGTAATTATCATTACAAAAGCATATTTCCCTTTGAAAATGGCCAGTAAGTTTGTAGCCAGGCAGAAAACTTTTGTCTACGTATCTGCAAGGAAGATCGAGTTAAGCACATGCCAGATATATTTTTTCCTGGGGCCATCAAACATCACTTCAAAGGGAATGAGTTAGATGTGACTCCAGCTCTTGAAACTCCTTGGTCTGACCTACTTCATCGTTTTATGGTTGATAAAATGCTTTTCTTTTTTTTTAAAATAGCTTTTGGTGGAAACAAGGAGAACGTGACAATATTTGGGCAGAGTGCAGGTGCTGGCAGTGTTGGATTCCACCTTCTCTCAAAACTAAGTGCAGGTTTCTTTTCGCAAGCCATATTACAGGTGAGTTTAATGAGTCCTAAAATGTAATTTCACATTTTATACGTGGCAGTTGTTTCTATTTTTTATACAAAAAGTTATGGATTTGTTCAAATATTGAGCAGACAATACAAGCGGAATAATAATTGCAAATTATATATATATACATATAAATCTAAAAGAATTCACTCTACCAGTATTTATTCAACAAAAACATAAGCTTATGTACTAGGCATTATTCATCATAGACAAATTATAGACGAAAAGGTATAGCACGGGTGGATTTAATCCTTTGCATATCATAAGCTTCAACATCACAGGGCATTCGATGTCCATGACGTTCATGAATCAGTAAGGCCTAATAGCTTCACTTCTTTTGTTGTTCACTGTAATAACAGAGCGGCAGTGCCCTGTCTCCTCGTTACTTCCGCCATAACCCTGCAGAAGATCATCGTGAAGCCATGGAACTTGCTTCAGCCGTGGGATGTCCTAACACTGACTCTGTTGCCATGGTTACATGCCTCAGATCAGTGGATGAAATGACCCTATTGCAAGTACAAGACTCGGTAAATATGATTCTTTATCAGATATATGCGATCAGGCCTTAATCTGGGCTGGAGTCTCAAGACGACAATATGGGATAGAATTTAAACAAAATGTAACTCTGATTCACTTGCTAAATAAATACTGGTAAAAGATGTTTCATGATTTTTTTTTTTCAAAATATGAAATGCATATTACATTTTAGTGACAATCGTAACACAGATGTGACAGAATGGCAAAAAAGGAGTATATTTTATGTAATTATTAAGAACGTCAATCTGTCTTTTGAATGAAAGCAAGCATACCAAGCTATACATCTTTGCAACGAGAATCAGTCAATTTTAAAAAAACAAAAAACTACCCTATTTTTTTTTTGTCCATCAGGTCTACCAAGCTGGTTACTTCATTCGCCTGGATGGCTCCTTCCTGGAAGACACACCGGAAAACCTTCTCTATGGTGAAGACAGGATCCCTCATCCTGCTGCCATCATGGCCGGGTTTAACAGCCAAGAAGGGACAGCTAGTATAAACTCCTTCTTCCCTGAATACATCACCAGCGAAACAGGTCCCTTCATCAATGGTTCCATGTTCGAGAGCATGGTCCACAGTTCTCTCTTAGGTTCTGACAAGCATTCCCTGATCAGGGAATCAGTCAGTCAGCAGTATGTGGATTGGAGTCGAGCGGACTATCCCGACTTGGACTATTTCGATGCCTATGTGGCTTTCTATAGTGACTATATCTGGCGCAGCGGCAGTGATGCATCTCTGAGACGCTATTATGAGTTGGGTGTGGCTAACCTTTACCAGTATTATTTCACTCATACCCCAAGCAGGTAAAAATATCAGTGAATACTCTCACAACAAAAACAAATTGATAATTTGGGAGGCCAACACATCTTTAAGTTTGGTTTGATAAGGTTTACTCAGATCCAATAACGATAAGCGATTTTAATGCCATATTGTTTGTGGGCCTTTTGCGGTGCCATCTATAGTGGCCATTCTGTGCACCTTCTATAAAATGATAAAGATATTTGATATTATGGTAATAAATTATCAGCATTCACATCGGGTAGATACGATTGTAGGCCTATATTACATGAGGTATTTAGAATACTATGTATTGCCTTCATGCTCATGATTAATCCGGAAAATGTCATCCTTTTTTAAACATATTAGCCAATTAATATTTCAGACCCAAAGCATTCCTCTCCTGTAGTAAGTATATTGTTTTCTTGCTCTTCTCGAAGTTCCTTTTCCCGCGTCGGACCGGTTAATCCAACGTGGTTAGGGGCTGGTCATACCGAAGAGTTCCAGTTTGTCTTTGGATGGTCGTTTGATGAAAACATCTTACAGTACAAACATGAGTTAACGGAAGACGAGAAGGCACTCTCGGCTAAGATGATGAAGATGTGGACCAACTTCGCTAAATCTGGGTGAGGTGGAAACACATAATAATTTCACAGACTGACTTCCGTGCAGAAGGTGGATTCTGTAAGAAGAGATATCGAGTGGGCCAAAGTGGCCCTTCTCCTGTAGACAAGATGCCTTGTTTGCTAGCTAAAATCCTGTACTTTTCTTGGGGAAATCCAACTGTCTTATGAGTGAGAAAAACAAAATCAAAACAAAGACAAATCAAAAGCTGCATGTATTTGAAGAGCATGGAAGAGCCATCAGTGTTCCCCAAGACACATTAATTCTGGGGATCAAATGAAAAAAAATAATGTCAGCAGGAAATATTTGCCTCCTTCTGCACCATCTTGAATATGATGGAATAAAATCCTTGTATTTAATCTCTTAAAGGTATTATTTGCTGGTTTAAAAAGTTATGACTCAACTTCCTTTGGGTTAGAAAAGTCATCTCATGAAGGTGATGAAGATTAGCATATTAAACATGTTAATTTTTTTAAAATGATTACCGATTGTCCACAATTCAGTTTATTCAGTGTCTGTACGTGGATGATTAGAAATCCAAATCATGTCCACATTGTCGACCTCATACAGATCATGAAATAAACTGGTAAATGTCTGCAAAAAAACTGTATCGTCTATTCTTTCATTCCAGTGATCCAACCCGTGAGTCAGCTGATTCTTCTCCCGACCCAGACCTACCCGTTTGGTCATCTTACACCATCCCTGAACGTCGGTATCTGGAAATCAGACTCGATAACTCAACAACTGAGAGAGCTGTGGAAGCAAGTGGGATTGCTTTCTGGAATTATTATATTCCTGAGCTGAGAATATTACTAGGTATTGAGGATTAAGTTGTTCCGTTACAGATTGTGATACAGATTATGACCAACATAATGAAGAAATTTTAAAAGCCTAGGATGGTGTGGTGTCAGAAGTAAAGTATGAAATAGAAATAATATTGGCATTGTAGTCAAATTAGGAACAATCAAGATAATACAGTGAAAATGCAGTATAAGGAGGTCTTTGGGACCATCAATATTACCTTGTTATAGCAGGAATCTCATTATATCAGGGTTAAAAAAAAACAATAGAATATAGAGAGCTGGGACTGGAATATCATCTGGTTATATCAGATCTCTTTATACAAAGTTTCACTGTAGTGGTGCTAGTAGCAAAGTCGTATAGGGGGGAAAAAAAGAGTATTACTTGTAGCAGTCACATCAGAAGTAGTAGACGTATAAGTTGACAGTAAAAGTGCATGGAGAATTACAAAGCAGGAGATATTTTAGAAGTTTTGGCAATGACTGCGATTAAAAGATATTATGAGCCCTGGCCCAGTGGTGGAGAGGGATGGTATTTTGTTCACATACTGTACAACTGTTTTCATGGCTTTCATTTGTCACTACACAGAGAACCTATCTGACGATGAACAAGAGTGGAAAGAGCATTTTGCTGCCTGGCAACAAGACATGAATGAATGGCGGCTGACTTTCAATGACTACCAAGAACAACCATCTTGTCCATAAACGTATGATGTAGGAAGATTAGCATTAACCTCAGTCTTTCAGCCTTCCAGATGGCAGAGGAAGTAACTGTTGTACAGGAATAGCACAAAGACATATCCATTGTAAATTTAGCATTCGGGAATTATCTCCTTAGTTTTGAGTGTGTTCTTTTAATAAATGTTTTTTTTTTTTAAAGTAACCACATAACTGTAAAAATTGTAAGCCTTAAATGCCGCTCTTGACAATGAATAGCAATCTCTTACATATGAAGCCTACGAGAGTATGAGTATGTGATTGCTTTTGATTTAAGGCTAAGAGTTGTGTACAAATGAGAATATGAGAATACTATGACCTACAAATTCATCAAATTAAAAATAAAAAATAAATAAATAAAAAATAATAGTAATAAAAATTAATGTAGAAGGATGTACACGTACATGTACTTCAGTTTAGCTATCACAGTATCAGCAGTTACAAGACAATATTGTCTATAAATCAATGGTCAAGATCATGCTACAAATTCATACTTTGTACTGCTTTAGATTGGCATTTCTTCTATTTATATATTCTAATAAAGATATTTCTCTCGTAAAGTTGATGACTAATTAACTGTTTTATTTTGTACTTTCTACGAGAAAGGGCTTTAACAGAGAATTATTCTGCTAGATTGTAAAAGTTATTTCCCTTGCTACGCTATGAGAGAAAATTTATCATTACTAAAAATACTCATCATTATAAACATGTTTCACTATCATATATATAATCGTTAGACTCACTTTTACAAACGATGAGATCAGTGATCACCATATTGACTTTGCAAATTATGCAAATGTTTGTTTTTTATCAATGGAAATTTTGAAATGAAATAAATTTGCATTAATAAAAAATTGATTCAAAACACACACACACACACACACACACACACTTAACACATTATAAAGCTGACAAGACAAGCATATGAAGGTGTAATCTTTTGGTAAATACTTGAAGGGTACCAATACATTACTACCTCCATGGCTACCAGCTCATCCCCTTTGTCACAACTCTTGTCTCTTTTTGCATTAACTATTATATGAAAGAAGTCAAAAAGGTGTCTTGTAATATGCAGGGTTAATGGTATTCCTGCTCTCTAGAGATATTTTTTGCTGTCTTTGCCACCGATGCCATCATGGATATTTGCAGTTTCTGTCATGTACTTTCCGTATGGTTAAATGGTTAAATGGTTGGTTAATTTACCCGACTGCTAAGAAAGCATGTGTATGCTTGTTAGTAAGCAACCAGGGGATCGATGGCTTTAAGTCCCTTCCGAAGGACTTGGTAAGGAGGATTAATACCTTACCAAAGGGCATTAGCGCATCCACTGGGTTTCTAACCCGGGTACTCACGGTTACGAGACCACTGCTCTATCCACTACACAGGACATTTTCAATAAGAGAAAAAGAATTTCCAAGTAACATTAACAAACAAACAATTTAGTTTGTTTCAGACTTGGTTTAATAATCATTTACCAATTCAATGCATAAACATTTCACATATTCAGTAAACATATCCAAGCATTTTCATTGGAAGGAATGAAATTCCATTTCATAAAATACATTCGTATAAAAGTTATATAGGAAGGTGAATCTGCCCTAAGAAGCTTATTTTTCACTTCAGAATCATTTTGCAAATAATTCCTAGCAAAAATGACTATGTGTGCTGAATCTGTACATGTATCGAGTAAACCAAAATAATTCCATGTTTGTCAAGATTGTAAGGCATGCATATCAAAACTTTTGATTTAAGCTAGACATTTTAGCACAAAAGCATCAATTACAGTAGACTTGGGAGAGGGACATGGAGTTTTAATCAATAAATAAAATTGATAAATTAATTTCTTGGTGTAGATAAATATTGATAAACAAATATAATGTAGATATCAAAGCATCTGATGACAGAATTTGAAATATGGATGTGTGCACTGTGAGCAGTGATACATTATATACCTATTCAGTGTATAAGTTGGTCTCAAATTTGAAAGGAAACTTATTCATATACCTCCTCCTCACAATCTGTGATATTTGATAATAGTAATTCAATATTTTCTAATATTGCTGTTATGACTCCGCATTCCTCTGTTATCACTTTATTCAATTTTCCTCCAATTTCACAACATGATACACATTAGCAAACCTGTTAGGTCATTCTCCCAACTGGGTTATTAGAGAACCACCAAGCATTTACACCCCCCCCCCTTCCTTTTCAAGAATATTTTGTAAGTTTGTGATTGAGAAAGAAATTTAATATATGAGGCAATCTGAACTTATGATCACTAAGTCAGGACATATCCTTTCTGTCTGTGAGCTCATTCCAAAGTCGTTTTTGAATGAGAATGCAATCTTCAAATGAGGCCATCTCTGAGACATGAAAGCCTGATCATGCATCCTTATTTACCCCTTGCAAAGACAGCTGGCAAGGATACTTCTAATACTTTCATGTCATCATCTTGTTCTCTGAGTCTTTCCTTTGTAGAGAAGTTCTTTCTTTGGTTATCAGTTTGTTTGCTGTTCCACCTGTCCTTTCTCACTACTTCCTTGTTCCATCACCTCTCCTCCCTCCTCCTTCTCCATCTCTTCCTCCTCCTCTTCTTCCGGCAAGACCATCGTCCTGACAATTGGCTCCCTGTGGTCAGCCCATTCTGGTACTATCTTACCGTGCATCCTCCACGTTCCATAGCGATGAGGTAGGTGCTTCTCAAAGACGACATACTCCAAAACATCCTTGGGTACGTCTTCGCTACCAACCATAAGGCGACCAAATCGATCGTAGATTGCGAGTGTCTGTAAAGTGGAGGGGAAACATGGTATTTGAGTAGATGTGGACACCTATAACTAGATCAGTAATGATAAATTTGATACCAATGATGTAATCAATATCAACCTTGGGCAATATATTTCCACTTAAGCTGCTGCATGAATAACCAAAACCCTCTCCTGTTTGAAAAATGTACATAAATCCTTCTATTAAAAGGATCAAGAGTCTAAAGTCTTTTAATGTAATGGTAGTGGCTATTTAATTTGATTTTGGCTAAACATACACTTTCTACTGATTATAGCCCAACCAACATGCACTTTTCACTGACTTTAGCCCAAGCTATCTCAGCTTTATCAAACAGGTTTAGGACAGGATTTGTAGAAATTATTTTCAATCAGTAACACAGACATTCAAGTATAAGAAGCTTACGATTCCTAAAATTTGCATCTGTAACTTCGTCAATGACATCTGTAGCAACTATTCTGCAGAGAACAACACTCTTGATGAATTCTTTCCTCAACTTACCTGCTTGGTATAAAAGCGCACGGTGACCTGGCCATAAAGGTTGCCTTTGTTGATCATGTCTGTACATCTCATGTGAACAACACGAGGTTTCTCTATGGATTCCAGCAACTTCCATCTGATTGTCTTGTAACGAAAACCAGCTATCATCTCCTGTGCAATTAAGATAAAATTTATAATTAGCAACATACCGGTACTTACACTAACTCACCATGAAAGAAAAAACAGCTTGGATTAAATAAATCATGATTTCAAGAAACTAAAACAAAGGGGGCAAGAGTTCCAGATGTACCCCAATTTAAATGTTAGGATAATTGTTAGGGTAAGGTTTTTTTTTTTTAATATTAATCTACAGCAGACTTATAGATCAAGTTTAGCAGGGGTTCATATGGGAATCGTTCCAAAATAAGTTGCAATGTATTCGAAAGGAAAACTATCCACCAATATTGTAATAGTATGTAAAAGCTTTGGAGTAAAAAAACCTCTGATTGGATGAAACAAGACCTAAGAGCAAGTGAATATGGACGACACCATTGCACTACTTTATTAATTTGAAATGAAGAATCAGCATCCCATCTCCTTAACTGATAGACAGACCACTTTTGTGGTCCATGTATTCTATTAGTACAGATAACTGCATTCATATCAACGTAAGATAAAGGAGGTAGAGTTAAAAGAAACTAAGTGTCATTTGGCATATCTATCATATATTGCATACAAACTTTAATGCGCCATAAGAATCTGTAAAGAGAAAAGCTTTTTTACAACAAAATCAAGAGGAATGAACATTAGAGAATGTACTTACAGGGTAACATTTCTCCGTCACAAGCGAATGCAGCAGGTGTCTGTCAAAACTGAAAAAAGAAAAAAAGAAAAAAGAATCAATGTAAAGAGGGTAGTTTGAGCACAGTAAAATGATTGAAAATGATTTCATATCTGCATGCTGGTATGAAGTACAAGTCTCTTACAACATCACTGCATTTGCAGTGTGTCAGACTTCTGGTATCAAACTGTGTTGCCACCAATAATCTATGAATTTTCAGTCTCGATTTGCATAGGTATGATTTTTAGGCAAGATATACACCTTCACGAACTGTAGTAGATATCAAGAACATTGTTCAGCAAAATGGCAATAATGAATATGAATACTTACTCTTGTAGAGCATTGTGAGCATCCACATAGATCTGCTGTGCTTTCCATGCAAAG
This sequence comes from Echinometra lucunter, assembly GCA_029962745.1. Lineage (NCBI taxonomy): Eukaryota > Metazoa > Echinodermata > Echinoidea > Camarodonta > Echinometridae > Echinometra > Echinometra lucunter. Next base: position 14,130 of record JAPZVO010001055.1, read on the forward strand.
TCTGTAGTCGTAAACTCTGGCTCAAATTGCCTGATTTTCCTCTGGGCCATTTGTGAGACGCCGACATTCTTCACTCTCTCAAGACGTTGCTTTGCACCCTGGGAATGGAAGATCCATTTAACGTATCAATGCAAGGATAAAAGCAACCAGGTCCACATACCACAGAGAAATATATAGAAATGTAGAGTAATTCATTTGAAGTATCGGTAAACACAACATTATCAGAAAGGCTAGTGCAATATGAATGGATGCAAACTTTTGATATTACCTCTGTGGACAGAGATGAGGCTCTTCCGTCACCCTCTGGTGGGACGTATGGCTCAAAGAAATCACCTGAGGAATGCAACAAGAGAGTTACTTTTCTGAGAAATCATTTGAGGAGGGTAATGATGGAATAGATATTTGCAAGAAATCATAATAGAACATGTGATTTTAAAAAAATCAAATCATGAAGTAAAAAAAAAATTATTTGCAACTTCACCCATCATGAGATCTCCCATGGCAAGACTGGATCGTTTGCCTATGCACAAATGGACAGACAACCTGAAAACCCTAATGCCTCAAGCACCACCTTCGGTGGGTGGAGGCATATTAAAGAAACCCCCCTAAAACATCTTCTTACTTCAAAATCTGACAATGACAACCCTTTGCCTCATTCAAACTGACTGATTAGTATTTCAAAGTGTTGTTGTTTGCTGGATAATGTTGTAACCCGCACCCGTTGCGGTACGGGTTAACCTGCCGGTATGCCCCCGATCACGGGCTGCGGGCCGGGCCGAGTTCATTCTCAAACCCGCAGACCGTCATACGAAAAAAGGGAGAAGTAACGACACATAATAAAAACATTAAAAATGAATATAAAATAAATTACAAACCTTCCCAAACAATAAGTAAAATATGGCAGAAAAGGTGTACGGCAAAAACACAAGAGATAGAATAGATCAGAAATTAGCGAACTGGGATGACCGGAATCTAACAACAAATAAAAATAGATATCGATAGCAGCTATCGATGCGGCCAAAGTGCGCGCGCGAAATTAAAACTTACGGTACATACGTCGTATTATCGTGTGCGCACGGATTTACTTGTGATATCGAAATGAAGCATTTCCATACGTGAGACGGGATCTTGTTTAGATGGGCGTAATGCTTTCAATTTCGAGATCACAGCGGACCCATTTCGTGGTACAAAGTCACCCCCAAAAAACATTCTCTCCGGAATAAAAGGCGAATTTGCAAATTGTAAGTAAATTCAGTTCACTCTAGGCTAGGTTAGTAGTTGGCATATATTTTCCTGATTTGAGCCTGTATAGTGTGGGGATTGCAAAAATAATTTTCATTTTTCAAAGATAAATTGACTTGCGGGTTAAAACCCGACGGGTCAGCGGGTCCCGCTTGCAAATTATTGGATTATACGGGACGGTACGGTTCGGGTTTTCACTTGCGGGTTACAACATTATTGCTGGATGAGGAGGAGGAATAGCTATCTCACCAGTACATGTAATGGTGATAGGTCTCTCCTGGTACTGTTGACCTGGCCTGATGCCTGCATTTCGCAAGGTGTCCAGAATGTACTTGCGTCGATCATTCTTGTACTCCTCTGCCTTTCTCAATCGCTCCTCGTCCTTGCGAGTCAGCCTGCCCTTTTTCCTAGCCTTGTGGATCTTCTGAGTGGTCCTACTCCTACATGGTTGGTGGGTGGCGATTACGGGTGTCCTCAGCAATGTCTGTTGTGTTATTGCAGATCTGAACTGGCCAACCTTCAGAAAATGAAAGAGGTGATAGAAAGGGAGGTTCATACAACATTGGTTTTCATGGCCATTACTCCAAAGGAATATTGAAGATGTGATGGATTTTCCTATTGTACAGATCAATAATGGATCTTCCAGTTTATATCTGAGTTGCATACCTGCCAAAAATTGCTTAAACATTTAAGACTTATTCCCCGCCTGGCTGGCAGAAGGGTGTTAATGCGTGCATACCTTTTGTGTAGCACACGCTTGAGCTAATGCCCTATTGCATCTGCCAGCCAGGGGGATATATCTGATATAAAATCACGCACATTTAAACGCCCTTCTGCTAGCCGGGCGACGTATCATTCTATTCATGACATAAGGCGTAACTGCATAAATGAGAACAATTTTACTTTTGTCTAACAAGAGCTGTTTACTGTTGGATCCACTTACACGAATGCAATTATCTTAGAAAGTTAGATGGATCTAACAAAGTCAAGTTAGATTTAACAATTTTGTCATTAGATCTGGATCTAGTTTTAGTAATGTTAGTTTCAATCTTCATCACATTCATTAATGATAACAAAATGGCCAACAAATTCACCTTTTAAAAAAGATGCCACAAAGCTTTCAATATTTAAAAAAAAAAAATCTAGGTTAACATTTGTAACTTTGCACAAAGTTTACAGGATACAGCCATGTGCTGTCAGCTCGACTGCAGTACGTGGCCGGTGGCCGGTGGCCGACTACCTAGTACCATGGCTGCCACAGCGCAGAGTCGAGCTTTGCTCGGCGGGGGCGGCCGGCCGAGCAGTAGTGGAGCACGGTACATGTAGTTAAAAGGGCAGGATTTTGACAAAATGGTTGCCCCATACATAATCTTTTGTGTAAGTTAAAGGTTTTATTGAATTGTGACTCAAGAATACTACTAACATTTATTAAGGTAGATTTATGGAAATGCTTTAAAAAACACTGAACATACTTACCAAACTATTACAGCAAACAAATGATCTGTATAAAATATTAGCCATTATGATACTGGCAGACAAAATAGCTGAAATTCGATGGACAAATTAAAGCTGACATCGACAACGTGTGACTAGGTTGAGACTATATTGGCGTGGATCCGGCAGATTCATTATTCATGAGGTTGGAAATCTCGTTCGGCCGGCCGATGACGTATGGCTCATTAATATTAACGCCTTGGAAATTGCGGGCGCGCGGAACAAGCCCAACGCACGTACGGTACACGTTATACGAATTGCATGGTCACTTCTCCATTCATTATCATAACTGGCGTAAATCGAGCATCTTTGGCGCAAATCCGGCAGTTTTTATGAAAATAATCAGAATAATGCCAATGAACCCAAATCAAAGTGTTGGTTTGTCCAACCTTAATTGCAAAGACAGCATTGAACTAGTAAACCAGAATTTATTCATGAAAAATAATTCACAACATGCATTTTAATTTCTCCCTTCATGTCAATGTACATAGAATTGGCGTAAATCCAGCATCTTTGGCGTAAATCCGGCAGTTTTTATGAAAATAACCAAAATAATGACAATGAACCCAAATCAAAGTGTTAGTTTGTCCAACTTGATTGCAAAGACAGGAATGGACTAGTAAAACAGAAATTATTCATGAAAAATAGTTCACAACTTGTATTTTAATTTCTCCCTTCATGTCAATGTACATAGAACTGGCGTAAATCCAGCATCTTTGGCGTAAATCCGGAAGTTTTTATGAAAATAACCAAAATAATGACAATGAACCCAAATCAAAGTGTTAATTTGTCCAACTTGATTACAAAGACAGGAATGGACTAGTAAAACAGAAATTATTCTTGAAAAATAGTTCACAACTTGTATTTTAATTTCTCCCTTCATGTCAATGTACATAGAACTGGCGTAAATCCAGCATCTTTGGCATAAATCCGGCAGTTTTTATGAACATAACCAAAATAATGCCAATGAACCCAAATCAAAGTGTTGGTTTGTCCAACCTTAATTGCAAAGACAGCATTGAACTAGTAAACCAGAATTTATTCATGAAAAATAATTCACAACATGCATTTTAATTTCTCCCTTCATGTCAATGTACATAGAATTGGCGTAAATCCAGCATCTTTGGCGTAAATCCGGCAGTTTTTATGAAAATAACCAAAATAATGACAATGAACCCAAATCAAAGTGTTAGTTTGTCCAACTTGATTGCAAAGACAGGAATGGACTAGTAAAACAGAAATTATTCATGAAAAATAGTTCACAACTTGTATTTTAATTTCTCCCTTCATGTCAATGTACATAGAACTGGCGTAAATCCAGCATCTTTGGCGTAAATCCGGAAGTTTTTATGAAAATAACCAAAATAATGACAATGAACCCAAATCAAAGTGTTAATTTGTCCAACTTGATTACAAAGACAGGAATGGACTAGTAAAACAGAAATTATTCTTGAAAAATAGTTCACAACTTGTATTTTAATTTCTCCCTTCATGTCAATGTACATAGAACTGGCGTAAATCCAGCATCTTTGGCGTAAATCCGGCAGTTTTATGAACATAACCAAAATAATGACAATGAACCCAAATCAAAGTGTTAGTTTGTTCAACTTGGTTGCAAAGACAGCATTGGACTAGTAAAATAGAAATTATTCATGAAAAATAGTTCACAACTTGCATTTTAATTTCTCCCTGCTTGTCAATGTACTTAGAACTGGCGTAAATCCAGCATCTTTGGCGTGAATCCGGCAGTTTTTATGAACATAACCAAAATAATGACAATGAACCCAAATCAAAGTGTTGGTTTGTCCAACTTGATTACAAAGACAGGAATGGACTAGTAAAACAGAAATTATTCCTGAAAAATAGTTCACAACTTGTATTTTAATTTCTCCCTTCATGTCAATGTACATAGAATTGGCGTAAATCTGGCAGTTTCTATGAACATAACCAAAATAATGACAATGAACCCAAATCAAAGTGTTAGTTTGTCCAACTTTATTACAAAGACAGGAATGGACTAGTAAAACAGAAATTATTCTTGAAAAATAGTTCACAACTTGTATTTTAATTTCTCCCTTCATGTCAATGTACATAGAACTGGCGTAAATCCAGCATCTTTGGCGTAAATCCGGCAGTTTTTATGAACATAACCAAAATAATGACAATGAACCCAAATCAAAGTGTTAATTTGTTCAACTTAGTTGCAAAGACAGCATTGGACTAGTAAAATAGAAATTATTCATGAAAAATAGTTCACAACTTGCATTTTAATTTCTCCCTGCTTGTCAATGTACATAGAACTGGCGTAAATCCAGCATCTTTGGCGTAAATCCGGCAGTTTTTATGAAAATAGCCAAAATAATGACAATGAACCCAAATCAAAGTGTTAGTTTGTCCAACTTGATTGCAAAGACTGCAATGAACTAGTAAACCAGAATTTATTCATGAAAAATAATTCACAACATGCATTTTAATTTCTCCCTTCATGTCAATGTACATAGAACTGGCGTAAATCCAGCATCTTTGGCGTAAATCCGGCAGTTTTTATGAACATAACCAAAATAATGACAATGAACCCAAATCAAAGTGTTAGTTTGTCCAACTTGATTGCAAAGACAGCATGGAACTAGTCAAACAGAAATTATTCATGAAAAATAATTCACAACTTGTATTTTCCTTTCTCCCTTCATGTCAATGTGCATAGAACACTGGCGTAAATCCAGCATCTTTGGCGTAAATCCGGCAGTTTTTATGGAAATAACCAAAATAATGACAATGAACCCAAATCAAAGTGTTAATTTGTCCAACTTGATTACAAAGACAGGAATGGACTAGTAAAACAGAAATTATTCTTGAAAAATAGTTCACAACTTGTATTTTAATTTCTCCCTTCATGTCAATGTACATAGAACTGGCGTAAATCCAGCATCTTTGGCATAAATCCGGCAGTTTTTATGAACATAACCAAAATAATGACAATGAACCCAAATCAAAGTGTTAGTTTGTTCAACTTGGTTGCAAAGACAGCATTGGACTAGTAAAATAGAAATTATTCATGAAAAATAGTTCACAACTTGCATTTTAATTTCTCCCTGCTTGTCAATGTACTTAGAACTGGCGTAAATCCAGCATCTTTGGCGTGAATCCGGCAGTTTTTATGAACATAACCAAAATAATGACAATGAACCCAAATCAAAGTGTTGGTTTGTCCAACTTGATTACAAAGACAGGAATGGACTAGTAAAACAGAAATTATTCCTGAAAAATAGTTCACAACTTGTATTTTAATTTCTCCCTTCACGTCAATGTACATAGAATTGGCGTAAATCCAGCATCTTTGGCGTAAATCCGGCAGTTTCTATGAACATAACCAAAATAATGACAATGAACCCAAATCAAAGTGTTAGTTTGTCCAACTTTATTACAAAGACAGGAATGGACTAGTAAAACAGAAATTATTCTTGAAAAATAGTTCACAACTTGTATTTTAATTTCTCCCTTCATGTCAATGTACATAGAACTGGCGTAAATCCAGCATCTTTGGCGTAAATCCGGCAGTTTTTATGAACATAACCAAAATAATGACAATGAACCCAAATCAAAGTGTTAATTTGTTCAACTTAGTTGCAAAGACAGCATTGGACTAGTAAAATAGAAATTATTCATGAAAAATAGTTCACAACTTGCATTTTAATTTCTCCCTGCTTGTCAATGTACATAGAACTGGCGTAAATCCAGCATCTTTGGCGTAAATCCGGCAGTTTTTATGAAAATAGCCAAAATAATGACAATGAACCCAAATCAAAGTGTTAGTTTGTCCAACTTGATTGCAAAGACTGCAATGAACTAGTAAACCAGAATTTATTCATGAAAAATAATTCACAACATGCATTTTAATTTCTCCCTTCATGTCAATGTACATAGAACTGGCGTAAATCCAGCATCTTTGGCGTAAATCCGGCAGTTTTTATGAACATAACCAAAATAATGACAATGAACCCAAATCAAAGTGTTAGTTTGTCCAACTTGATTGCAAAGACAGCATGGAACTAGTCAAACAGAAATTATTCATGAAAAATAATTCACAACTTGTATTTTCCTTTCTCCCTTCATGTCAATGTGCATAGAACACTGGCGTAAATCCAGCATCTTTGGCGTAAATCCGGCAGTTTTTATGGAAATAACCAAAATAATGACAATGAACCAAAATCAAAGCGTTAGTTTGTTCAACTTGGTTGCAAAGACAGCACTGGACTTGTAAAATTGAAATTATTCATGAAAAATAGTTCACAACTTGCATTATAATTTTCTCCCGGCATGTCCATGTATTATAACGGACGTAAATCCAGAAAATCAAAGGAAGAAGGAGAAAAGGAAAGAAAGAAAGGAGAAAGGGAAAGGAAGAAGGAGAAAGGGAATGAAAAAAGGAGAAAGGGGAGAAAGAAGAAGAGGGAGGGGGAAAAGAGGGAAAGGAGGAAAAAAAAAGAAGAAAGCAAAGGGAAACAAAAGAAATGTGGGAAAATTAAGTACCAAAACCCCAGAGTTTCCGGGGGCTCCACTCCCTGGACCCCCGCAGTGGCTTTCATCAGTGGCCCTAAGCCAGAACCCTGGGCCCCACCGCTAAGGGCTTCGCAAAAAGCAACTCGCGGTGCGGGCTCACCTCCGCATATTCTATTTCTAGACTTAGTTACCGGGAAATTTTCGGCTCTGCCCCCCCCCCCCGATAACAGGCAGAGAATGTAAGAGACCGGGAACAGACAACGAACAATTCAAAGAAAGGTCAGAGCTTCTTCGCTTCGCGCGGGAGGGGAAATCACCTTCCCTGCACCCTCCCCCTAGCATGCCTAGGGAGCGCCCTTTGCACTATGGTCCTCATAAAATGAAATCCTAGCTACACCACTGATTCTAGACATATGGGGTGTTGCAAGAAAGTTGCAATCAATTGCAAATAATTGCTAATTTTGACACAACCATTCTGATTGGCTTAGGGTCTGCCCTTTTAAGAAGACATGCATGCAACAATGATTTTGATTGGCCAGTGACAATCAGTTGCAACTTGCAATCGATTGCAACTTTCTTGCAACACCCCATTAGACTATACTTACCGGGAAATTTTGGGCTCTGCCCCCCCCCCCCCCCCTGATAACAGGTACCTGTTACGCCCCTGCGTAAATCAAGCATCTTCGGCGCAATTCCGGCAGATTTTATTAAAATAACGAAAATAATGACAATGAACTCAAATCAAAGGGTGACAACCCACTTCACCGAAGGCCCGCGAGACCGAAAATAGCAAATTGTAATCTATAATGTACATCGCTCTGACTACCTGTGCCAGAAGGAAGTTAAAGGGCAGCGGAAAGTTTTACATTGAAGGTGTGGGACATCCGGAAACGAGGACCAAACATGTCTAAAGGAGACATAATTATTTTATATACCGATATAGCACATTCATTTGTGATGAAGGAAAATACGATACGAGAAAAGTCGGCCTCGCGGGCCTTCGGTCAAGTAGGCGGACCCCAGTCAGAGTTAGTTTGACCCGGTTTGACCAACCTGGGGGGCGTTTCATGAAACAATTACTCGATGGTTTTCACGGACTAATTTGCTTTCAGGAAATCAGATGCGAGTATTTTCAGTGGCTTATAACATTTTGTCGGTGATTTTCACCGACAAAACTCTTCATGAAACGCTCCCCAGATTGCAACTACAGGGGAGCGTTTCATCAACATTAATATTGTCTGACAAGTTGTCAGATGTGACATCTTTCCTTGATTTTGATTGGCTGAGAAGTATCGTTACTATGACAACTGTCGGATAAAACAGACTTTGTCGGATAAAACATCCGACAATAAGTCCTTAACGCTCCCCCGCATTGAACTATTAAAACAGAAATCATTCTGAAAATTGTCTTAACTTTTCTATTATCTTTTATCTTATCTCAGTAAGATAATAGCTCGCTAGTATTATCTTAAATCGGTATTCTGAAAATTACATTAAGTCTGTAAGGACCACCCATATATTATCTCTGACACGCCCAATCTTCTCATAAACAATCATTAAAGATTTTATATGAGTTCCTTATGTAA
>JAPZVO010001056.1:0-22938 GCA_029962745.1 Echinometra lucunter
TACAGGGAACCTAGTACTCCAGGTGATGGCAATTGCCTATTTCATGCGATTGCAGACCAGCTGAGTCTTTGTAATTTCAAAACAACTCATGTTGATGTTCGGAAGAGAATAGTGGCCTACCTGAGAGAGAATCAGTACACTACAGATGGTTCACACATGGGGGAAAGGCTAGTAAATAGGGACTAGGAATCATTATCTGACTGAGATGAGTACAGATGGTGTTTTTTTTGGGGGGGGGGGATGAATTAGTATCAATAGCGGCTAATGTGTACCATTACGAGAATACCATCATATCGAGCATACCAGGTGAATCCATTCGTATTTTGACCCCTCAAACTGTCAATAACCCACAAAAAACCTTGCTACTGGGCCATCTGTCAGAATTGCACTACTATAGTGTAAATACGAGCTTCTGAATTTTTGCGATGACGTCAGAAGCGAGAATTTAGGATTCGTTTCTCGATCATGCCGAGTGAGGGCGTAGTTGATTTATCGAGGATCTAAAATTTCTATGAGATAGAATGAAAGTCATTTGGGGATTGTTTCTAAAATTCATGTTAATCTGGAGATGCCAATGTTGTAAGTCGAATTTATCTTCATATTTCCGTAGTATAATCTTTAGTTTAATGATTAGTGTCAGTAGAGGTATAAAATATGATCATATACAATGTATATTTTTGGTTCAAAACTTGGCATTATCACATAGAATACGTGATTCGTTATACGTGGTACAGCGTATGCGATAAAGCATCAACTTGTATGAGCTTCCGAAGGTTATAGATGAAAGTGAAGCTAGATTTAGATAACTGAAGTGTTTTAATAGAAAGCTTTGAAATGTAAAACCAGCCAAGTGAAACAGTATATGAATGAATGGCTATCGTAATGCACGTTAGGTGACTTTTTGACATGTTTGAAACATTTCTAGGAATTAAAGGGCTTGTTAGCTATTGTGTATGACTGCAGTGTAGGGCAGGCAGTGCATGTGTATGTTATGGGTTAATAAGACTGAATGTCATAGATATTTGCATTTGACGAGACACAAGACAAATTAGGCAAGACATGCATATTTGTGGGCATTCAGCAGATTTAGATTTATTTTGGATAAATACATCACATACACATGCAAGGTCATTACAGCAGATGTCAATTATAAAAACAAGATAAATAAAGAATTTGTAGACTGAGGCACAGGTTTAAAGTCAGATTATTATGCAGAGACTGACAAATATTCATTTCTAATGAGTGGGTTTATATACGAGTTAGGCGAGAGATCAAAATTATGATGCCGTGCTGCCTGCAGCCGGCATGGGGGGCACGCGAAGGGCCGCGATAACCCTTAGTTAATCTCCCATGCAGGACGCGGCCAGCACGAATGGTCGCTGCCAAACGGTAACCCCGTTCGCCCCGCAGCCGGCATGCGGTCTTATACTGGCTCAATTTAATCTCCCATGCCACCCGCGGCCTCGCGCAGGTACGGTATACCGTGCCGGCCGCGGCCTCCCGCCATATTTATTTGAAATACATGGATACCATGCCAGCCGCGGGCAGTCACTTCAACGAACTAGTGAACCATTTTTCTTCATGCTAGCCGGGGCTCATGCAGCTTTTTGCTTTGCTACTCGTCATGCCAATAACGCTGAGGCGGGGCTCAAGGAATGCTCGACAAAATGTACTTTTAAATTGAACGATGCTCATTTTAAAAGGACATAATCATAACAGAAATGATGACCTAATTTCGCGCATATTTTGTCCATATTTTGCACAGGGTAATATCTTAAAAACTAGAACAAAATGTGAAAATCTGATACCACCAACGGAATGAGCGACCTAAAATTATGAAGAAACTAACATTTCTGTGAAATCAAGGAAGGAAATGATAAGCTGTTAATAAAAAAATCGGCAAATTTCTAGGCCGTTAGCGTCCGTTCCGAAAAAAACCCTGCAAGGTACCGACGAGGGTCTAGAATTCCTCACTGTGTAGAACGATGTCATCAAAACTAGAAAAAAAAAAGGTGAAAATCTGACAGCACCAACAGAAAGATCGACCTAGAACTATGTAGAAACTAGAATTTCTTTGAAATTAAGGAACTGAATTAGAAGTTAATGATGAAAAATCGGCAAATTTTTATGCGTTTTGCGTCCGTTCCGAAAAACCTCAAGGTAGCGACGAGGGTCTAGAATTCCTCATTTTGAGGATTGATGTCATCAGATTTGTAAGTAACATGTGACATTAAATTATTCTATGAAATTTTGCCTTGTCAAGGATGTAAATATCTTACCCTTTATGGATCTCTATTTCGTATTAATCAGTTGCAAATTTGCTTGCGCCTAGTTAGGACTCGTCTTTTTTGGAAAACCTTTTCACTTCTAGCGCACTTCGATAGAATTACGATCGCGATATCTGGTTTAGGCCCTTCGTTTTGTTAGCTGTTCCTTTTATCCCCCCCCCTTTGGTGTTCAATAATATTTGATAGGTGGGTTTTTTTTTTTTTTTTGCATTTTTTTGTTTGCATTTTGTCCGTAGACTAACTTAATCTGTTTTGTTTTCATCTTGTTCATCTTTATTTTTCTGTATCTGTGTATTACTTGTTTTCATATTTGTATTTCTCTATAAAAATGCATCGTATTTTATTGTGATGCAGGACCACTTTGAAAATCAATTTTACAACTGAAGGGGTTACCCTGAGGAAATAAAACGGAAATGAAGAAATAGATATGTCGGGAATTCTTCTTCTTACGCCCACTACTAGTTAAAAACATTGCTTTCATTTGGGTATAAATTGATAATTATTATAACAAAATAAGGAAAAAATAATGGATTGAAAATTGCGTTCTCAGAAAACTGCAGAAATGTCCTCGAAGTATAAACACCTCATCATTGCATCTGGAAATATCTCCTGTCACGTTTTCAAGCATTATCAAACTCACGCCCGAGTCAGTCCTGTGGGAAAATGACATCAAATGCAAAAGGCTTTTCCGATTGTATACATGTATATAAAATAATGAGTCTATTTTGATTCTTTACTTTGATGATATCGGAAACGTAACAGGCATGGTTAATTTTGTGCATTTCTGATTTTTCTTTGCCTCAATCCTTATGTTACTCCATGAATATTTCAAAAAGAATGCAGTGTCGATTTTCGATTAATTCATGATGTTACATTAAACCAAAAATTGTGTGTGTGTGTGGGGGGGGGGGGGTTCCTGTCGTCCTGTTCTTGGTTGTTGTTGGTTTTAGACAATAAAGCCTCTTCTGTACAAGTCCTGATGCAGTATGCTTTTGGAAATGTCACTTTGTACCTTTACCACTTTTCACCATTTTTGGCGGTCAGTCTTAAAATCGGACATTTTGAAATGCGACATCCTGAAAATTCAGGAGACGAAATCATTTTGCACTGACATGGATCATAACGCACATACCGGTGGGGGGGGGGGGGGGTATGTGGCTGAAGCCTCCATACCCGCACCAATTAGTCATTTTTTTGGAAAATGGCACCATTAGTAGTAGGGGTGTACTCATTAGAGCAGAGAATATCATTCTAAACAATAATGTTAACGATGTTTAAAAAAGACGGGCAAGTTTAGGGATGTTCCGACTCAAAACCATAACCTATGTTTAGGGATTTCTTGACAAAAAGGGCGACCCACTTGAGTGGGGATGGCTCGCAAAATAAACATTAAAATGTGTGTAGGGGGTCTGTGGGGGTCAGTGAGGGTGTGTGCTTATACTTAAGTGTGAGATCGACAGAAAAAAAAAATCGTCAAAAAAGTCAATCATCCCCCCCCCCCCCCACTCCTCAGAGTGGATTTACGCCGGTGGTAAACGTGATTTGTAAAGTTTTGCTCAAACGGGCCGCCAGGGCAGAGATCTGCCGTGGCGGGGGGGGGGGGGGGGGGGGGGGGGTCGACGTACAGTCATTTTTTTGGAAAATGGCACCATTAGTAGTAGGGGTGTACTCATTAGAGCAGAGAATATCATTCTAAACAATAATGTTAACGATGTTTAAAAAAGACGGGCAAGTTTAGGGATGTTCCGACTCAAAACCATAACCTATGTTTAGGGATTTCTTGACAAAAAGGGCGACCCACTTGAGTGGGGATGGCACACACCCGTATGCAGGGGCGTTGCTGGACTTTTTCAAAGCAGGTGGGTGGATGTCGAGTCCAGATTGCCGACAAACAATACCACCGATTACCGACGACCAACGTTGATAAATTCAACCATATTTCATGCAACAAGGGGGGGGGGGTACACCGAAGGTCATCGCCGAAAATCTGTTTCGAGAAAAGGAAGAGGGATGATCACTATTGTGTGAGCGGTCACCTAACTCAAAATAGAAAAATAAAATCGAAGGTTTTTAAAAAAAATATCGAGGGGAGACGATCCCTCAGAAGAAAATCGAGGGGGACTTGTCCCTCACCTCTCGAATCGCCGCCTATGGTTTCTTTGAATTCTTTCATATTTTCCTTCTAAATTGTATTGGTTCATCTCACTTGCCGAATGTGTTTGCTTTCCGAAAACATCCTATATCTAAATATAATACGTGCGAGGAAAAACTCTCTTTCGTGGGACCAGTGTTATTTCGTTGTCAAAATACACAAGCAAATAAGCCGAATGTGACTCTATTTGGGCATCTTACTCCTCTTTTCTGATCATTAATTTGCCGACAAGAATTTTGAATGGGGGTTGTCACACCCATCCCCCTCCTCTAGCGACGCCTCTGCCCGTATACCAGATTAGGCGAGTACACCCGGGTACATGTACTTGCAAACTGCAAGTTATTCACAGACAAAAGATGATACATTATTGTCAATAAATAAATTTATTTCCAAAATGCATCTCTATCGGGAGTATAATACATGTCACACAGCTAGTTCACCAGATTTGACTATGGACGTGATCTTATGGCAAATACCCTATCGCCCCTTGCACCTGCAATATTAAAGGCAACCACGTGGCGCGGTATTCGCTCCGCAGCACTTTAATTGTTACGTCATAGCGCAGAGGGGCGTATGTATGGGAAGGTATTGTGACATCACAATAACAATTGACCGTGTTGTTGTTTTTGTTCCATGCAGGAAGTAAGTCTCTGTTTACTTGTGATAATTTTCATTTATTTGGGGTTGACTGTTCAGCCTTCCCGTATAGGTCGTAAGAAAGATTTAGGAGGAGCTACATTGATTTGACTTTCAATCTACTCATTATTTTTATGTGAAGTTCATATGAAATCTGAAAAGGTCATAGTTTATTGTTAAGAACCTGTGTTAAACGAGCAAGCTCTAGATTTTTGTTCCCACTTTCATAAAATTCACACCTACAGGAACAAGACCTTACCCGGATCTAGACTTATCGCCCATACAAAGCGATGAGAAGCCATATGGTCCGTGCTAATTGGATGTTACGTAAGAGTTTGTCCGCGGGCACGACAGTGAGGACCATAATGGTACATGCGCTTACGAACAGACAATTCTGTTCTTTTTCTTCATTAAAGGCTAAGTAGGCCTATCATATAGAAGAAAAAGTTCATTTTCTAATAGAAAGTAGTGATTTTCAAAAGAAAGTACAGACTGAAGCTCTCTAAAATTACGTAAGCAATAATGATCATATGAAATGTGAATAACTACAAGTTGTTTTCATTTCAGTTCGGGCAAAGAAAATCAATGACAAAATGCGTTCATAAGGGCTAAATTCAGTGTCCTTGACGCATACACACAAACACACTGGCCCAAACGTTATCCATGGGTAGGGCGTCGGACCGTCATTTCCCTTTCACAATACGTGAAAATAGACAGAAAAACTGGAAGTACAACGGAGAGCTGTCCCACAACTAAAGCACTTTACTTTTAATTTCCGATAGCTAAAACGGCACGCTAGAATTTCATGTGGGAAGGGGCGATAGCTGTGGGCGGCATAGGCGGCGGTCCGGGGGACGTGGGGGGCATGCCCCTTCCTCGATTTTTCTGGGGGGGGGGGGGGGTCGTACCCCGATCGATTTTTAATGCTTGATATATGATTTTTCTATTTTGAGTCAGGTGACCAAAACTTAAGGCTCAAATCGGGTCACTGAGACTGGCGTGGGTACTTAAAGGCACGTTATGGTGGCGGAGCCTGGATGTGGACAGGTCCAGGGATTTCTTCAGCCCACCACTCGATATACAAAATTATATATCGTACTGGTCCAGCAGTGTGTGTGTACAATGGCGGGGGGGGGGGGGGGGAGGGACATGTCTTCCAGCGATTTTGTCTTGGCGACTTACGTTCCAAAAGGCTTAAAGAATACTAAAATCGATGTTCCAGGTTATTGCAAGCCTCCCAGTAGGAATAAAAGCGAACTCAATTCCGAATCGTGTGACCCGCTCCGATATGAAGCTTATTTGACTAATAACAGACCCCTGTCGTTAACCAAACTTTCGATTTTGCTCATTCTGAGCTTGAAAATAACAAATTTGTACAAATTTCATATTCAGTATAAGATCCAATTTGTTTGCAAATCGGGTCGCAATTAAGTGTAGGCCTACGGTGGGCTTTTGGAAATTCAGGACTGAGGATGGAATCACTGGAAACAAAAAAAGTTACGTAATCAAAACTTCAAGGTCCGGTTTGGCTGCGTACAGTCACCAAAGTTTTGAATGGGAATGAATGGACCCCACTTCCTGTGCTTTCTTTTCTATAGTTCACAACAAAACAAAGACACTTCAATAAAGGAATGCTGGAGAAAAGGGCTGAGGTGATCCGACTAGAAAGTATTGCGTTATTTCAACAATAAATCTTGTCAACATCGAGTGAATTATGAGGTCCGATAGTGCAATAATAAATTATCAGAGCTGGATGTATTTTGATAAAGCCCGTTACGTAACCGCAGGATACCTAAAACTGGATGAAAACTTTTGGAAAATCATGAGCATGCACCATTTACACTCTGATAGAGTGATAAGTCCATGGTATGCATGATATAAGAAACTGTGTGAGAGATGGGTTTGATGTTACAGTTGATTTTTCATGACTTGATACAGAGTACACGAATTTATTTTGAGGCCAGAAATTGAGATGGAGATTGACTGATATTATCAATATCATGTTAGGGAAATGGACGTTTGAAATAGGAAATTCACTCCTAAAACGAAGGGAGCGGGGAAGGGGGGGGGGACACTGTAAGATAATGAGGCAGAAAGGGGGAGAAAAAGTCCCATCCCCCAAAAAATAAAAATGGCAAAGAAGGAACTTGTAAACGTCACTGGCGTAAATCCCGGGGGGGGGGGGATGGGGGGGATATATCCCCCCACTTTTTGGAGACGGGGGGGGATGGCGTGCACAAATATCCCCCCCACACTTTTTAAGAAATAAAATATATTTTAATTAATCCGTTAGTAAAATCTTTGAATATCTGTCATAAACAACCATATTTTATAATTTCTATTTGAAAATGCGATTGAAAACCAAAAAAGTGGCTATTTTTGGCTCGCTCGCTTCGCTCGCTCGCAAAATAAACATTAAAATGTGTGTAGGGGGTCTGTGGGGGTCAGTGAGGGTGTGTGCTTATACTTAAGTGTGAGATCGACAGAAAAAAAAAATCGTCAAAAAAGTCAATCATCCCCCCCCCCCCCCCCACTCCTCAGAGTGGATTTACGCCGGTGGTAAACGTGATTTGTAAAGTTTTGCTCAAACGGGCCGCCAGGGCAGAGATCTGCCGTGGCGGGGGGGGGGGGGGGGGAGGGGGGGTCGACGTACAGTCGATCTACATTCAAACCATTTGTAGTTTGTTAGCACACATCATCGCAAAAAGGCCTAAATACAATTTACTTCATAATAGTGACAAATAATATCCCTCTCCTCAGTGCTTGCTCTTCGTCAGTTTGACAGAATTTGTCGTTGCTAAAGGTGATCTTATTGATTGCTTTTGATCTTAAAATCAATTTTAATTCAAGGCTAAAATCAATACCAAATAGTGTTTATGTGGATAATGATCTATTTTTATCTAACTTAAAATTGAGTTTAGCTGCCAGTGTATCACCCCTCTGAGCGTTTATTACCATGATTTATCCCCCTTATCTCAACACCGAAAACAAAACAAAACAAAACAAAACGAAAAAAAAACAGCGGAAGGGGAGGGGTGTCGAATCATGTCTGATCAAGCCTTATACAAGAGGGTTAACTTATCAAAAAGTTATTATACAGAAATATGATTATATTGTCAAAGTTATCAGCAAAATTTTACCAAAGCAGTAAACGAAAAGGAATCAGGGAAACATCCCCACGCCCCCCCCCCCCACCCCCCTCCAGTGTAATGGTCAATCGTCGCTTGACGTTACTGGCTGGTTTCGAGCATTGAATATTGAAGGAGATTTTGAATCTCTACACTTTTCTTCTCTCTTTCTCTTTCCCTTGATTAAAATTTACCCGATCCCAAGAGGGTAATTTACGAATTAACCTATTATGTCAGAGCCTGGGCTCAGAGCATCCGCGCTTTCTCAGGACCCAGCCCAGGACCGCAACTGACAGTTACCATAGTAACACCCAGTGCGCAGTGCTTCGCAGCCTATCAAAACCGCGGATTTTACTGTCAGGAGTCTGACAACTTGTCAGAGCTAGCTGGCGACTTTCCCCAGAACGTCATAAAAGTTTAGTCTGCTAATTCAGACTTCAAAAATGAACTTTTACCATGCGGTTGAGAAATTAATTGCAACAGCAACATTACTCAAGTGAAATTCCTAACAGTGCTAGCACATTCTTTCAACCAGGTATTGTAGTCTGTCTGTTGATTCACAAAATGTAGATGAAGAGAAAATGAGAGTAAGCAATTAATGAATGGCGACTACATATACCATTCGTTTCACAGAGTAAAGATATGCAAGTAAAAGCAAAAGACAAAGGGATGGAATGCAAAGCTGTGTGTTGGTAATGGTGTAGTCCACTGCCTGGACTGTTCTCTATATAATCCGTGAGCTCACACATCTAGCAACGTACGGTACCTACGGGGAAGGTGAATTCGTGGGGAAAGTGAATTCGTGGGGATACCATGTGCAGCGCGCGCACGCATTCGGGATCATATTAGTGACAGTTTAAAACGACCAGCAGCTGGTCGGGTGTTACAGAAGTCGGTGACATAATTGTAGACAAGAATTTCAGTGGCGTGCTTGGAGGGGGGGGGGGACGAGTTTAGTGAGCACGCACTTCGTAAACTGGCACCTTCATGGACCCAGGGCGATAGGGAGCAAAAACGGGGGGGGGGGGGGGGGGGGGGGGGGGGGTCCCCCTTCCCGCGAGAAGCGCGGAGGCTCCGACGTTTCTTTGAATTGCTCCTTGTCTGCTCCCGCTCTTCTTACCTTCTCTTTCCTTTCTCACTCAAGGTGGTTTTTTTTTTTCTCTCTCTCTTTTCTTTCTAAGTTGTCGGCGTTTTGGAGTGAGCGACCGCCCACCGCCCCCTTTGCTACGCGAACAGAGAGTGAATGTGCCGAATTTTTCGGCGCAGTAATCAACTAATCATATCTGTTTTGATTGTTTATGTTTTTGTTTGTTGGGGGAGGGGCTGAAATGAAGGAAGGCTACGATCAATACTATTATTATTATTATTATTATTATTATTATTATTATTATTATTATTATTTAAGAAGTCCTAATTATTATCATTATTATTATTATTATTATTATTATTATTATTCATAATTAATTTGAGTGTATTATGTACTTAATTATATCACGTATTTTTTAATAATATATTCCTTATATTCTGATATAACTCTTATGTACCTCAACCAAAAAGAAATTACTTGATATTCTTTTTGTGCTGAATGAGAACATTAAAAAATGCTACAGAACTTCATGACTGTGATAACTTCTCCCGGGTCACAACAGGGCCTGCAGGCCAAGACTACAAGGATAAATAGTGATGAGTGACGTTGTACAGTGCATGCCGTGGAACCGTGGAAGCACGTGTTTCAAAGAAAAGCAAGGCGAATGAAGTACTGGGAATTAACATGTGATTACAACTTGGTTGAAAATAATGAAGGCACTTTACGATTTAAAAAAGGTCATATTGTCAACAAAAAAAAGGAAAAAAAAAGAGATAAGTAATAATTAAAGAGAGAGGAACAGGCCTGTATCGACAAAAACCGACATGCGAGTTAGTAAGTTAGATTTTGCTGAAAATAAGATTGCCGTTATGCGGGCCGTTATGAGAAGAATTGGAGGGAGGGGACTGCCTGCTCTAGATCAAGCAGAAAAATGATTTTAAAATCGGTCAAATTCAACCATTACCGTTTTTATTTCGTAGTGATAAAAATCCTAAGTAGTGGTGGAAAAGTAATTGTTTCTATGCCCTAGCTGAACTAAATCTTCACAGCTATGAAGGAGTAAGCACACATTTAAACGAGGTCAAAGCCAAAATCGAAGCAGGGATTAAAAACCTTGAAAGGACTTCCTGTCTTTTCCTTTCGAAGATCGAGATCGTCAAACCCAAACAATTGACATGAACACAATAATCCACCTGCAATCTTATGACTGCATGGTGGTATGCATGGAGGTGCAAGCTTATAATGTACATGACAAGGAGTAGAGGTCAAACCCAAAATCCAAGCAGGGATTAAAAACAGTGAAAGGACTTCCTGCCTTTTCTTTTCTTGATCGACATTATCAAACTTATACAATTAAAGTCAACACAATAAACGAGCGACGGAGCCGTCTTAGATCATATTCAATGGCCTTTTCTGGTTCCGCACATCCACTGCAACTTCCCGGCAAACGTTGTTTTTAATGATTGTATGTTCACAACTTACTATGTTAAATTTAGTACATAATTCCGGTTATGTTAAATGATTATAATTGTGTTTATTATGAATGTCCTTACAGAGATGTAAAATAAAACATTTTGCTTGGAACTTTGAAGTAGTTGTGATGCAACGTCCGATACAGCCAAAAGTTGACTCTATGAAGATTCTAAAATGTTGAATAGAACTGATATTCTGCCCTTTTATCTGCTGAATCTATATTCTTAAGAATTGCAGTGTAAAGAGGCTTATAAAATACTGCGTCGTATTTCTCTCATTTTACATTTCCAAGCCAAAGTATGTTGTGTGTTTTGATGTGATTTTGCTATGATGAAGTAATTTCTGTAGTGATTATTTTTCCCTCACAAGTCATGATACATTCCTCTCTGACTTTATTTGGTAATCGGGAGCTTTCTTCGTGCCAATAGTGGTTTTAACTTGGCGGGCGAAAGATTTGCGAAGGATGCGAATGTCGAAGAATGGCAAAGTCCAACATTCGCACTTTATAATAATAATGATAATAATAATAATAATAATAATAATAATAATAATAATAATAATGATAATACACAGTTCTTGTATAGCGCATATCCCGTTATACGTCTCTATGCCCTTCCAAAGGTTTTGGATATTATTACCCAGCTTTAGCTCCAAAAGTTCGCCGAACGTGCCGGGGGGGGGGCAGGCACGGATCCAGGATTTCATGGGGGGGGGGGCATGGCCATGGAATTTTTTTCTCATCTCGACAAAAAACTGACCTTTCGGTGACCTTCTGGTCGCGCCCAACCCCCCCCCCCTCCCCCTTGGTATAACTTATTATGTATTTAGAAAAATTGCGACAAGCAAAGAAAAAAAATGGGGCGGTTGGGGGGCAGGGGGCGGAAGCGTCGCCAATTGTTCGTTTTTACTTCGGCAGAATTTTTAAAAAGTTTGAAAGTTTTGGCGAACGGTTCCCGAATCCCTGGGCAACGCTTCCGAATCTCCTCCCAAGCTTGGCGAATTTTCGAAGCATACGATTTTTCGATATTCGCACCCTTTGCAAAACGTTTGCGTGGTCGTGAAAACCGCACTTTACATTCTAACTCTGCACGTTTATCTGCATGAGAATCTCAGGTTAACTAATGGCATCGGAATTGATGCAACCCACTTTGCACACTTTAGTTGTTGCTATGTCTGGCAAGTTTTTGGCAAGCTTTCTAGTTGTCGAGAAAAACATGTTCAACAACTATGCATGAATAATTAGTACACGGGTCTATTCGACTTGCAAAGAGGAAATGAATGAGGTCCGTATGTTTAAGGAGTCAATTGGTAAATGACGGGAAAGTACTAAAAAATGTCAAAGAAAATAATTAATATGACGAAAATTTGGAATTCTAATATTACGGGGAATTGATATCAAATTAAGGTCATAGACGAAGACTGGAATTTGAATTATTGTAAAACATCATTATGTCAAAATTTCACGCATGCCCATATTTCGCGCACATTGTAATATCTATAAAACTAGAAAAGATTTTGAAAATCTAATTGCACCAACGGATAGAGGAACGTAATATTAAATAGGAACCAACTTCTCTTCAAAAATTGGAGAAGGGATTGCTAAACTATTCACCAAAATCGGCAAATTTTGTTATATTTGCGTGTGTTCTGAAAAAATAGCAACTTACCTCACCAGCAAGGGTCCAGAAATATTCCTTTGGAGAGATGTCATTAAATTAAGAAGTAAATAAGATACCACACGATTTTTTGCAATTTTGCCTTCCTCATAATTACCTTTGATTGATCGATAGTATTTTGAAAAATTATTTGTAAACTGGAGTGCGGCGTTCGCGATATCTCTGGAATTCTTGGTCAATAATTATGTTCTTGCACCCAATATGTGGTCTTATCCCCCCCCCCCTTGTAGTATCTATCGATCTGAATGATATTCAGTATAATTTGAGAATGTTATGGATATAACGTTCCTTTAAAAGTTCCTTATTCAAATGCGCGCATAAATTATTATTTGGTCACCCCATTATCATTTTTATAAGTGACGATGTCTCTCTGTGGAGCTATAGCTCCATGGTCTCACGCAACGGCAACCTAATATTATTGTTGGACATGTTCGATGAAATACGGAATACATTTCTCCTGTGAAGGGTTCGTTAGTCCAAAATGAAAAAAGGTCCGTTAATCCAAAAACAGAATTAGATTCGTTATTTCGAAGCTTCTTTTGCCCGAAAATGAAATAAGGTTCGTTATTTCGTTAGTTATTTTCGGGCTAACGAAACCTTATGTTATTTTCGGATAAACGAACCTTCGGAATAACGAACCTTATTTCATTTTCGGATAAAAGAAGCTTGGGATAAACGAACCTTATTTCATTTTCGGATAAAAGATACTTCGGAATAACGAACCTTATTTAATTTTTGGATAAACAAACCTTCGGAATAACGAAACTCATTTCATTTTCGGATAAAAGAACTTTCGGAATAACGCCACAAATATCAGAATTGATGAGCCTTCTTTTATTTCATTTTGCATTCAGGAACATCCAGGTATACGCAATTTGTGTGTATTGGAATAACGAACCTTCGAAAAAAATGAACCTTCAGAATAAAGCATTCTTTGGAGGCGTTGTGGTTTCGAGCCGATTTAATCTCAGATGATTAGATGCAAAATAAACTGTATTTGAATTCACACATTTAAGAGAGGAGACTATGATGGGAAGTTGATTCCAATGTCCACGATATCGGCAACTTGATTTAATTTTTGTTGGTAATAATGGTAGAAAACCAAGTTACGCATATTATTGTGAAAGAGTTGATGACAAACTCGGGCGAGAGGATCATCTTGTATCAGTATTGTCGTGTAACCTTACTTCGCGCAGGTCCAAAGCTCACGCACAAGCCACAGGGCCATATCTTAAAGACTAGAAAAGATTGTGAAAATCTGATAGCACTAACGGAAAGAGCAACCTCAAATTACCCCATGCGATAACCTGTCTTCAAAATTTGGGAAGGCATAGTGAAATTATTAATGAAAAATCGGCAAATTTTGCATCGTTTTGCGTCCCTTCTGAAAAAAGGGAACCTGCCGACAACTGTCTAGGATTCGCCTTTTTGAGAGATGATAATTGTCATCAAAATTGTAAGTAAAATGTGATATCGAATGATTCTATGGCATTTTGTCTTCCTAGTAATGCAATTATCTTACCTTTTATGGATTTCTATTTTGTATAAATCATTTGTAAACTGGCGTGCGCCAAGTTCTCGTTATACCATGCGATGCGATACGACATCGAATTTTGCGATCGCGATATCTCGGGAATCCTTCGTAAATACAGTCTTCTTGTTGCGCCCATTTGTAGTCTAAAACTGGCTTTATCTTTTGTGTCAGTTCAAACAGATTAGTTTTTGGTAAAAAAAAATTGAAGAATTACGGATCGAAAATTGCCTTCTTTAGAAAATTATAATGTGCGCGAACTATGGTCCCCCATCATACAATCATTATTATCATTCAGTTTGATACCACGCAGCACAGGGCAGGCCGGCCGCGTGCTGCATGCCAGATTTATTCTAGGAACCATCGCGGCAGGCCGCGGCCGGCATGGCAGATTTGAACATCGCGTCAGGCCGCGGCCGGCATGCATGCCAAATTTATTCTTATAAGCGATCCCGGCAGGCCGCGGCCGGCACGCCGGCTTAATTTTTAAGAGCGATAGCGGCAGCCCGCGGCCGGCATGGGCCGTTAATTGGCGCGTGCCTTGACGGGAGGCCGCGGGCGGCATGGCATCGCAGTTTTGATCCCTCGCCTTAGATTATTCAGAAATACAAAGTTTACATATTTATGGCGACACGTTTATTTCATAATGACGGTTTTGTTAACTGACAACTGATACATTGTATATCTTTTTCTGTGTCATTGAATTACAGATTGAACAGTTCAAGTTCAAGTTCAAGTTAGAGATAACTGCAATGGTCATTAAAGTCTTGAAGAAACGTCGAACTCGTGTGATAATATTGGTACTCATCTTGTTGTCACTAATTCGTCACTCCAGACTTGTTAGAACTTTTCCAAAATTTGAGTTAGTCATCTTGTCACAAACGCCAACCTCCACATATAGTTTGCAACTTGCCTTCAATAATAATGCAGCAATCATAGACGAGACAAGGGACAGAACACATAAAACTAAAGCTCTCAAAGGTTAGTAAAAGATAAATCGAGAAGAGATAAACAATGTACAGAAATCCCAGTTTTACATAGCAGGATAGCTGCCCTTGTTGACCAGATGCCAACAATGACTCGTAGTCAGGTATTATCCAAAATGGAAGTACCTTTGGAAAATAATGTCGACTTTGAATCCAGTCAAGATAGACCATGTGCTCCTCGGTATTGATGACCTCTCAAGATATATTAGCCAGAAGTGGAAAAATCATTCCGATCAGAAATGATAATTTCTATCTCTATCTCTTCTGTAAAAATTAAGAAGACAAATGAGGAGAGCGGTGCAATATGAATGAAGTCCCATTTCCCTGGTACCACTTTCGATATAGTCAGAATAGTTGAGAATATTCTTGTGGAGGCATGTTTTCTACAATTATATCAAAAATATTCTAACTGTTGGAATTTTTTTTCAAATCAGTTATATACAATTATGTTTTTTGTTTGAAATTGAAGATGTTTTTGCATGGTGGCAGCCTAATTGTGTTAGATTGTAAAAATATGACATGATATTTAATAGTTATGGCTTTGAAAAGAGACTATAGGTTTATGATCAGTGCAAGGTAACATAATAATGTAATATTTTGATTTGAGTGGCAAGCAAATAATGACGAACTTGCAATATTTGAGCAGCATGTATGGGAGGGATAAAAGTTCCCCCTGAATTTGGGGGGAAAGGAATAAAATCTGGCAAGGTTTACTGGACTGTTCTTAGGCTGTGTGTTCCTATGTGGAGTTAATTTGTGTATGGTGTTTATGGTGATGGTGTTGCTCATGTGTGAGCTGGAGGATGATAAAGAACAGTTGAGGCAGTGGACGAGTGTGTGTGTGCATGGTGGTACATGGTATAGGTGGGAAGTAAATCCTTGAGTAGTGGTCATGGAAATGCAGATTGACAGCTATGTTTGAACAATGAAAACATAAAGTGAGGCTTTACTCTGATGGAAGGTTTCGGATGCTGGTTTTGTGTCATGTGAAAATACATATAGTACTTGTTCAGGAAATGTCTACATTTACGTAGGTGTAGCCTCTGCAGTAAGTATTACTGAAATCATCCACCGGAACTGTCTGTTTCAACAAAACGTTTATCTGGACAGTTTTAGCTTGTGATGTGATGTCTAGCTTCAGGAGCTGGAATCATGTGGCAGGGATTGACTGGACAGGTGTATATTTCTTGTCCAACGTAGTTCTTTTACACTTGAGGAAGTGCACGGCCGGGGAACATGCGCTTTAGTATGACTATAAGTTCATGTGGGTCTACATTTACCTAGGTACTTTGGTGTAGCCTCTGCAGTAAGTATTACTGAAATCATCCACTGGAAATGTCTGTTTCAACAAAATGTTTTATGTGGACAGTTTGTGATGTGATGTCTAGCTTCAGGAACTGGAATCATGTGGCAAGGATTAAATGGAGAGGTGTATATTTCTTGTCCAACATAGTTCTTTTACACTTGAGTAAGTGCACCGCTGGGGAACATGCGATGGATGTTTTTAGTATGACTAAATACCATAACATAAATGGTATACAATGATGTAAATTGTATTCCAATGGTGGCTCAATGGTGTGTGCTTAATGGTAAATGGTAGTTGTGTGAGTGGTGAACACCATAAGATAAATGGTACAATAATATAAATTATATTCCAGTGGTAGCTCAATGGTGTGTGCTTAATGGCAAATGGTAGTTATGTAAATGGTGAATAGCGTATACTATAATATATATGGTGTACAATAACTTAAATTGCTTTCCAATGGTGGTTCAATGGTATCCATACCTGCCAACCCATACGATTTAATCGTATTTGTTACGATTTTTTAGATTAAAAAGTGTGAAAAATCGTAACAGTACGATTTTTCATATCGGAAGGAAAAAAATCACACGCACCGATTATTTTAGCACTGAAAGACTTTTAGCACTTGTTAGCAATGCTTCACGCAACACGCAGGCACTGCTCGTACGTACATAAGTACGTATCTCATCATGAAAATCGTATCTAGCACACACTGTATAGTATGCTTGTTCGCCGAGATCTCGACGCGCGGCCGGGGTGGCCACTCGCTGCGAGTTGCAGCGGCACCTCTATACCACCACGTAGCGCTGGGCCGGATAGGTGGGCGCCGCACGTCGTTGGGAGTGCGCCGTGATCCGGTATCGAGTAACAAGCTGCGAGGTTGCGACTTATCATAGCGAAGCCGAGCTTGACGTCCGTGACTATTTTCACCTGTTGTAGTACTTTTTTGTGTGAGTGCCATGTATTGGATGTGATTTCCAGTAAAACAAGTCTGATTCTGAACATGTGGCTATGGATTCTCGACATGATTAGTTGGATTTTCAATCATCTGTCCGTGGTCGTGGATTGAGTGACTGTGCAACTCGCCGCCGCGCGCTGTGCGTGGTACGGTCTATGGGACTGAGTGTTGTCCAGTGCACGTGCAAACTTCAGCTTCATCACGCCAATGCCAATGGTCAGACGATCGTTTTATTTCGGTAAGTTTTTTTTTCTTTTCATTTTTCCATTTTAGTAGATATGGACCCAGAATCGTTATGAATTAAAAATTCAGGCATGATATTTTTCCGATTTAAATTGGGCACACTGGATGTTAGAATTTTCATCATCAACTTTGTGAAGAATTTTGCTTAGTCCCATGCATATACATTCATGTCTGTTGTGAACAATTGTCTCAACACGATTGCAAATCGGAAATTAAGGTCAGATTAACTATTTGCCTTGCTCAAAATCAGTGAATTGACCAAGAATATCATGCAGTATATCTATATCTTGAACTCCGAAGAAAGAAAACAAATAGATTTACAGTAGTTTAGTTCGCAGATATATTTGCCATGCCATGCCTGTAAGTGTAACAAGTGAAGTGATGACATGACTGAGGCAAGCTGTACTGTACGGTTGTGCAAATAGCATTTTCAGATCATCGTGACATGGCCTAAGTTGATCCTCCATTGTTTGTGACAATCTTCAAACTCTCTGCATCAACTAGTTTGAATTTAGTTGAATGATTGTAAATTTTTTGTGCTGTAAGCATGTTTCACTTATTTAGTAATATATACCAGCACGTATGAATCTTCATTCTGAGATTAGCTCTCCTATTTTTTCAATATTTAATATAAATCAATTCATCAATAGATCTAAGTAGATTCTATAATTTTTAAAAGTGTACATCTAATTATTTTTTCTTCCATCTCCACCTTAGATTTTTATACATATTTTCTTTTGGTCTTTTATTTCTCAGACTACTAATCCTATCGAAGTTGAAACAATGGAGAAATCTACAGGAGGAAAGAAATCAGCACGTAAACAGAAGTACATGCAAGATTATGCGGATAAATACCCTTTCATTAAGAAGTCATTGAAAGGAGAGACATTTGCATACTGTACAATATGCCGGGTAGACATAAGTATAGGGCATGGTGGGACCAATGACATAAAGAAAACACACTGAAAAAGAAGAAGCACATCGATAGTGCCACAGCAGTGAGAATTTCATGCCCCTTGACATCTATGTACCTGTAACTAGCAAATCAACACCTGAGGATCTTGGTGTTATTAAGGCAGAAGTCGCGTTTTCAGACTTTTTATGTGAACACAATATACCTTTAACTGCAGCAGATCACAGTGGAAAACTCTTCAAGAAATGTTTCCAGACAGCAGCATTGCAAAAAAGTATTCTTGTGCCAGAACAAAGACAAAGCATGTAATAGACTCTCTTGCTACTGAAGATGCAGACCTTCTGACAAAGAACATGAAGACAAATTTTTACAGTCTCGCAACAGATGGGAAGTACCGACATGGACAACATTAAGCTGTATCCTGTGCTTGTCAAATCTTTTGATGAGAACATTGGACAGGTCACAATTAACCTTTTAGCGTTGAAAGAGTGTAAAGAGAGATCAACAGCTGCCAATATTTTCCAAATACTCGATGAGGAGCTCAATTCACGAGGCATTCCATGGTCAAGATGCATAAGTTTCGCTTGTGACAATGCATCTGTTATGGTCGGTCGGCATAGAGGAGTGGCCACTCATATAACTGCCAAAAATCCCAATGTATATGTGATGGGATGTCCATGCCACCTAATGCACTTGGCAGCACAGAGGGGTGCAAAATGTCTCACTTACCAAATAGACGAGTTACTCGTGGACATCTGGTATTACATTGATAAAAGCCAGCTCAGACATCAGGCTATAATCAATCTCCAGAAGGAACATGGTCTAGAAGTTCGCAAGATTCTCAAGCATGTTTCAACACGGTGAGCTCCTATGCATAGAATTAAAGTTTACTGTAATTGTAATACATGACAGCTTGAAATTGTATGCATTTTGTTGTGTAAATACATGTACCTGATATATGGGGTCCCATCTCACTTTTAAAACAATGATCAATACCCATATACACTGTAAATTTTATTCAAGTAAACACACAATTACATGTTCACGTGTGCATAAATAGTGGACTGGTGTATTTCAGAATGATTCAGAAAGAATGATGACCACAATGACAAATGTATTTAAGGTCAAGAAGGTAACTCAGACTAGTGATGGTTCATTGTAGATACACATGTTAGAATATTTTTGAACTTAATTCAACTCTATTCAATTTTATTCAGTCCATAATACAAAATATGGAAACTTGGTTTGGATTCACATGCATTCAACACTTAAAACTACAGTGCTATATAAACATTAAGAATATTATGAAGAAAATTCAAGAAATATACACAATGTAAAATTGTTTTTTGCATCAGAAAAATAAATTATTTAACTTGATTATATGTTTTTGTTTCACAACTTTAGGTGGCTATCACTCCACAAAGCGGGTGTGCCGGTTACTGGATAGTTGGGATGCATTGGAGGAGTTCTTCAAAAGTGAAAGTACAACTAAATCCAAAAGAAAGGCAGAAGGATGTGAGGGAAGTTTCTCCTAACAAGAAACAAAAGATGACAACCACAGGCACAGTGTCAAAGCCGTCCACATCTGCATCTACCTTGTTCAAGAAGTCTGCGAGTTCAGGCATGGTGTCAAAGACTGTCTCGTCTGCATCTACCTTGTTCAAGAAGTCTGCGAGTTCAGACACGGTGTCAAAGACTGTCTCGTCTGCATCTACCTTGTTCAAGAAGTCTGCGAGTTCAGACACGGCATCAAAGACTGTCTCGTCTGCATCTACCTTGTTCAAGAAGAGTCTGCGAGTTCAGGCACGGCATCAAAGACTGTCTCGTCTGCATCTACCTTGTTCAAGAAGTCTGCGAGTTCAGGCACGGCATCAAAGACTGTCTCGTCTGCATTCTACCTGTTCAAGAAGTCTGCGAGTTCAGGCACGGCATCAAGACTGTCTCGTCTGCATCTACCTTGTTCAAGAAGTCTGCGAGTTCAGGCACGGCATCAAAGACTGTCTCGTCTGCATCTACCTTGTTCAAGAAGTCTGCGAGTTCAGGCACGGCATCAAAGACTGTCTCATCTACCTTGCACAAGACTGCTTCAGTCAGGAAGTCGAACCAGACAAAAAAAGTAGAGAACACCAAAGGCTAAAAACTCGGCAAAACCACAACTGAAGTCACACTTAATATATCAGCAATTAAGCAACCCAAACTTGCAAACTGTTTGCTCTGTTCTTAAAAGCAGTGATACCATTCCTTTGAACACCCCTAACCAGGTAAGTTTGTCATTTTCATTATTTTGTTGTTTTTGTATATTTGTATTGATTTCATTTGCATGATAAAATATTAAGTTTTTCAGTTTTTATTTCATTACCATTCATTTGCATGCATTCATAACTGTGAGTTCAGTGTTCAGTATGACCATGTGATTGTTATTGTTTTATGTTTTGTTATCAATGTAGGTGATTTTTTTTTTCAATATGAACATCGCATGTTTCTGATTAGAACTGTGATCCACAAATGACACTGAAATGCTATGTGCAAAGTGTGGCTCCCAGCATCATGATTATTATAAGCATTTTGCCGTTTTGAGGAAATTCCTCAATGTTACATTCAAAATTGACTCTCTGAGGAAATTTCAATATTTTTCAAATTGTTTAACTGATAACAGATGAAGGCTGGTTATTGCATGAAAGCTATGCAACATATTTCAAAAGACCTCTAGATTACTTAGCATGTACATGTGCATGTATAACCACTTGTGAATTATTCTGAATGTGAATATTGCATGAATGACATACATTGAGCCATGAATTTGTGACTTACACACATTACATTGTTCATAACTGTTTTCTCTGTTTTTAGTGTTTGGCACTAACTCATCATGGAATCTACATGCAGTTTACTCCGAATAAGTAATGACAGTGACATGTTCTTTTGTTTATATAAATGCAAATATGGTAGTGTATTGTACAGTTGAAAGAGATGCATGTTTATTATTCACAAGTTAAAATAAAATGTTTTCTTTCCATATTTTTCATTGTTCTTACTAACTTCATTTCTGCATATTTAATGTATACATTACACTCAAATGATTTATGAATAGGACTATCAATATCGTTGCTTTAAACTATGAATTAATTTCTTTCACAAATTTATATGTAGAAAAACGGGTAACGATTGAGTCAATATTATGTATTAATTTTTAGTGTATTTACACATTATTTTTACAGGTACTGCAACGCGATGAACCTCAAATACACCGCATCAACACATCCTGCTGAGCCAGTTTGCCACACTCCTGAGCAAATTCATCAAACCTGGTGCAATAGCTCTACATAATGATGTCACAAAACTGAACTTGAATGACCCAAACAATCACAAAGATGATCAGGACATTCAGATTGGCTACGAATGTCGCACATTCATGAATGATCACAAGGAAGAGGTCAATACAGATGAGTTTTTCAAGAGTGTGAAAAAGCTTTTACATCAGTTGCAACAGCTTACATGATGGAAAAATATCCTCTTGAAAGATGTGTGTTCTCATTCATGCAAAGGTTTTGAACATCAAAGACAGAGGAATACCCGATTGAGTCAGTTAGAATTCTTTGCCAAACGCTTCAATGTGGTAGAGAAAGAAGCAATGGATGAGCTGCAGTCAGAGTTTAATCTCTTTCAGATTGACAGAGGGAATACAGCATCAAGATGATATAGAATTGACCAGCAATGGCATCACATCAGCCAGATGGTAGATCCAACATCCGGACAGAAGAAGTATCCACTGCTTTGTAAAGTTGTGAAAGCAGTACTGGTAACTTTCCACAGTAATGCAGACTGTGAGAGAGTCTTCAGCATGGTGGTAAAAAAACAAAAGGAAGGAGAGATATTCAATGAGCACAGAGACTCTCAGCTCTTTGATCACACACAGACTGGCAATGGGGAGCAGAAAAGAGACATGTTTGCTCCATCATACTCTGAGGAGGTTCTGAAACGATGCAAAAGTGCTACATACGAGGCTCTAAAAGTATCCAACAAACCAGGACTGTAGAACTACATAATCAACAGTCATCTGTCACAGCAGAGCCTAAGGACATCATTTTGTTTTCAAACAGGATTTCATTACTTTGAATGACATACATTTGATTAGATGTTGGACACAAAAGAAGCACATGACTTTGGATTTCTATCACATCTATGTGACTGTTGTTCTGGCAGTAACAACACCATTGCATACTGCAGTTTCTACAAGTACTAGACATGTAGTTTTTGGTTTGAGGTCGTTTTAGGGTTTCCACAGAAGCTGAAATTAGTAAGTTTCACAATATGCTTCAATATCTCTGTTGTTGTGAATCATTTTCTCATTATTTCTTTATTTTTATTGAAATTATTTTTTGGTTGTAATCTGATAGTGTACGTCTTACTCTCATGTGTTGTGAAAAGAACAAAGAAAAAATGCACAAGATACTTTTAGACTGTTTTCTTGTGCCAACTATTTTTAATCATTAGCCTTCTAAACTATAATAAAAATGCATTTTGAACACTTGTTTTGTGCTGTGAATGAATCCTTTAATTTCAG
>JAPZVO010001057.1:0-22916 GCA_029962745.1 Echinometra lucunter
TGCAGTAATCAGACCTTTGCATACTTTCAGTTTTTGAATAAATTAATTACGCAGTGCTCATCCAACTTTAATGATTTAGATTTAGACGAAAGCCATACAAGTTCAATCGTACCCCGACACCTGCCTCGTACTTTGTTAAGAATATAATTAGGATTTTATAAGGCTTATTATTTTTTTTTTTTTTTTGGGGGGGGGGGGGGAATTAACCACATATTTGTGCGTTTATTGGTAAGGAAATAATTCCAAAACAAAATTCCCAAGCTTTTGTTACCAGGAAAACAGCATTGAAATTTAAATCTAAACAAATGAATCCATATGAGGCATGCAGAAAAATCTATTTTGTGCAGTAATCAGACCTTTGCATACTTTCAGTTTTTGAATACATTAATTACGCAGTTCTCATCCATCTTTAATGATGCATAGTAATTGACTTTATCAGATGTATCAAATTAACACAGAAAAATTCTATCTAATGCACCAATAAAGATTGAAAGCAAACTGGCTGTTTACCCGTCCATCTTTATTTATTGATTATCACAAAAATGTTCTCATTTTAAAAATAACCGATAACATCTAATGAAAAAGCTTTACTTACCTCCTATGGTCGATAGAGATGAAACAATAATAAAACAAATCATTAAACAAACATGAGAATATTGTTTTAGACTTAGACTAAATCCATGCAAGTTCAATCTTACCCTCAAACCTGCCTTGTGCTTTGTAAAGGGCACGATTAGGAATTATCAAGGCTTTTTTTTTTCTTTTGCATTGTAACCACATAATCATGCGTTTATAATTAAGACATTTTTCTTAGAATTTCCCAAGCTTCTACGGTATTACCAGGAAAACAGCAAGGAAATTTAAATCTAAATAAATAATTTGATATGAGGCATGCAGGAAAATCTATTTCGTGGAGTAATTCGACCTTTGCATACTTGCAGAAAAAAAAAATCTATCGAATGCAGCTAAATATTGGAAGCAAACTGGCCGTTTGCCGGCTCATCTTTATTTATTGATTATCAGAAAAAATTCTGATTAAAAAAAATGATAACATATCATGAACGAAGCTTTACTTACTGCCTATAGTCGGAAGAAACGAATCAATGAAACAAGTCATTGAACGAATATGAGAATATTGTTTTAGACTTAAACTAAAGCCATGCAAGTTCATTCTTACCCCGAAAGTTGACTTGAACTTTGTTTAATAAATGATTACTTATTTAAGACTTCCTTTTTATCGTAAAAATCAACCACCTATTTGTACGTGTAAGTGTAACTATGAAGATACAGCATACTTGCTATATATCAACATGGTTAATATCACAACAATGCTTTGATTTAAGAAATAATGGATGACATCTTATGAATGAAGCTTTACTTACGGACTATGATTGAAAGAAGTGAAACAGAATTGAAACAAATCATTGATAAAATACGAGAATATTGTTTAAGATTTAGCCTAAAGCCATGCAAGTTTTATATGACTCCAAAACCTGCCTTGAAATTTGTTAAATAA
The DNA here is from genome assembly GCA_029962745.1 of Echinometra lucunter. NCBI lineage: Eukaryota > Metazoa > Echinodermata > Echinoidea > Camarodonta > Echinometridae > Echinometra > Echinometra lucunter. The sequence continues at coordinate 1,517 of JAPZVO010001057.1, forward strand.
TAATTAGGAATTTTTAAAGTTTTCTTTTCTTTGACACACTAACCTAGGAAATTAAATTTTAAAAAAAATATTCCCAACTTTTATTACTTGGAAACAGCATTGACATTTAAATCTAGACATTATGAATCCATATGAAGCATGCAGGAAAATCTATTTCGTGAAGGAATTAGTTCTTTGCATCCTTTCAGTTTTTGAATAAATTAATTACGCAAATGCCATCTATAACTTATAGAGATGATGCATAGTAATTGAGTTTATCGAATGTATCAATTTATTACAGAACTGTCACAAGCAAGTCATCTTAATTTAGCACAAAAGCCAAATTCTAAAATTTGTATATTTTACATAGAAAAATAAAATGTAAAAAGTAATGATAAATTTCTCCTTTTTGCCTTGTGATGGCAGTATTGCTAATTGAGTTGTATAATGAAATCTTATGTATTTAGTTACTGTAACTAGGAAGGGCTATAATGTATTCAGGTATTGCAGGTCCTTTTGTTGTAAGTTCCAGGTTCTAGTAACAGGTGGAATAAACACTTGACATTCCAAGACCCGCCCGAGGTCTGTTGATTGTACAGTGCACCTAATTGCTCTGCACAGAGATTAGGATCACTTTTATTTTGTTACTCGTTGAGAGAGGTTGTGTTTTGAGGAGCAAGGAAGAAATGACCCTCAGTTTTTGTTAATTTTGGTGGAGTTTTCCTACCCACAATGGTGGTGAGTCTATTTGATATTTTTATCAGTAAATTTCAGCTGAAAAAAAAGAAATATTAGATTCTTCAATCTTAAAAGGTTAGTTTGGTCTGTATTTTTTATCCAGATCTTGTAATAATTCTATCAAACAGATGCCTGTTTTCTGTCAATAACTTAGGCATAATATTACGCTGTGAGTTTTTAATAATTTCCGGCTTTAAAGAATTATCACAATTATATTGCAGTGATGAAATGGTTGTATGTCAGTATTTTTCAGAAGTGAATTTATGTCAACTTTTTAGGATTGATACATTTTGCTGATGAATTAATACTATCTAGATATTTTGTCGATGCTTATTGAATAATAAGAAAGACATGTATTGATTAAATGATTAATAAAAGTAATATTTGAAATGTTGAAGGTTAGGATTTGCCATTTTGGATAATGGGAATGTATTCAATTTTCAAGGGTCCTTTGGTCAGGGAGCTGTGACCCATGGTCAGCCGTTACATCCTGGAGCTATGTTAGAAGCCTTCAGTTGTTGTCAGCCCTGAGCCATGATGATTTATCCTGAGTTTTCAACCTTGAGTTCTTCTTGAGTTCTTCTCGACGTCATGCGTCAGGTCGAAGGCACCTAATCTTCGGTGACGCCATTTTTCGACGGTCCTCGTAGATCCTCGGTATTCGTCGATATTCGTCGTTCTACGTCATCGATCTTCAAGGTCATCGGATATCCGTAATTTCAGACAACTTGTCGCCATTTTCATCGACATCATTTGGACTGCATCCATGATTCTTCAGGGAAGTCCTTTTATTTAATAAACCCTTTAATCTTGTCCGGACAAAGTATTATTTTTTTCCCATCACATATTGAGTATTGTTTTTTTCATTCCAAAACTGACACTTTCAACCGATAAAATCAAAGTCTATTTTTTTTTTATCATTTGAAAGTCAATATCTTTTATATGTGAAATAATGTTGCTTTGATTGTTGAAATTTTCATTAAAAGAAACCTGATTTGGAAAGAAAATGATATAGTTGTAATAAACAACTTTAAACCGGAATGATTGTTGTACAGTGCAATTACTTATGTGTACTTTGACTACATCATAGCTCTCTTCATTTTAAAAAAAGGATGCTTGGGGTATGTGAGGTTGTTTATGTGATTTGGGGTGATTGGTGACCCAATCTGTAGGTAAACAAAAACCCAGGTTTGATCCTGACAAGAACGAATCTACCATATGCAACTATGAATATTAAGAGAGGACTGGCGTTTTAGAAGCCAATCTTTACTTGTTGGTAACAGAAGAATATTCTAATTTTAAAAGGTCAGAAGAAATGAAATAGAAATGAAACAAATCCTTAAGAAATATAAGAATTTTGTTTCAGACTTAGACTAAAGCCATGCAAGTTCAATGTTGGCTTGAACTTTGTTTTTCTTTTTTTTTTTAAATAGGAATTTCCAAGTCTTTCTTTTCTATGACAAATTAACCTTGTAATTGTAGGTTCACTATTTGGAAAATAATTATAAAATAATAATAATAATAATAGATGGGATTTGTAATGCGCCAAATCCACTCTGCAGAGTGCCCAAGGCGCAGTGAAAGAAAGAGAGAGAAGAGCACAAATACAATGATAAATTAAGGAACAATTAAGAGTAGGAAGCATTGAATAGACGTGTCTTAAGGTAACGTTTAAATGTGTCAATTGAAGTGCATTCACGGATAACCAGGGGAAGATCATTCCAGAGGACAGGGCCAGCGTGAGCAAAAGCCCGTACCCCCATGTCTTAACGGATTTGGGAACAACTAGGGAACCAGAGTTGGATGAACGTAGGGACCTGACAGGAGTGTATTTGTTAATTAGATTGATGTTGTATTGTGGAGCAGGACCGAACTTTTAGTAAGGGGAAAAACATTAGTCATTTCATCTCCATAAGGCATACAGGCAAAATCTGTTCCATAGAACTTTGCATATTTCAATCTTTGGATAGATTAATTTCGCAATTTTCATCTATTCTTATTTTAGATAAATTAACTAGTCAGTCCGCAGGTCCAGAAAAAGTGGTCCCTTTCATGCAACTCATATGCATGACCTGAATAGGTTCTGCATATTCGATGAGTCAGAACCTGTCAAAATGCTTGTATCATTGTCATTCTTGTCCATGCTGCTCTAATACATTATCAAATTTGATGTTTTTGGTATTTATGTCAAGAATCTGTTTGCAGTGAATAAGACTCCGGACTTTGAACCACAGGGTACGGGTTCGTATCCCCGCCGCGGCACTAATGTCTTTTGGCAAGATATGAATCTACATTTGCCACTCTCACCCAGGTGTTAAGGGCATACCCGGTAGGATGCGAAAGTTATTGTGATTTGTTTAGCACTGTGGGAGCCTGCAAAATGGCGACTGGCTGGAATGCTCCCTCGACGGAGAGTGGAAAAGGTGCATACATTGTGTGCGGGCAAGCCTACAACTGATGACCGGGAAATAATATTTCTGTAAAGCGCTCAGACACCTCTCAGAAAGATGTATTAAGCGCCATATAAATGTAAAATATTATTACAATTATTATCATACCAACGTTTGATTTTCAGTGATTTTTTTTAACGCAGATTAAACTATTACTTAATTTCTATAGTTGGGGGAAAAAAAAAACGAAAAAGAAATGAAACAAATTATTGAAAGAAATAGGAGAACGGTGTTTTCAAACTTAAAAAAATTAAACCTTAAAAGTTTTAGCCTTACAACCGGAATTGTTCCATCTTAATACCCAAATACCTGAATGCCAAAAAGCCTGTTCTTCATTGGATGAATTAACTATACATACATATTCCATGTTTACTAAATAACTTTAACAAAAATGTACAACTCTTTTTACAGGGGAAAACGAGCATCGAATATTTTGATCTAGACAATGAATCACTATAAAGCATGCATGCTAATCTAAACTCAACAAAAAAAATGTAAGTCCCCCTAAACAAAGTGCTGTAACTTTTTAACGAGGAGGCTTTGAACAAACTGACTTTACAAGAATGTTGCAACACTAATTGACCAACTTCTGTGTGAAATTTTTCTTAAAACTTTGCTTCCAGACTGTACATATTGTCAATGGGGAAGGAAATAAAGAGTGAAAATTGGCCTGATTCATTGATGATTATTGTTCATTCTACTGTGAGTTTTTTCATGAAATTTGGGCACATGTATTCAGGAGACGACTAACTAACAGGATCGTACGCCACATTAAGTATCCGATACGGCACGGGAGCAGAGAAAAAGCCCTAAACTTTCTTCTCATTTGCATATTTTTTTCTTAAATTTTTGCCCACTGAAGCGTAAGATATCAGGATTTCGATGAAAATCAAATCAAATGAACTCCCCAGGAAGACATGTGACGGTCAAGCAAATTAAGCAATTGAATTTTTGTCCACGATTGAAAAAATGGCTTTTCCACTCCCCCAAGCTCAGTGAAGCGTAAACTTTCAACGAAAATACCATGGGATCATTGACACATGTACACCAGTCATATAAACATACTAAAAATGTCATTCTTATGATTTTCAGTCCACAAAAATAAAGCAATTCATAGTTCATAAACTTAAGATATTGACATTTTGTTTTAATTAAGCGTTCATTCAACCATGAATTTATAGACATCATTTGCAAAAGTTGTAAACACCATTCCAAGCCATGACTTCCTTTGCATTAGATCAAATTTACCGCGTGAATGCCACATAGGTATAATTTATATAAATGGAAGCTAATTAGTAACCCACTGTGTTCCTTTGATAACGAGTTGTATGATTGTCTACATTTATTTGTGCATTGCAGAATAACATAATTATTTTGGTTAAGTTTTGGTGATATTGTTCAAAAACTTTATAATGTTGATTTTCTTGATGACAATTCTGTTTTTATCAAAGGATATGAAATGAAAAGCAAGCAATATAAAAGCTTAAATTCTCTTATAATTCATGCAAAATATGCAACTTACGTAATATTTATTCAAGCAAAAAGCCATAAAACAGTCTTTCATGAATTATCAATGTTTAGTTTGTTTTAAAGATTGGTTTGTAATAGCGTTGAAACAGGGAAACATTGTAAAGATAAGACATTTGTGTATCCTTGAAGACAGTGTTGTTCATGTTTTTTTTTAGTTTACATGACATTTGTTCCCATCTATGTAATGATTTGTGACATTAATTTATTAATAAAGTTATTAAAAAAAAAAATACCACGCGAAAGATGGCAAAACTGCAGTATTTGCGATTCTCACCTTGTGCACACTCAAGCATGAAATTTGGCGCTCAAGACATTTCATATGTTAGAAAGCACATAGAACTTATGTTGCATGTCTTCAAACGCTGAAAACTTGAAATTCCAAGTTCCAATATCATTGACTCAAAGTTATGACATGATCCTTTTGAATTTGAAAAAGTCACATTTTTGCCGTTAGTGTTTGCCCACTCATGCATGACTTGACGGATCAATCTCATTTTCACACAGCAGTTGGTCAAATAGTGTAGAAACATTCTTGCCAAGTCATTTTTCTCAAAACGTCTTCATTAAAAATGTTGATCATTTTGTTGGGGGGGGGGGTACTTTCTTGTTGTTTTATTTCGTAAAGTATTTTTCAACTTCTGTCATGCATTTAATTTTTGGGTGAATTGTCTACATAGTTCTCTTCGACTTCGAGATACTGCGAACCATAGGCTACTGGATCCTGGTGGCCCCTTAAGTCAATGGGATTATATCAAATTCAGTAGTCAACGGGTTAATTGACTTCATCGAATCAATTAAACACAAACAGAATCTATCATATGCAGTGATAAAGATATAACATACTTGCGGTTTTCCAGTCAATCTTTATTTGATAATATCATCTGATTTCAAAATAACTGATATTAGCTTTATTACTTACGGGCTATAATCCGAAGAAATGAAACAGAAATGAAACAAATCGTTGAACAAATATGAGCATACTGTTTAAGACTTTAGACTAAAGCCATGCAAGTTCATTCTTACCGCAAAACCTGCCTTGAACTTTGATTAAAGTTAATTAGGAATTTTCATGGCTTTCCTTCTTTGATAAATTATCTACTTATTTAACTTAAAAAAGAAATAATAGATAAAATATGAATCAAGCTTCACTTATAATGTCAGAAAAAATGAATCAGAAATGAAATAAACGATTTAAAAATATGACAAAAATGTGTTAACAGCCATTCCATTGTGACTCGCGTGACATTTATACATTTCAAATTGTTCAGGTGAAGTACTTGAAAACCTTATTTTGCAGACCTGTTTTGTTTTACATATTCAATCAATGTATTGACAATACACATTGCTAAACAGAAATCTTTGAATGTAAAGTTATGCTTGTTGGAGATATTTCATTTTGTGTGTGTGTGACTCGCGTGACACAACACTGTTGAAGATTTCTGACCTTACTGTACCTAACTGGATTTTCGTTAGAAAGTAGTTCCTCATTCACACCAAATTTCCTGGATTAATTTTGAGACATTAGGCAGTAATAAATCGAAATATCTTTATCCTTTGACTTTTCGTTTTTACCATTTATGGTATAGGCGACGATCGGGGGGGGGGGGGGGGAAGGGGATATAATTATAATTTTGCGGATATTTTTAGCACGCTTGCTTCGCTCTCTCGCATAATAACGATCACCCCCATTCACTTCTCGTAACAGATTTTCGGCGGTGATTTTCGGTGTTTCCGTCCTCCCCCCCTACTCGTTACATGAAATCGCCGCCACTGATTTATGGTTAGCTGCATGACATACTGCAAACTTAAAGTACTACATAACATGAGGATTAAAACATTTTACATGTATTATTTTTTGAGGCAGAATTTATTTCTGTCAAAAAATCTAATTCATTCTCTTTATTTTCAAAAACTTGTAAAAATGTGACTCGCGTGACAACCGTATTATTAGAGTGACTCGTGTTATGATATTGTTCTGGGGTGGTATTCTGAGACTGTTTTAACTCTGAAAAGCTCCTCAAAAGCTATGAACTACAAGTCATACCAAATCGTACTTTTTTAAGCTGTCTGAAATATGGACATATTTTCGTGACTCGAGTGACACCTTTTGAGGGAGTTTTCAATCCAAAATATTGTCAAGTTCATCACATAAATCAAGAACCAACTTGATATGGTAAAATGGGTTTGAAATAAGATTTAGTACAAGAAATGATGAATCTACATAACATAAAACATGCTTGAAAGACTATGAGTCTGATTAAACACAGTGCCAAATAGGCATAATTCTTGTAGCAAATCTAAACTCTGTTGCGGAAGGTGTAACGGTTGCGGTTGTTTGAAAGTGAAACGTGGTGAAAAATCAGATTTCCACCGTTTGAAAATATACCTGACCAAACATGAATCACTTTTTTTTAATTAGTTCAACTTGAAAATTTCAAACTCTTGGTGTCTATTTACATGGAATGGCTGTTAAGGTTTAGCCTACAACCCTGCATATTCAGTCTTACTCCCAAAACCTGTCTACAATTATGTTTATGCAATAATTGAAATTTTCAAGGTTATTCTAGCTTTTGTGGATAAATTAATTGTATTTTAATTATTTACAAAGTAGTGGTAAGAATTTCCACAACTTATATTACGAGGAAAGAAGCATCAAATAATTGATCTGACCAAGCAATTCCTCATGAAATATGCAGGCAAATTTATTTCGTAAAATAATTAAAACTTCGCCAACGCTCATACGTCCTCACGCAACTTTTTATTTTGAAAATAATTGATTATATTCGATTTAGACAAATAAATCCCAATGAGGCATGCAGGCAAATCTATTTCGTAGGGTATCATTTAAACACAGAAATAATCCATCATGTCTAGCTATAAATGAGTATCTGAATATAAAACGACCCAAGTCCATTTTTTTTTGCCAAAATGAGTTAAACATGGGAAATTGTTGCTTATACATGTGACCATCTTGCACTATAAACACAATCTCTGTAATTTTACAGCAAATCTGATGTCAGCAGAGTCGCCATAAATTTGATCTAAAAATACAGGTTGGTTGTTATTTTCTTTTACAAGCATTGCTTGTATTTTTTAGTTACAAATTGTATGTTGATTAGATTTACACCAGCATAGTGTAAAAATACAGTGAATGTATGAATACACACTCAGTCTGCAAAATTAGAGGTTTTTTCACACTAGGCCTACAGTTTTTAAAAACATAACTGACACATAACCGGAAATGCAATCGCAACTTCCATAGAGCTAGCTATCACAATTTTACCCTACCCTATTCTATTCCTAATCTAACCTTACTGCTATAATCCTACATCCTATACCTAACTACTGATCCGTTGTTGTTGTTGTTGAATTGGGTTTTTACTGGGAGTGTATCAATCAAATATGAGTTTTTAAGTCTGGGACCGACCTTTAACGACACCATCCGAAAGACGTGGCAAATGTAGATTCATGTCTTGCCAAAGGACATTAGTGCCGCGGCAGGGATACCAACCACGTACCTTCTGGTTCAAAGTCTGGAGACTTATCCACTGAGCCACACCATCTCTCCTGATCCGGAGTATTTATCTTTTCTAAATAGGGACTATATTGCATTTCCTGCTAAAAAACCGTTATAAATTGCAACTTTCAAATGTAAATTTCAAAATGCCTGCTCATAATTGCATTTTCGAATAAATATTGTATATTACATTATTAATGCAAATACATTTGGCACTGCGGTTTAAAATATTACCATTGCAGAAATGATAAAAAAATTAAATGATATTTATCTATTTTCGCAATTTTGGTTGTTTATGGTCGATCACGAATATTAATGATGGCCGATATGATTATTAATGAGCAGTTATTATCTTCCTTTTAACAGTAAAATAAAAATGATAAAGCCATCCAACAAAAATGATATAGCCATCCAATCCTATCATTCCTCAGTGTAAAAAAAAAAGAGACAAGGGTCACGTGTTTAGCCTACTTTGAAAAATCGCTTAGCCAAGGCGCTTTTTGAAGCCCCCCCCCCAAAAAAAAAAATAAATAAATGGAAGAAACGTGGGGAAACAATTTTACATTTTATAGCATATTTTGCTCTAAAATGACAGGTTTCATTGTCATTAAACAACACACTGTGGGTAATTTTACCAGAGGCGTAGCTACGGGAGCCCGGGGGCACGTGACCCCATAAGTTTTGTGTGCCCTCAAGGTGCCCCCCTAAAAAAGCTCATGTATTTCAATTTCAGCAAAAAAAAAAAAAAAAAAGGAAAAGTAATACCGAAATTGGGTAGAAAGACGAAAGGTGAAGATTTGAAAATTTTCTTGCTCGCTTCACTCGCTGAAATCAAATTATCATGCAGCCTTCCGGCTGAATCGTCAGCTCGTCAGGGTTCGATTGCATTTGTGCGCGCCGTATGGGTGCGTGTGTGTGTATACATATGTGTGAGAGTAGGTGCGGGTGTCGGCATGTGCGTAAGTACCAACAAAAAAAAAAAATATTTCTGGTGCCCCCTACTGCAGAACCCCTAGCTACGTCAGTGAATTTTACACTTCGAATTGTTTAACAACATTAATTTAACAACAGTAATTTACATCTTGTTGTTTTCCTATGCAAAACTCTGAAGGAAAAACAACAAGATGTAAAATCACCATTTTTTAACAACTTGAAGCTTAAAAATACACACAGTAGGTAGTTGGATGGCAGTTTGACGTATGTTTACTCATGAACTGCTTTAGAAGTACAGACACACATGGGACTTGAATTTGTTGATACATATTTGAGGCCTCAATTTTCCCATGCTGAATTTATCAGTCAGGTATTCATTAGAAAATTTTAGCACAGCTCCAACAAGTTATATGTACATGTACAGCGTATTTCCTACACAGAGTTAAAGAAAGATTAAAGTTAGGCCTAGGTAGGCCCTAGATCTAGATCTAGGCTAGCACATAGTCTAGCTGATTTAGGGCCAGACTAGGACCTTGCCCTAGCTCGGGCTCTGAATAAGGATGGAATTAAAAATAACTGCTTATCATCACAACCCTGTAAGCACAGTCCTGCTTTTAGAAAAATGAAGAAATCAGTAGAAAAGGATGAAGCTGAAATGGAGGGGGGGGGGGGGAGGGGCAGGGCATTGCTTATAATTGAGAGAAGGATGGGAGGGGGCAGATCATTATTCACAAAAAAGGCCTCCCCCACATTTCCCATTGTGTATTGTTTGATTTGTCTTCAGTTTTGAGTGCATTTATTATCTCTGTAGACTTTCTTTTCTATTAAAGCAATTGAATTACAAACTGAATTTCAGTTACTCTATGCATAATGGAATATTTAGTTAAATTACTTTTAGATTAAAAATTGAAACAATAGGCCTACTAATCACAAAACAGCATTACTTAATGGATTAAATGTTATTACTGTCTAATATTTCATATTAGAATCCCACTTTGTATTCCATACTCATTTAATGCTGTTGGTGTACTTCAGATTTTCTAAAACAATAAATCTGTATATCAGTGTCATTCATCTAAGCAGTTGGCTTCTTCTAGTGCCATTTCATGTATAATTAAAAGGGATTTTTTTTTCTTTTTACAGGCCATTGATATAGACCAGCTAAGCCAGGTCATGCTCGTCCCTATCATCCTTGTCATCTCCAGGCAAATTAGACTGTAACTTAGAGGCAAAGCTGGAAGGAGAGGGGTTAGATATGATAACCACATTTAATTCAATGATGCTGGAAATGTCAGGTCACTGCATTCATATCAGAGGAGGAAGCAGAGGTCTAAGATCTTGAAACAATAATTGAAGTTGGATTCTCTTTGCGTCAACCCAGGATGAACTTCACAATGATGGAGATCCTACAAAATAAACATGGCTATGGCTGTACAGTATGTCACTAGAACCAGTAGTGTTTGGATGCCTTAATGGTCTATGATTACACCCTTTCAGCGGGTGAATGAACTTACCAAAGCCAAGAAAGCTGAGCATGACCTCTATATTATGTGAGAACTGACTGACAGCGTCCAGCTGTACTACTCTCTAAATTTGAAAGTCTTATATTTAAATCTTAAAGACTAACTTTTAAATCTAACAGAGACTGTTATTAGTGACGAAACCTTTGGGATTTAAAATAAGTCTTTAATAAGACTTAAAATTTTAAAACCAAAAAAGACTTAAAATATAAGTCTCTTAGAATTAAAATCTAAATCTTTTCAGTTTAACCTTTAAATCTTTTAAGGTTTTAATAACAGATAAATCTTTTGGAGACTTATATTTTCAGAGAAAGTGGGACTGGAAAAAACGACAACATAGATTCAAAATGTGCAATTTATTCAGGCAAACATTAATTTATTTGATGGCAACTCCATATAACAAATACATTAAATGACATTCAAATATAATATAATAATTGCAATTGTCAAATGCAGAAATAGCGACCATGTTTATTACGGTAATAAGGTGTAAGGCTGATCTCATATGAAAAGTGTATAAACACGGCATGCATCGATCCAACTTATCTATTTAAAAAAAAAAAAAAAACATAATCATCTAGCTCTCACATTTGTGTTGCAGTAATATGTGCCCTGATAGATGCTTTACATCATATAGATGCCATCCTGTGAAATCATGATGGAGAGAACCAGATTTTTTTCTTTTTGTGCATGGGAACCCTTATTTCTTGAGAGCAGTGGTTTAGCTGTCTATATTCAATCGATAAAGGGGAAAAAAAAATCAAACAAATTTCGACATTTGTTGAAAAAAAAAATATATCACGCTTTGCACACTTTTCGCTGGAGTCAACATAAACATTACAAAAATTATACATTATGTTGTCCTAAATGGAAGGGGCACATATTGTGCAGCAAGTTAAAGTTAACCAAATGTGGCCATCTAGGGAGTTACTTACTCCCACGCTATACTATCAAAAGTGAACACAATTAATTTTCAACCTGCAGAGTGGATGAAGGAGTTGCCATCAGATATCATTGGTCAGTCAACTACACCTGCAGACCTTGCGCTCATCAGGGGCCCATTGCATAAAACTTTTTATTCCATAAAAAACTACGGCAAACTATGGCAAATTTGAGGGGCCTACCCCACAACCCCCCCCCCCCCTTCAGATTAGTGCCCCATTTATTCAGTTTTAAATTATCTTTGCCTCAGGTTGACTCTTGTCAAGTTTGGCTGAAATAAGTCATGTGTTCATGAGAAGAATGCAAAAAATAACATTGGGATTCCTAGGCAATTTGGGGGCTGTCTTTGGGCCCCCTTGACCAACTTTAGGTCAGTAATTCCTAAAGATGATTCATGTAAATTTTCATTATAAAGCCGGCACTGTGTTATTGAGCAGGAACCACAAATGTGATAAGCTCAATTGATCATTTTACTCAGAAATTTTTTTAATTTTTTTTTTGCAGGATCTTTTTAATATAAAAATACGTGCTATAAGGCTTTTAAAAAATCATGTCTCGAAGATGCAGCAAGCATTTGATTTTGCAAAAGTCAGACTTTTATTTATTCTTTGGTATTTTTCTATTTCTTTTTAAAAGAAAAAAAAAGTGAAATGCTATGTGGTTTCCAAAATTACAAAAAAAGCTTCTCAATCACTTTTGGTAACAGATGTGTAAGGAGGGGGAACTCAGTTGATTTTTCGCAGGGTAAGCAAAAAAAAAAAAAAAAAAAAAAAAATCATATTCCACGTCAGATGGAAAAAAAATCTCACAAGCTTTGAAATATGTTTTTTAAGCCTAATATTAAGAGGGCATTATACATTCACTGTAACTTTACAATGCATCCATTTAAATTCAATTTACTGCCACATTTAAGGGACATATATCATCACAAAGAAAGTGCTTAAATTTCAAATGAAAAGTGTCCTAAGAAAGAATAATGTAAAATTCAGTATTGAAACAACACAGCAAAATTTGGAGAAAAAAAAACACAACCAGTGTGTCAAATATAAATTACAGATTGAGTCAATAAAAACGGGATAATTTTGAAAAAGTCTATCCAAATTTTGTTCCAAATTATGATGTCTATATTCTGATGTTTATAGATTCTCTGAAATCTTATCTTTCCAATGCAATTAAAAAAAAAATTTGTTCATGCTTGTGCGAACATGAGATGGTTTTGTCGGGGGTTCAAAAAACTTTTTTGAAACCACGACAAAACAATCTCATGCTAGCTCAAAAAAGGCTTTTAAAAGGCCTTTTTATTTCAGATTTTCGGAAAAGAATTGAAAAGAAGAAAATAGGAGTATGCTGCCAATCGGCAATTTTGAGCATGTGCAACAAAGAACAAACAAAAGCCACATGACGAAGAATGGCCATTAGCCTTTGATCAATTCGACGGTGTTTTGCTTTGCTGATCCCCTGGCATACATTTTTTATTGGAAAAAAGTACAGAAATTTCCTCTTAGAAACTTTGGAGCAAGATAGACGTATCAATTCTGGACTTTCCCTTAATCAGATGCATTTTCTACGATAAAAAATATCTGAGAGATCGATACAGCAAATCACTGTCACCCTGATCAAAGGCTTATACCCATTCTTCGTCATATGTGGTTCGTGCACGTACTCAAAATTGCCGACTGGCAGCGTACTTTTGATTTTCTTCTTTTAAGTAATTCTTCTGAAATAAAAAAGGTAAAGAGGTCTAAAAAAAAAAAAAGAGAAAAATAAAAAATTATGACATATATAAATATAAACATATTCGAATATTTATCACAAAATTAAGAAATCAGATGGCGATAAAAAGTAGGATTGACTAATCGAGCTTGTCGCCACCATGTTAGCAGAACTGAAATACAACAGCCTCTGAAAAGAGTGAAAAATTTCTCTTTTTTACTTCTTTAACCAGTGTCTCCATATGGGGGTTTCGGTTTGAATTTGGGTAAATAAAACAATAACCCCTATAAAAAAATTTTTTATATTTGCAAGCGGCCGCAAATTATTTAGTAGTCGCAGTTATTTATTAAAAAAACTCCACAGCCCCTATGTAAAAAAGTTATGACTCACGTATGTGATATGATATCAACAGAATTTTTTTTTTAAAATCACACCTGAGTCAATATGACTAAATGGCACTACCAATTTGTTGATGGCAAATTAATAAAGACAAATGTTGCAAAAAAAAAAAAAATGCTTAACAATCCAATATAGGTCTAAGGCACTTTGTCTTTACTCAATGCCGTGGCATAGCCATGGACCTTAACCCGATTCATGTGTGCTACAAATTTTCAATCAAAAATGCATATATAGAGAGGTCTAGGGCATTCTATATTCACAATAACTATAAAATGCATCCATTTTAATTCAATTTACTGCCATATTTTAGCGACATATATTATCACAAAACAAAGTGCTTGCAAAACACAAGTGAAACTGTTCCCAGAAAGAACAATTTTAAGTTCAGTATTGAAACAACACAGCAAAATTTGAAAAACATCATCACAATCAGTGTGTTAAATATAAATAAGAGATTGAGTCAATTATTTTGCTTTCTAAGTTTGCATCATTTTGGATTATATACCAATAGATCACATATTACATGCACTTCATTTTTACTACTGGATCAATTTCAATTTACTGCCACATTTCAGTAATATTTTTTTTTACAAAACTTACAGTTCAAGTAAAACATGTTCCAATAACAATGTAAATTTCACATTTTTGAAACAATTACCACAACAAAATTGGAAAAACACCAACACAATCAGTGTGTAGTATCGAATTTATGGAACGCTCCATGCGCTCACTGAGCCACAGCATGGGAGCCTATTGCGAGTTGTGCTCTAGTTTATTATATATAGCTCTATGGCACATCTCCACATCATGGGCTACCTTTGAGCCAAGTTTGATCACAATCCATCAAGGAGTTCTTGAGATATCGCGGTAACAAGAATTTCGTATGGATGGCAGACGGACGGATGGACGGACGGACGAAAACATAATGCCTCCAACACCCTTCGGGGCGGAGGCATAAAAAACTTTAACTGTCATAGGTTGTGTACTTAATGAGATATGAACGTTTAAAGCTCAAGAGGTAATGTAAACATAAATGACCATGTAACGCAGAAGTAGGCGACCTCATGACGCGTGGTCATCATGTTTTGTTTAGCACATGCCAAGTTTTTTTTTCAGATCTCTTCCATATTTCTTATGTTTGCTGCAAATTATCTAACACTAGCAGCTACCTGGGATGGTGGCAATAACTCATAGATAAATGCCGCCATGAAAGTATAAAATGGCATCAATGTGGCAGCATACTCTACTTTGAAAGCAAAGTGAGACTTGAACAGAACATCAAAACTTTCGACTGTGGTTGCTGCTGCTGGGATGGGAATTTTGTCGGCAACCAAGAAGAACTGACTTGGCTTCTTCTCTTCCCCCAGGCTGAACAAAAACGGCTGCTGATATATGGACTCCTTACCCTTTACTGCAGCTTCCACATCAGTTCCAGCCTTAACAACAATAACACAATAAAGGTGAAAAGGCGATATGTCATACAATACCACTTCCTTCTACACAATTTTTTTTTTTACCTGAACTGTCTAAAATAATTATGCATGAAGCATAAATTTCCTCAAAGGGGAGATCCAGACCAAAATTTATTCTTAATTTAAGAAAGAGAACGAATTTCCAGACAAAGTGGTGCAAAAATTATTAAAATTTGGATAAGGGATACAGAAGAATTTTTAACTTTTGCCATTTTGAATTTTCCAATATCTTTTAACCCTGCAAAGACTGGGGTATTTTGACGACTCAAAAGACTTGAGGGGGGCCGAAAAGCCCCCCCCCCCCAAGATCTCGGCCATTGGCCGCGCGATTGCGACAAGAATTGGCGCGCGCGTCACAATCAACGTAATCTACAAAACTGAAGAGGTAATTATTCAAGAATTATTCAGATTGATTAATTATGCTAATTTGTGCATGAAATTATTAAATTGGCCATAAATCTGTAAATAAAGGTTCAAAACTGCTAATTTTTGGTCTAGATACTCCTCCTGGATTTTTATTGAATACCCATTACTTAATATCATATTTATGAATTTTGGCTAGAAACAAAATTTGCATTTGATTTGTACATGAAATCACGTTTTTGAGCAGTTTTGGGTTTGACATGCATTTACAAAATATTGCGTAACCTCTGAACAGTGTACCCCGATATCGCAAATTTGGCCTAAAAAGTTTCACAAGGCTTGAAAGAAAAAAGTCATGAAACGTCGCAGCGCGATATTCTTGCATTACCGATTTATCGCCCCCCCCCTCTATTTAGGGTTAAAACATTTCTTGAATAGTCCAAATTGAATAATCAGATGAGTAAGGTGATGCCATACCCTCACAATTTTCTACATATTTCAATCACTGAAAATTACAAAAATTTTACTATCAGCCAGTAATTATTATCTTCTGATCACCCAAAATAGGCTCAAAATACAGAGCTTTGAGGTTAATATAGAAATGTATACTGTGAATTAATTGTTTCAGTGTGAAATACACTTACCGGCAGATTTTGAATGAGATACATCAGTGCGCCTGGCCTTGAACAGGACATCTCTCTACCCTTCTTTCGAGACGTTGGTCGATGAAGCATGAAGAGGAGAGCAATTAGGCCACACAAATCCACTGCATAAATTTAAAAGAAATAGAAATAATCTGATAAATTTATTTGTACTAATTATTGTTTGTTTTATTTCTTCCTCTGAATGAAAACCTTTTGGACAAATATTGTGGAACAAAGTTAGCCATATCCATGTCATATGTTGCATCTTGCATCCGTCAGGTAAAAAACACCAGCCTTTTTCTCTATCAACTTATCTATGATATGTTTACGATCAGTTTGGAATACAGCCTTGCCTGCCAGTCTCATGCATAAATGAGTTGACATAAACCAATGCACTCCATGTGTTTTGAAGTAAAGAAGGACCAAGGAAGTTTATAAGGAAAATCTTTTTTTTTTTTACCCCCATGTGTAATGCTATAGCTGTGATGGCCATTTTGACAGTCACACATGGCACACGCATAGAGTTTCTGCGTCTCCACATTGTTTTGGAGCAAATTTCCATTGCTGTATATTCCCCCAAGGATGTTTGTGAGTGAATTAAATTTTCACTTGCATTATTTAAGTCCTCGCAAAGAAAGGAAAAAACAAAGAAAAAAATAGTACTTGCTGATCCAGAAACGGGATAAAAAATTGTGGAGACACAGAAACTCCCCTCCATGTGTGATGGCAAAATGATGTAAAGAACAGATTTCCCTCATTAACTTACTAAGGAACGACTTACCGTTTCCACTAGATTCTTCAAAGTCTGCAATAACCTGCTGAACTGCTGGGAAGTCTCTCTTTGCCAATGCTATGATGCGAGGACGATAAAATGTACCCCACTTCTTCACGAAGTTGTCACACACGTCCGGATAAAGTACACTAAACTCGATTCCGATCTGGGGAAGATGGAAAAACAAAGAGTGACTTGTATAATTGAGTACTTTTTCAGCCCTACACTATAGGGGTTAAAGGCATTGGTTAGGTTTGTGGTTATATATAGGTAATTTTAAAAAAATTTCAAATCAAGCTGTCTGGCCTATCTAATTATATTCAGAGGAATGAAATTCCGACAAAGAATGCAAAAATTAAGGAAGTCACACATGCACTATCAAGATATCTCTGAAAATTTAATTTAGTTTCTCCGAGATGCATAATTCCAGTACAATGTGTCTATGGAGGAACTTTATTATTTTGTGCTTTTTTGAAGCACTAAACGACGACTTTGAGGTGTAATATTTTCACAGCTAAATTTATGTACCCCATCAAATATTCAGATAGCATTTAGGACCTGGCTGTTGAGAATTTTTCAAATGAAAATAAAGTAATCAATGCTTTTAATAGCCAGGTAAATCACAAAATGCAAGAATGTGAACTATTGATTGAAGGATAGGTGCAAGAGTACAGGGGCGGAGGACGGGGAACCCTCAATTTTTTTGCAGCAAAGATAATGCACCAATTCGTGTGAACTGACTTTGAAACTTACAATTTTGTCTAATTCTGAGGAGGCACATCCCCCTCAGACACCTACTTTGCCCACTACGCCAAAAACTCTGTCAGTCCTAATTTTTGCACCCCCCTCTTTTAAAGAGTCTGGAACATTTTTCACCTTTGAGGCAAAATCAGATGAAACGAGAGGCACAGAGAAATAAAAGATGAAAGAAAGGAAGGAAGAATGAAGAAGAATTAAGATTTTTTTTTTTTTTAAACCCATGCGGTCAAAAGCACTTTAAGCCCCAATATTCAAACTATTTTTGTCGTAAGACAACAAGAAATAATCAATATACAATGATGATAAATAAATCTAATCTTCTGTACTTACTTGAAGAGACAAAACATTTCACATCTTATCCTGGATGCTTCATTAGCCAGTCTGAGTTAGTGGTCTCTTCAAGTAAGTCCACAAGATTTGATTTATTTATCATCATTGTATATTGACTATATTCCTGGATGAATCAAAACTTACATCTACAACAAGAAATACTTACCAGCTGGGGCATATCCCTGTAACGGGGAAACTGATTTAACAATGTCAGTAATGGTCAGTTCTTGTTGAGTGATCAGAGCCTGTCGATATTTATGTGTATCCATGAAGAATTCTGCTAACTGTGCTTTCGTTTGCTGTCTGAGTGCTGTATACTTCATCCACTCAACCTGTAAATGGTCACATACAGTATATTAAATTGTCTGTTAAAGGTCACCACCAAGTTTTTTTCCACAAAAAAGAACATCTAAGCTCCAACACCAGCCTATCTGCCTTATCAGAAGAGTTACTTTAAAAACTGAAAGAGAGATTTTGTCTAATTGCAGTTTGTCAACTCTGGCCTTTTCTTTAGATTTCTGTGTTTAAGGGGGAGGTCCTGACATAAAAAGAAAATTTTGAAGTACTTCTAATGGATGAATTCTTGACTGCACGGTCGGAATTTATGCCTCCGCCATTGCCACATCAGAAATATGTTGCATAGGTAATTTCCCTAAATCTTCAAAAACTTTTTTAATCAGATTGTTCACTCTCAAATGCATTCAAGAAATTTGACAAGAGACAAGAAATTCAGGCCATCAAATCAGACAAGATCACTGTCACTGTCATTATGTATGTTGTAACCATATTGAAATTTAATCTATTGAACGGTCTTTGGTTTATCACAAAAAAAAATTCATACAGACAATGAGCTACAATTTGATACATGAAAAGAATTTTCAGTATTCGAGACAAAAATTTGTTAGTTTATGACCTCTGTGACATTTGACTAATATGCATAAATGCACTAAGATGAAGTTTGATAACTCAAACGGTTCTACAATAATTACAATAACAAGATATTCTCAGGAATTTAATGACCTCTGTGACCTCTGACCGAATTAACCCCAAAACTAATCAGATAATCCTCATGCCAATATGCAAACATAATCCAAGTTTAAAAGTTGATTCGTCAAGTACCACACACAAAATGCAGAGGACTTTAATATTGGTTCAGCAATTATTTTTAACTGAATCTTTCGCATGATTTTCTTTACTTACATGTCCCTGTAATCCTGGTGTTGCATCTTTGTTGCAGGCCAAGTTTGTACAATCTCCTTGGCAAGAGTAGTTTTTTCATCAGTTCCTGGATACCTGAAGTTATCAAATGCAAAAAAAAAAACATAAGCATACAACCCAAATGAATGATAAATGACAGAGAACAAGTAATATGAAATCATGCTATATTTTCCGCCTGTTTATACCCCCAACCAATGTTCCTTTTCATGAAAACAAACATTAAGTTCATTTAAGCATTATTCAAGAATGAATGCATGGAAATTTGGTACACATTACTCTTACTGTATATTCAAACTATATCTGAAAAAATCAGTTCATTGCATTCAGGCGTTAGTGAGATAGAAAAATCCTGCAGACGCCCTATCACTAGATCTAGACTAGACTAGGCCCTATACAAATTCATGTTTCTGCCCCTTTTTTTTCTGAAAGTAGGCCTAACCATGATAGTAATACTAATAGTGCATTTAGCAACACTAATTACAGCCCCCTGTGAGGCTGTGTGGCAGAACAGTAGGGTTGGTCCTACTACTACTACTACTACTAGTACTACTCATCGACCACATTTGTTGTCCGCATAATAGAAAATATTTAGAAAATTAAATTTAGATCTACCTAGTAAAACTATAGTTAGATTACACGGTTGAAAAAATGCAGCAGCTATCAAACCTTGTTGTCTAAACCGAGTCTTGGTTGTATTGTCTTTTTGTCAATACGTTACTAGTTGGTTGTTACAATGCTGTTGAAATGTTTTAGATCCTCAATTTTAATCTAGATCTAATTTACCAGTAAATTTTTGTTATCCACACACACGTATCACTTGATCGCGGACCAATGACAACACTTTTGTGTATGCGCTGCGCGCAATATGCAGGGCTAGTACGCGTTCAGTGTGCGTAACATAACAGGGGGTGAGGGTCATGGTGAGTCGGTTTTCATTGATTAATGGGTGTCATCGATGGGTAGTTGGATTACCATATAGAACTAGAAGGCTAGTCTAGACTAGTGACACTTTATAAGAAAATAGATACCCTCTATGCAGACCTGCCAAACCTCATTTGACCCAAAATCCCATTATTTTGACATAAAAAATCCCATTTTCAGAATAAAAATATCCTATTTTTCCTGCTTGCAACTGTCAACACTGTATTTCAAGCCTTCAACTCAAGGAATTCAAATCCTATTTTGTCCTGTAGTCTAACTCTAAATGTTGTATTTTCACTGAAAAATCCTACTTAGGCCTAGATCTAATAGATTCTAGTATAAAACCCTACTGCTTGGCACCTCGGCTCTGTATAGAGCTAGTAGTAGACCTATGGGGATTGACTATGTGTGCAGTACGCAGCGGGGGGGGGGGGGGCTGGGTGGGGGGGGGGCAGTTGCCCGCCCAGAAATTTTGAAAAATTTAATTTTTTTTATTTAAAAAATTCACAAAAAAACACCAAAACTGTGCACCAAAATCCTTCAATTTCACTTTCAATTATCTAAAATTGCCTTTTTTTCTAGCTCTGCGGTCGCTTCGCTCCCTCGCTTTTCAAATCTTTTTCGAAAATTGTTTCCGCGTCTTTGGCCCCCCTAGAAAAAGAATTTCTGCGTACGGCCTTGATGTGTGTGTCCCCCGTGAACAAGCGCTCCCGGAATGTCGGTGTCGACATTCCAAGGGCCTAGTACCAATGAGGGTCAAAACATAACAGTATTGACCTCATAGGCGGAACAAGCGCATATACGGGGTGGTGCATTTTGTGGAAAGTCGGCACTTGCGGTAGCACACAAATGCACACAATGATGACGACAAGGCTTGTCGGCGGGTTGAGTTGTCATGTGATTTTCTTATTTTTTCATTTCGTTACAAACTTTTTTTCAGTGAATTAGTTATTGATTATTGCAGTTTAGATCTAGATGATATTAGAATTATATTTAAGTTATATATTTTGATAAAATTCATGTGAATTTTGTAAAATAGTGCATGAAAATCCGACAGCTTTTCTCCACGTTAACGAGGTCCTTATGCCCCCTACAGTAGGTGTCACCGCGATCAGTGCCGGTGCCAAGAGCGCCAGTCCACACCCGTTCGGGCTGCCATAGCAATGCATGCATGCAACGCATTGATTGCACAGTCCAACC
>JAPZVO010001058.1:0-22905 GCA_029962745.1 Echinometra lucunter
GGCACATTCTCTATATACATACATTATTCACCACTTCTACCATTAAAATTTCAAGTTTTTCTGTGAGTTACAATACTTGGTTATTGAAGAACCTTGTATATTAGAGTTCTGAAAAATACTTGTTATGACATAATATACTGCTTTTTATTTCTACTACAGCTGATCCATCATCGACACCTCAAAACCCCCTTTGTTCGTACTTGCCACGATAGCACAATCATGTAAACATGTACACAATCCAGTTTCCATTTTCGATACTGTTGTGAGATTTTGTGGTATTCCTTAAATCATATTAGCATATAAAGTTGAGGATAACCCATTTCTTCCTGAAAATGTGCTCTTAAATAACAAAATTTACTGTATTTTGACAGACAAAAGAACTCAAACTTTAACCTCACTTGAAAGCAA
Organism: Echinometra lucunter; assembly: GCA_029962745.1. Taxonomy (NCBI): domain Eukaryota; kingdom Metazoa; phylum Echinodermata; class Echinoidea; order Camarodonta; family Echinometridae; genus Echinometra; species Echinometra lucunter. The sequence continues at coordinate 409 of JAPZVO010001058.1, forward strand.
AAGACAATGAATAAATCAAGACCCTATCAAAATGAACATATTAATGTACCGCTGTAACTTACAAAATTAAAATAATATAATTCGACCAGTAAAAGAAAGAGTGGAAGAGAATTCTTTGTTTTGAGTAACGTCACATTTGACATTTTGCGCGTAACGTTCGCGGTATTTGACAGACGTAAACAACGCCGCACACAAAGTGCAATGACATGCACGCAAAGCATTGTGGGGAGGATTCATCTATTCTACACGAGGGGTAATCTGCCGTTTCGCGAATTTATCATTCAAAGATGCCCCAATAGACACTTTTTTTCATTGTGTTTAATGTAATAGGTAATAGGTTTTGAAAAATTTTATTTACAAAACAAATCAAATCAGAGGCAGAAAAGGGAAACATTTATCAACATGTGTAAGGAAAGTTCCCCAAACACAAATCGTCGAGCGCGAGATCGAGATAGCTCGTACTCGACTCGTCGCGTCGACTGCTAGAGTTTTAGCTTCGGCTAGACGAGTGGCGGAGCCAAGGCAAAATGTGAACGAACCGATCGTCTGCTTGTTAAATGATTATTGATCGGCATGAACCCCCCCCCCCCCCCCATGTTTTAGAGGGGAAGCATGTATATTTTAAGCTTATTACCGATATAGAAATTCGTGTGACCGACGTGAAATTGCGAGCTGGGATCTTATGTTTTCATACTTTTTCTGGTAGTCCCGTGTGTGCAACAATTTGTTTCTAGTGAAATGCGTAATGTAAGTGTAGTCAACAAGGAAATGTACGATCACTCCTGCGTAGAAACTATATCTGAGTTCAAGTGTGTACTTTAGTTACAAAAGTAGACTTGCGATCACCACGTAAGATGTTCATAAACCCTCAAAATTAAGTCCCCTCAATATTTACTCAACTGATGAACCCAAACTCGTAACATTTCACTTTCTTTCTTCCCGTACCTAACACTTTTTAAACAGGAGATAAACTTCAACACGTCAATGACGATACAGGTTCAGTGCTGGGAATTTGCTTGTTTCCGGTAATTGTACTTGGTTGAAATCAATTTTATTTCATGCATGCTTTCGTTTAAGTTGGTTATGAATTTCGAGGTTCCAAGTTCACTGTTGGAATTTTGAGGTGCAGATTTGCATGTAATTTAATGCACTTCTTATTGACAAGATGGGATTTACATTTTTTATGTTACCATTCTGTTTACGTTTCAGAACACCATACAAATTACAAATGTCATGCTTGATTGAAGAATAATCAAATATACAGCATAATTATTTTACCTTAAATGTGACAAATGAGCAAATAGTCGGCTGAACTTCCCTAGTGAAAAATTCAGTTCTAAAGCGGATATTCAAGGTATATATAATTATGCAATGACCATGACGCTAGCCCTACAAGTATAATCGTTATATCCTTACCAGCTTACCTTAAAAATCAGTCCTTTATTCCTGAAACTTATGCTGCATACAATGGAAGCCGCATAAAACATGCAGTTTTTGTCAAAAGAAAAAACGGCTATCCATAACAAAAATGTCAAAGACAGCTCATTTGAATTCCATCAAGAATGACTTGTTGATAAATATTGACTGAATTTTGTTTCAAGATTTGTTATTTCACGTATACTTCAGCACCGAGTGTGATTTTCACAGATGAATTTCTACCAAGTCACATGAAGAGACTTTGACAAATTATTGACAGAAATTCACTAGGAACAGTCACACTTATTAATGCAACATGTACTGCTGGACATGCAGCATCTGGCAGGTTACGTTGTCACGTGCAGCGAACGTTGAAACTGTTTACGTCAGACAAGGTAGTGTGGAAAAGGCTCTTACTTTTTCTTTTAATCTTAACATTAGTCAATTAAAGACTTGTTATTACTTACATTTTTGTTTTTTATTCAATACAACTGTTTCAATTCATGTTAATTAGACTAACCAAATTCTGCTCATGCATGATTCAAACATTTTTCAAGTTGAATTTTGGGCACTAATACTTTTTTAATGTTTGTTTTTACATGTTTTTTTTTTTTTTAACTGTCATGTACTGTTGTAATTACACTTTTAGATAGCTATATTTGGTATTATCTCATCTATAAAAGTTGTTGACACTCCTGAACTCCACTTTAAGACACGACTGACAGTCGACTTGTCTACGAAGACTGGGAAATCTAATCAATACCTCACTCTCGTATACCAGATGATGATGATAATTCTAATATCTTGTACTCTCCTTTTCATTTTATTTTCATTTATGTTTGCATTCACTCTCATTTTCTCTCCCTTTTTGCACAGACCTGATGAGGATCTCCATACCAATGTACCTGAAGCAACCAATCCAGATGGATACACAACCATTGTTCATCCACAAATCCAAAGGAATTTACTGACAACCTCATCATGGACCAGACACATGGGAATAACCCCACATACTTCAATTGGCTATAATAATTGGATATGAAAGGAAAATTGAGTCACAATAGGCAATATGTGAACAGAAGAAAAAAAAGATGGCAAGAGGATGGATAATTTTTTAATGCATGTACAAATAATACATGACCCATTATATCATGGGTATAATTATTACATGTAACAAATAAGAACAATTATTTAAATACAATTCAGTTTACATTTATTTCTTATTCTTTGTTAATTTTCATTTAAAATGAGTATATATTATAGATTGAACAGTATTTGAATGAGAATTGGAAAATATTTGAACAGAAGAAGAAATTATGGAAGAAAGATGGATCATTTTTAGAACATGTACAACTACAAATGTATTGGTGCATGTGCTTTATCATGCCATCATTGACGTAATTATTACGGTTTGACATTAGTTTCCTATTTATGGTTAATTTTCATTAATAAATGAGTATGTAAATTGTAGATTGCTTGTAAACAATCGGTTTATTATTTAGGTTATTATACTAGATTTTGTTTGAATTCATTTTGTAAATTATTTGGAAAAAAATTTCCAGAAATAAAATCAAAATCAAATCAATGTCTGTAAATAAATTATTCAGTCTCATAATTTGTAATTTTAAGTTATATTCATTACACTGTATCATATTGCAAACCATCATAACATGTATTCATATTTCTTGATACCAAGAAATGCATTCTTAATATCAAGAAATATCACAAAATGCATTTGTTGATATCAAGAAATCCTGAGGGGGGGGGGGGGGGCAGTCAAGCCCAGTGCTGTACACATGCGCAACCAAAGATATGCGAAAACCCCCCTTTCATATCAGGAATTGTATCAGGAATTGGCTCCAAAGTACCCCTAAACAAGCATTTAAAGCAGGTTCGCTAAATACTAGTTGATGATCCTCTGCATGAAAATTTCAAAGGCTAGCTAGTCAGAATTTCTTTTTTTTTCTATTGTACATGTACTATGTAGACACACAAAAAAGGGCCAAAATGACAATGAATTCTGATGTTGCCATTAAAGGTACTGGGTGAGAGTATATGACTGCAGAATGCAAAAGTGTTGAGTTATGAGTTGAACTGGTATAAAAAATGTTATCAGGTGTCACAGAAGCCTAAATATGACTAAAGATTTGGAAAACATAACGTTTGGAGAAAACTATGAATGAAAATATGGCGAGAGCGTCACCGTAATGCTAATTTTCTTTACTTTGTTTTTTACTTTCATTGATGTCTCGCAAATATATCGATTGGATTTCTCAGAAGTTTTGCACAAGCCAACACTCTTACCCAGTACCTTTAAATGATGTACTATATAAGCCGTAAGATATTTTGATAACACACTACCTAACACAAGTGTGAAAGAAGATACGACTAAAGGCCTCCGCACACAACACGATTTTCCGGAGCACGACTGATCGATCTCGGATCTGAAATAAAATATTGCGTACATTTTGTGCACGGTGATTTATTTCATATCAAAGAGTTGGTCAGTTGTACGAAAATCGTGAAGTGTGCGGAGGCCTTAAGTGTCAGAACAAGAGTGTCGCTGGGTTGAGCACATAATGAGCCCGCCTGAAAAGCGGAAAATGGGAGTTATTCCTGGGATCAATGCTAGTGTCGTAGACATCAAATTATATGAGCCTACGTTTATTTAAACTCAAGTTATTGCGTTTACAAGGAAAAGTTAACAGACGGACACCGAGCGTGATACCATAATACGGCCCCCAGGCGGACGTATAAAAATGATTGAACATTTTATGCTTCACTGGTAGCGAGGAACTTCCTGATAATCTTATCTTCTTCAGATGTCCTTAAAGACAGTTTGGATCTTGTCCCTGTAATGTTTATATCAGGTGACACTGTGCAGAGTATGTCATCCTGCGTCTGCCAGGACACATCCTCCACTGCAGGCCATGAGTAGTATGATCCAGTCTTAGTGAGGTAGGTCACTTTAACATGCTCATCTCTGATTTCCAAAACCTGAAAGAATGAAAGAAATTGCCAGCTTGAATGCATAAGGAAAATCACAAATCATATGATTTTCTGAGAACATAAATTTGCTTGCGTGAAAATACCTAAATTTGCAGTGCATAAGAAAATTATCTATTTAGTTTTTGATGGGTATGGGGAACAATTTGATTTATATGTCCTGCTATTATGTCCTATAACATAATTCCAAGTAATAATACAGTGAAAAGTCATTAAAACCAGGACACTGGGGTCATACAAAATTGCCTTGGTATATTACACTCGTATCAGATTTAAAATTGGAAATAAATGGGACCAAAATCTAAACTTATTCTAGCGATTTTATGAAATCAGACATCTTTATTATAAATGTAACATACTTTGACTCCCAAACTATTCACAATAGTTGCTTACCTTTCCTATGTACCAAGAACCTCTTCCGCGGAGACTTGTAAGTCTAATGGCCACAAATTGGCCACGAGTCACCTCAACTGGAGCTGCACATCAAGAAAATGAAAAAAAATGTTTACCATTTCCACCCCCCACCCAACCGATGCCAAAAAATATTCAATGTTTAACATATAATCAATCAAGACTAACATGGTTGGTGGGTGCGTTATTAATACATTCTTTTTGTGATGAATCCTTGTGGCAAGACTGCCCTACCATTCAAACTTGCTTTGCAGTTCTCACTAAAATTAGGGCTTGTCTATCTATTTGGGAAATTAGAAGACCACTCATTCTATAGATCATTTATTCATGCAAATACACCTCCACGTTTGTTTAAATATTTGTAACGAAGGAAGACTAGTACATTATCGGGAAAAATCTCATGCATAAAAATGACTATTGCTTTGATTTTGGCAAATAATTACCTGCTTGGTCCTTGTTGGAAGGCTGCACTTCATCTGAGGTTCCCTAGCAGGTTTTTCAGCTGGAACTGGGTCTTCTCTATCTTTTGCTGCAATTGAAAGCAATAAATCTGTAGTTTACTTGTCGGAATATCTGAATTTTGACATACTTAATGAAATACAAGCGAGTGGACCAGGAAAATACAAACTCTTACACTACTTAGAATGTTTCAGAAACTTACAAGATGGGTTTGTACAGAAAGACTGACCTTGTACGGGAACATCTGTTGGTTTTCCAACATCTGTTGGTTTCCGACTGGTAGTCTGTCCCCTCTACGTTGTGCTGCCAAATGAAATTGAACAATCAGTAAGTTATTTCTTCTTGCTCAAATAACTGGATTTTGCACACAGAATCAAAAAAATACACCAAGTGGGCAGGAAATCCATACTCAATACACTAGTCCCATTTCTTAAAAGATAACAGTTTTGATAGGTTTTTTTTGTGAAAAAATGTAACTAGGCATTGAGGAATATATTGAAGTGAAGAAAGACTGACCTTGTACGGGAACATCTCTTGGTCGTCCAGCTGGTACCCTGTCCTCTCTAGCTCTTGCTGCTAATTAAAAAAAAAAACAATCTGTAATTTATTTCATGTAAGAATAACTGGATTTGCATATTAATAAAATACCAGCTAGTTAACAGGTCTATTTAAATTCATTACAGTTGTTACATTTATTTCAATTACTTGATGGATTCTTGTAGAAAGACTGACCTTGTATTGGAAACATCAGTTGCTCGGATCTGCTTGTACCGGGTCTGGTTGTTCTCGTGCTAAAATTGAAAGAGAACAATCATTTCAGTATGCTTAAAAAGTTTATAAAAAGTAATAAAAAAAAGGAATTGATGAGCATGTCAAAAGAATGGAAAGAAGAAATGCATTTCTACACCAATCTTAAAGTTAGTGTAATGAATTGTGTATACTAATATTTGCACAAGTGTTCTTTTTCTTTAATAACAATTTCGAAACTTGCATATTACTAAATAATACACATTACACGTTTTGTCATCGTGATAACAGTCCACTAGTCAATATTAATTTCCATCAGCTCTGTTCTTTTAGGGGCAAAATGAATATTGGGAGTACCTGGTTCCATGCTCTGCATGCTTCAGCTTCATTTCCGCGTTGCAAACTTCCAACGTGATCTGTGTTTAGGCAGCCTTCAAATCTCTCCTCCATGCACTCCTCGCAGAAGCAGGACAATTGTCGTGCCTTTAGAACATAAGGAACGAAGATTTGTGATCTGATGTAGGCCGCCCTGCATCCCATCATGGTGTGAACATCAGTCTCTTGTCTGTTCCTCTTAATTTCGCCCTTTCTGACAAGGAAGAATTTTCTGCGAGATGGTCTTTCTGAGGACGACAAGTTCTGACAGCACCATGTGAACATCTCTTCTGCACTGTTAATGACTACTTCCCTTGACAAGATGGCACGGTCAATGGCTTTGTTGATAAGGCCAATCTCACCATCACCTTCACCTTTGCCATGTTCAGACCCAAAAAAGTGTCGCTCAGTTCTCACAGTCTGGAGGCTCAAATCAGCAAATGAGCCGCGTCCCTTGTATTGGCTGGTGCACCCATCACTGAATATGATTTCTCTGTTGATGGTGTGGTTAGCAGACAGGTAGTCTTCTGTGCACTTCAAGAAGTGGTTAACAGCATGGTGATCATGCCCAAGGTCATCTGACAGGAACACAACTGATTCCCGAATAACACTACCATCCTCCCTGTAGTAGCACACTACAGGATGCATTGTGACTTGCTGTTGACCGAAATAGGCTGCCTTTATCTCATCTTGGTAAAAACCTTTCTGTTCCGAGCAAAGTCCATCACCATCAATGCAACATTGTCAGGTAGGTTGTCCTTAATCCTTTGGAACTGTCGTTGCTGCCACCTTGCAGTGTGGAGGTGTTGAACGAAATTCAAACCTTGTGTGGGTGAAAGGACATCATTTCTGAATTCACCGACGAGATCACCAAGGGTACCATGTTTTGTACTGAGGACACGTTTAGACTTTTCCATCTGTCATTGTGTGACGTTCCCAGTGATTCCAAGTTACGTCCATTCCATCATCAGACTGCAGTAATTCATGGCATAACTCAGTCAGTTTCTTCCCAAGATCACTGCATTTGTCACACTCACCTCTGATACAAGTTGCCTTGTGAAAGCGTTGACTTGCAGGCAAAGGGCAGAGCAGGAGATCGATCAACTGGTATTCATCAGTGATTCTGGGACTCTGACACTTTCCAGAATTCACAATCTTCTTGATTGTTTGCAACTTGTACATGATGTTAGCGCAGTACACACAGAGGCATGTGTCATGAAGTTTCTTGAGAAGAGTCGAACACTCCTTGGCCTTAACTTTGCAAAGGCGGCAAAACTTATTTTGCACTGTGGAGAGTCCTTGGGAAAAGGTCTGGAAGGCCCTCTTGAGCGTCATCTGCATGGACATATGCTGCTCCATCTCGCTTCGTTGCATACCTTTTGTGTGGAAGCATTCTCGAAATGTCCCCTCGCTTGTAGAAAGACTGCACTTTCCCCACAACATGCCTTGGGAGTTTTCGTCCTGGCTTCTTCTTTTTGGCCAAAACCCTCCGTGCCAACGTAAGTGCCGACTTTCGATGCAGTAGTTTCAGCTCACGTGGTGAAGTTGGGGATTTGTACTCCACTGTATTCCCTCCTTCTCCAGTGCTGCCTGTTTTCGAGGTGAGGTGTTTTTCAGAAGTGCCTTGATAACTTGCGCAAACTTCCTTGGGGACTCCGGCAATGATTTCCTTGCTTTGGAAACATGATTGTAGAAGGTATTCTGATTGTAGAAAGGATTCTGTGATGCACAATTTGACCTTCTGGAACTTGCAACTTTCTTTGCATTTCACGCTTTTCTCTCTTTTGTTTCCGATCTTTTTCTCGAATCCTTCTCAGTTTTTGTGGCTCCTTCTCTTTCAGTCTTTGTCTTTCAGCTTGTTTTCTTTCCCTCCAGTAGGCACGTCTTGCTTCAACTGACGATCGCGTTGCCTTTGAGACTGAATCCTTCTTGCTTGAGGTCCTTATTGGTAGCTTCACCTTCAATGCCTCTGCTGGGTGAGGTAACCTGCTTTGACTGAAAATAAAACAAGTTGCAATGATCAAATTTGTAATAAATCAATTTATAATCACTTTCCTTCTGTAATTCATCTTTTTACATGTATTTCATATATTTCAAGTGAAATTGATGTGCTATTAAAAACAGCATAGTGTTCAACCACATGTATTTAAACAGGAATATCTACAAAATATTAGAAACAAACAATGTACTACTGTAAAAGTGGAAATTTTCATGCATATCCCGCAACGCGAGAATAGCACGAAAATAAAAATGCGTAAATATTTTGTTTACCTTTTGTTCAATGGAAACAGCTGACTTTTCGCGAAATTAAAAAATCGCGGAATGCATCATATTTGGCTAAGCACGAAAAATTAATCCTGTGAAAATAACCACTTTTACAGTTATCATAAAAGGCACATAATTTTTTATCAACAAACATTTAATCCTGGCAGGGCTTGAAAAAATTAGGGTAAACTAAATTATCCTTCTAACCCGGGGGGCCACTTCCATTCACGAGTGGATACCATGCCCGACCATGGGGTCTCGAAAAAGCACCCTAAACACGTAATTTCCATATTCTGAAAATGCACCCCTTAACAAGTATTGGCGTGTGAAACCCTACCCTTAACAAGTATTGGAAACAAAACGATACTCTTGGCAAATATTCCCTGAAATGAACCCCTAAACAAGTAAAGGAATGTTTTATTGTTATGGGTCCTTCAGTTGTCGGCTTTACCTTATTCGGTTAGTACGACCCCAGCTTCTACAACCTCGCGCAAATCGGACAAAGTGTTGGGGCAAAAAGGACATCCTTTATAAACATTTTAATTTTGTTTTATCATCCCCTAAATTCGACCCCAAACACGTAAGTTTTCCGAGTGAAATATATACCCTTTTTTCATTATTTTGTGTTTTTGACACCCTTATAACGTTACGTACGTAACGTGCCCTATCGTGAAAAAGACAATCCTTTTTACATGTTTTTTTGGTCGCGCATGGTATCCACTCATCAATGTAAGTGGCCCCCCCCCCCCCCCCCCCCCCCCCCCCCCCCCCCCCCGGGCCTTCTAACTTCCTTTTTGCCTGATTCCAACTTACAGGTAGATTGAAAAGTAAAATTTAATTTAATACATGGTACTTATTTCACTGTTCCAGTTTACATTAAAACACATACAGGTACCTTGTAACAAACCACCAATGTACACACATTAAAAAAGAAAAACTGACTCAATATCTAGATCTATAACTTCAATTCAAATACTAGTAATCAAACAACTTTACCATTTTTTCCTTTCTCGGAATCGTTGCTGCCTTAGCCTGGCCAATTCCCTCTGCCTTTGCCTCTCACCTTCAGACAGACCCTGGCGGTACTTCCGGGCACGTTCAGCTTGCCGGGCTTTCTTCTCTGGATCAACCCTCATTGTCACTGTTTATAAACTGGCAGAAATTGACACATTAAACTTTCTGAAATTTCATTAAGAAATATACAAAGTCTCTTCTTCTTGTGGTTTTGATATTGTTTTCACAATCACTATAGTCTAGATAAATGCCATAATCGAAAACGAATCTGTTGTACCTACACCAACATACGAAAAAGTCTACACATGGGACTACACAGACGGACATTGGGGAGAGTTCGGGATGTTTTAGGGAAGAGTGAGGTAAAAACATACGAGATTTGCTCCTGTTCATCAGATTCAGACATTTTTCTTTTTAAGAATTGTCATTCACCTACAAAAACGCAAGTAAGAATGTCGCTTACCGTTAATCTCTGTTCTTAATATCTGACAAATCCGATCTTGGTCGCCTGGATACGACCGCCACTGCTCGGAAGATTTCACGATCACCGCGCCTGTCTGCTGATCAGCTGCAGAAACCGCGAAATTGTGACGTTATTGTCAAATGCACGTACTGCACAGCATCGGTCGGTCAAGAATACAGCAACGTGGCGCGCAACGTGAGTCGCTCTGTCAAGCAGCCCATAACGTTCTAGTCATGTCGGTCAACTGACACTAAGTCGTAACGTTTTGCACATTTCCTGAACTTAATAAAAAATACGGACATTAAAATATTGTGTCTGTCATACTATGATAAACATCAGCGATTGAATTAGCATGACAAAGTACGTTTGAATTTAAAATCCTTACGTGGTGATCATGACGGACCCGTTTTGTGGAAACGTTATATGTACGTTATATATCGAAGTACCGTGATGAAAGTTGACAGACATTGTTTCGGGTAGTAATTTGGAAAATTTACATTTTTTTGAGGGCTAGAAAAACTGTGAAATTTAAATGCTCTCTAAACACTTCTTCGTCCATGATTATCACATCAAATGAGATTTCTTAAAATTTCTAACAGCTGGAGATAAAAAATTGAAACGTTACTTGATGCGTTTGACAGACAAGGGGTAGTGAGTAACGTCCGCGATAACACGCCCGAAGGGAATAAGCTAGTAATTTCCGAGGTCGATTAAAATGTGTTTTATCGTACTTTGCACCTTCTAAATGTAATATTTATTAACTGCAGGTTACAGTGTACATTTGATTTACTGATATTTAGATTACTGGGAATTTGACAGATTTTGACAGATCGGAGTAACGTTTCCACTACCGTCGGCAAAATTCAGTTTGCGTTATGAAGATACACGAGTCTGAAATTTTTACTGCGTCAATTTAAGAAAGGAACATATATGGTATACGAATATGATACTATTTGGTAAAAGGGGTCTCCCATTTTTTCCTACAAATGTTTCAAATATAAATAGCTCATGAACAAGTAGTATTTGTCTGTCAAATATGTAACGTTTTCAACATAATAAAAAAAAAAACAACAAATTAAATTTTGTGGGTGGAGATCAAAATTGTCTTTATTATTTCCTTTATTGAAGATCTGTTGTGCAATGATAATGAAAACACAAATACAAATTTATCTTTTTAGATAAATAACTTCATTTATTTGACACCATAAAACACAAGTATATAGAGAATCTGTCTTAAGCCAATCATATCACTCCTTTGATATGTTGAGGGGCAAATGTCCGTCAGGCTTGGCTGACAGAAGTCAACAGATTTCAATGTACAGGGCCCTGTTTCATAAAACATGTCATCAGTAACAACTGCCACATTTCTATGACAAATTTGCTCTCAGCCAATCAGATGCAAGGATTTCAGTAGCTTATAACAGTTATTGCAAACTGGTATTGCAAACTTGTTATTGATAACAAGTTTTATGATATGGGCACCAGGTGTGATCACTGGTGTTAAGCTTTATAGCTCATTAATATGTGCATACATTGTTAATGCTATCATCAGTCAAATGTGACTAGTAAAATACCATGAAATATATAGACACACTTGCTTCCTCTCCATTGCTTTGCCTCCTCATTTGCATATCTAGGTGACGAGAGCCAATCAGACAGCCCTGTGCAAGGAAGCCCCTCCCCTTCACCCTCTCCATACCCCGCCTCCATCCATCATCATCATCATCATCAAATTGGCTCACATCATAGCTCTTACCCATCTAGCTCTGTAGTAGTTAGTGCAGGTAGGAATTCATTCCTCCCCCTATCATGTGCTAGTGGAACATTCCATTGCTATCTTCTCTTGTTATCACCTAGAATGCTACATTATTTTTAGGGGTTGGTTTCTTTTTTTTCTACTTTTTATTTTTTATTATTTTTTTTGGTTGGATCAAGCTTTGTAGTAGTTAGTGCAGTTACAAAATCATTTCTCTTCCCTTTTCTATGCTAGTAGAACATTCCGTTACTGTCTTCTCAGATCAAAGTTCAGAATGATACGTTATGGTTTGGGGTTATTTATTTTTCTTTACCTTTCCCTTTCTTTGTGTGATTTTTATTGTCCATTCAAGTTTGTAGTAGTTTCTGCAGGTAGAAATTCATTTCTGTCCCCTATGCTGTGCAAGTGGAACATTCCATTGCTATCTTCCTAGATCAGAGTTTGGAATGGTTCATTATGCTTTAGGAGTGTACATGTACTTTTTAAAAGTCAATCCATTTTGCTCTGTAGGAGTCAGGCAGGCAGGAATTCACTTCTCTCCCCTGTTCTAACCAGTTGGTACATTCCGTTGCTTTCTTCTCTTTTCACTGTCTGGAATACAACATTTTATTTCAGGGATGTTCTTCCCTCTCCTTCCCCCTCCCTGCTTAAATGAAGTGGGCATTTTGTCTTCAGAACTTGGAAATAAAATTTAGGGTTTTTTAGGGTAAAGATTCACTTACTGCTTCATATACACATACAAACCTTAAAAGGGGTACCCAATGCTGAAACGATGTTCCTTCATTTAAAAGAGCATGATTTTATTAGCAGAAAATCATCTGCCTAAAGTTGCCAAGAAAAACCCAAAATATGGTAAGATTTCAGCCTATTTTTGGCCCCTCAGCTGTGTCCAGTTTCAATTGTGGACCCACAATGACATCATTGTGGTTACCTTGTCGTGCGATTCTAGCAAAATGCGTGCAAGGTATAATGCGTGCAAGGCTAGACTGTACATATTGTACAGTCTAGCGCGCGCCACAACTGCAATGCGCGAAGCTGGGTGACCTCATCTATACCTCATACGTAAATTTTTAGGGTCAGCCCCTGACTAATCACAAATAGTTTGCCGAAATGCATTGATTTCGATTGAAAATCATCAAATTTTTAATGTTATTCTTCTTAGACTTCTATTCTCAGACATATTTCATTTTTTTTTTAACCATTGAGTATTCACTTTAAACTAACCTTAATTCTATTTGCTACATTCTTTATATCCTAATTATCCTGTTACTATACCCCAATATCCATTCTGTTATGCTTGCATTATCACCTCTTGAAATCATTCATAGCTTGAAAATAAAATCTCTCCACTTGTTAAAATGAATGGGACATGAACTCTTTGTTACTGTTTGCATAATCCCAAAAGGACATTGAACTCTTACTGCGGCAGACTGGGATCAACATTCAGTAGGGAATTTCACTGATGAGATTGGCCCCTCTAATAACCTGCAATACCAACCCTCAAGCAACAAAACTGACAGGTTTGATTGTTATTCTGTATCAGGAAGATTGCCTGTCTAAAACCCCTCACTCTCAGCTGACAATGATTATAGCTTGTACATGTATGTGGAGAGTTCTCAAGGATGTATTGTTTGTTGGAACAAGGACAAGGTTAAAGCCTGCTTTGATTTTGTCACGTAATGCTCCCCTCCAGACATTTGAACTGACACACCCCTATTTCCTCTTCCAGGTGGTGATGCCCATAGCAACTCCTCCCCTCACCCCTACCAGTCAGGCTACCACCAGCAGGGAGGTTACACTCACGGCGGAGGGGATATCTACCAGGTCTACCAAGGTTGAGGGACCAAAGCAAGCTGCTAAATAATGGCCATTCACCCGATGTACTACTACGCACCTGACTATTCCTTTCTTAAGTTTTCGATCAACTCAATTTTCACGATTTCTTGATATTTTCCTTCATGCTTTCTCTGTGTTATATAATCTGTCATATAGATATTTCAGAAAATCTTTGTGTTTAGATATTGTGTTTATGATTTATATATCTGGTTGAGTTATAGTTTTTCATGAATTTTTTGTGTTTAGATAGAGTTTATGATTTTCATTCAGTTGATTTGTTTCTCCATTTACAACTTGCACTACCAGAACAGTCAGAAAGCTTCTGAACAAGACTTTTTTAAGGGGGCCAAAAATTATTTGCAGTATCGTGAATGCTAGGGTTTTCATTTGATAATTCCTTTATCAAGTTCCAGTTATCACTCAAATTGCCAAACAAAATGAAGGGTTCAAACAAAAACAGGTTCAGACAAGAAAAAAGACGGCAAAAGCCTCATTTTAAAGCATTTTGCAAAATATGAAGGAAATGTCTTGAGACAAGTTTCGTGAAGAATGCTGCATAGGTAGACGAAGAAAATATTTCTAGACAAGTTATAGATTCTGTCTTTACACAATACACATTGTGTGTATCTTTAAAAGTTCAAAAACTTCACGGGGAAAGTTATCTTTTCGTAAAATTTTCCTGTACTTCCATTGCCACGATCACCTGTGTGTGATTGAAACATAGAGATCATCTGGATGATTTTGATCATTTGAAGGTACAGCTAAACTCTCCAACGAGTATGTTGACCAAGTGTTCCACACAAAGGGTTGTGGAAAATTTTCTGTTTCCTTTGTTGCCCTAGTAACGTCCCTTGGTGTCATTTTTCCTCTTTCTTGATATTGTGCAAATGTTGGATAAAAACGCAACGATGTGATGTTCTGTCTTTCTGACTCGTCTTTCAAAACTTTGAGAGGAATTTGTGTCTTTCATTTGAAACAAGATTTTACTTCAGATATTTCTATATCACTCAAATTTTTTTTTTTTAGTTGAAAGTCTTATCCCTTTTCCTTTTACTGTTCCATTCCCCCAAATCCCTTTTTTTAAAAGTTTGGTGTGAAAAAAAAACAAAAACATCCGAAACACTTCGGTGAAGACTTATATATATATGTTACACATTGGTCCTTTGTCCTTCAAAGTCAAATGCCTCTCAGTATTGTCTTTTTAACAGTAACATTTAGATTGCACAAAAAACAGTTTTCTGTCTTTTGCACATGCATCCTTTCACCTCTTAAACTGAAACAGCTCACAAATATTCTCAAAGTGGTTTAAAAAAAACCCCATAAATTCACTATTGACAAAAACTGGATTGCTCTACAACATATTCTTCTGTGAATTTGAAAAGAAAATATTTGATAAATGTGTCACTAATAATAAGATTTACCGTAGACAAAATATTAGTATTAATTAATGAGCTTTTATTCTGAAACCATATTCATTAGATTTTCTTGAAAGTATATTTTCATCATTAGGTTTAATGGTAGATATTTAAACTTAAGATCATGATGTACGCAGACTGAAGTTTTAATTTAATCTATTATGTGGCTAACTTTTAAGTTTAAAACAGAGAAAAACAAGTTTTTAAAGTTAGGGAATTTAAGCAGAACTTTTAGTTTTGATACTTTTTCATCAGGGGAAATAATTGCTTTAGGAAGGAAAATATGCCAATTTGGAGGAAAAAAAATTTAAAGAGGAAATGTTTCTAAAAAGTTATTTTAGTGTTATTTAACAAGTATATGTATGGACTAGTTGATTAACCCTATTTTTCTCTATTTAAACAAAAACCAATTAAAATGTTTCCAAAACTTAACCAGATGCAAGCTGCCATGTAGTTGGGAGTATATTTGATGTGTTTGATAGAGTTCGTGTTGAATATTACAAGTTTTCAAAGCATCCCAGAAATTCTGTAAAGTTTTATTGTGGTTTTAATCAAAGCACATTTTCATGTATTCACATTTTATCCAGAAATGTAAAAGCTAATGTATTATTATCATATACATGTAGTTCAAGCTTTAATGTAGTTTAGATGTACATGTAGTGCCAAGTCCATTTTTATCATTCCCTTTGATTTTTATGTCATTCTACTTAAGCCTGGTTTTCAATTTGTTGACCGAATTGAACTCAGATTTTTAACGAAAGATTACAAGATTTGTGTGTGTGTATATATATATAATGTTACCAGTCACAATTGTAACGTTCCATTTTTTTGCCCGAATTGAATGCTGCGATGAAATTTTCACAGCATAGGTTTAATGCTTAAGAAAGAAGCACATTAACCAGAGTGCAGTTAATGTACACTGATTGTACAAACCTGATAATAAAAGTAATATCCCCAAAGTTAAATACTTATGAATGAAAGATAAATGGAGGAACATTAGTGAATTCACTCAGCTACAGAAAGAAGGACTATCCCTAAAATTGCTTTAAATTGGAAGAAAAATCGAAACATTTTACGATTTCAATATTTTATTTGTCGTTACTCTTGCCTTTTTGTAAAGACGCAGCAAATTGGACAAAATCTTGGATGAATTGAACAAAAATAAGGAAAAGAGTTTAATCTTGTGTTGAGATAACACCAGTATGAAATTTTAAAGGCAAAATAAGTAATAAAAATCTATTTATTCATGCTACGGAGTGCCTTTAATGAATTTGTTGTGCCATTTTAAGGGGAACCTGAACTATGTTACTGCCTTATCCATTTGTAAGAATCCAAACATAGTGTTTCAAAACTTTTCATCAATTTTATGTTGCATATGGAATCAAAAATGAAATTCTTGGAATCAAGCCGAGTCTTTCCTAATAGCCTTCCTTGCAACCTGTATTGCCCACACACCACTTTCAAGACGTAGATCAATTGATATAAAGACCATTTAATTCTGAACACTTTGACACTGCATCTCATCAGACTGACCCCAAAATGCTTATTGCAGTGACCATTGTTACACGCAAAAGTCCAAAAATAAAAAGTTGCACAAAGCCCCTATCACGAAATTCTTACAGTAAACAAAGAATAAGAATAACCCCCCCCCCCCCCCCCAAGGCATGATTTTGTCAGTTACTGGAGGGAGTTTCACTTGCAGCAAACCTCCGCCTGGAAGTCCCCGGGTCCTCCAGGCTGTCACCCTGGCTGCTGCATCTTCAAAGGATAAAGAGCAAGGCATAACACATACCTGCCAACTGTCCCTATTTAATAGGGACAGTTCCTGTTTTGGGGAAAAGAAAAGAGCAGTTTTTCACCCGTTACAACCCTGTGTCCCTATTTTTGTCAAAATCTGTCTATAGTAATGTTTATAGGAAATTCTTGAATGTCCCTATTTTTTGACAGTTTCTTAATCATTTGTCCCTATTTCTTGACTTTCAGGGTTGGCAGGTCTGATAACATTACCAAGATTGAGTTTGTCTTAATTGGGTTTTTGTGTATCAGACTTAAGCCTTGAAGTTGGTGTGTCTACTTATCTAACGGGTCTTATACCTTTGCCAAAATGTTTCTGCTGTGTGTGTCTTATAGTCGGTACAGTACTCGCCTCAATTCCTTTCTCTTTCTCCTTAAAACAGCAGAGAGCAAAAAATATTTGTATTCATATTGGACATTATTTTGTATTCAGGTTTTTCTCCTGCCAATTTACTCATATTTTGTTAACCTGTGCAGTTCTTGTGCGCCCTCCTTAAGACGCAATTAAGTTACGGTGCAGATAACATGTTTTATGACATCAAAATACCGTCCAGTAATGGAAGTATTCATTTGCAGACTTTGAAAAATCCCATTAAGAAGAATTAAGCCGAGAAATGCTCAGCTTATCAAAAGTGTACTGAAAAATATAACATCAAGTTTAGGATAACATACATTGTTATGAGAAAGTTAAAAGTGAAAACCATAGTAAATTCAAAATTTCTCCTTCCTTATAAAACAATTGTAGGAATTAATTACCTTATCCAGTAATTACCGGATTGTCTTTATGTACTTTGCCCCTTCTGAAGTCTTTTCATTCACCCCAGATCAATTTCACATTAACTTCCGATGTGAAACTGATTAATTTTCATTAACAGATGCATTTAAGACCATCACATGCCGCATAATCTTATCCTTACATTCATGCCATGAAATGTAGACCTATACTTAAATAGAAATGAAGTTTTCAAATTGTAATGTAAGGTAGGAAAATGCCATTCTGCTTAGTAGCAATTTATGTTATATCCATCATTTTTCATCTTAGGTTAATTGAATTGTGCAGTTTTATGTATTCTCATGCCCAATGTGGACATTCATCGTTATGTCACGTATATATCTACTTTAAGATTGTACTTTTAAGGAAAAGAGCTTATATTTGCTTATATGTGTATATTTACAGAGAAGTTTTAAACACACAATGTTCTATAAGTCCCTGGTCTTTCACGAATGCAATTATTCAATCTGTGAGTAATACATGACGTCGTGTACTTTCTTTGTTTTGCCGTGTTCTGGAAATTGATGTAAATTTTGGCTTAGATTTCATGGTTTTAGGACTGCCCAAGACCAGGGACTTATAACACAGTATGGGTCGAATTGGCCTTATTGACAGAAAGAAATATTGTTTATTTTCTTCAGATGGTTCTAAGAACCAGTTTTATATGTTTTATTTTATACCGTTGCACTAACCCCACCAACATTTTTTTCACCAAAAGAAAAAAAAAAGTGAGAGAATATTTCTCAGGTTCTATTTTTGTACTTTTTGTACAGCGGTGTTAGCCAGAGTAAACGAAATGAGAATAATAATACAATTACTAGCTGGTTAAAGCCATGGAAATTTTTCATTGCATTTAATGCACTTAGCTAGTCACCAAAATCAAAGTCACTGTTGAAAATAAACTTGTTAGCCTCAAAGGCTTTGAATGGAAAGCTGTGATTGGTTGATTGTAGTTGGACAGGATGTGGCCTAGCCAATCAAATTGCTTGTGAGATGCTAGTAGCTGTGTAGCCACCAAGTGAGTGAAGGTGGACTGTGATTGGTTGATTGCCAGAGTTAGACCCACCAATCCCAAAGCTTGTTTTACATTCCATGAAAAGCTGCTAAGGCTGAAAGGTGCTTTCTGATTGGCTGTGTCTCAGAGCAGTTGTCCATTCTTTGCACACGGCACCAAAATATACCCTCTCTATGTACCAAAAAGTATTATGTTTTTTTTTTTTTCATGACAATGCAATATTCTCTTTCTTGTTATGAACTATGGAGCTCATTGTTCCAGAATATGCAGGAAAAACGAGGAAACAAAGTTGCTTTTTGATGATTAGTTTACTGCATGAAAATCAGAGTAGTCTTATCATAAACCTTAAGATCAAAAACAGCTAAACATACCAAAGAATTCTACAAGTGCCAGTTGAGTGGCAATTTTTTTTTCATCTTTGTTTTTTTAAATCTGCCACAAGAATATTGACTATATATTTTGAGTGTAATATGATGTGTTTTATGTATGCACAGAGCTTCTCAGATTTTTTTCATTGCCTGTCAATATCTGAAGCGGCATCATTTGTATGATGTTTCAGTTGTAACAGATGGATGAAATTTATATCTTATTGAAAGTTTCTGTTCTGAATGTGAAATGCTAATATCACAAATGCACTATCTATTTTAGTAGCATGAGAAAAAAAAAAGAACAAAAATAACAAAATCAAAGCCCAAGAATTTCCTTAGGATTTTAATTCCTTTTAAGCTTGCTTGTAATCAGTGCTTTTTTCAATTTTGTATGGAACTTCTGCTTCTTGAGAAAATAAGAGCAAAATACGGAATAAAGTTTCTGGGGAACTCTGTGCATACAAACTTACATAGTAAACTTCTTATGAATTAAGAACATATAAACATTTTCAAGACTTTAAGATTGTTTAACCAGTACGTAAGTTACAGTAATTTCTAAGCCTTACTTTAAGTCAAAGTAATATCTTTGAAAATTTTGAAACAATATATACTGTTGAAAATTGTGTGTTAATTCTTCGTAGATCTAAGATTTTTACATCATCATAAGTGTTAATTCCATTTTTCAAAGAATTGTAATCGTTGTTTGTTTCAAGGGAATTTTTGAACAATTTTAGCGTATTTTATTTTCTGTTTGATCTTATTGCTCATTGCTTAGTAGTTACATGATTCCATCGTCATTCTATCATCTTTGAGATTAAAAATGCAACTCAAAAACAAGTCATTTTGCTTCCTATGCAGTCTTTAACAGTCGTGGGGGAATTCATTTGTAAATACTTGCGAAGATCACAAAAGTAGATAGAAGAGGAAGTGATTGATTTTGGGGGAAGGGGAGAGAGAGAGGGAGAGGAAGAGCTAGCAAGAGAGAGAGAAAGAGAGAGAGATGAAGGGGAAGAGCTAGCAAGAGAGAGAGAGAGAGAGATGAAGGGGAAGAGCTAACAAGAGAGAGAGAGATGAAGGGAAAGCTAACAAGAGGGGAAGGGGAGAGAGAGAGGGAGAGGAAGAGCTAGCAAGAGAGAGAAAGAGAGAGAGATGAAGGGGAAGAGCTAGCAAGAGAGAGAGAGAGAGATGAAGGGGAAGAGCTAACAAGAGAGAGAGAGAGAGAGATGAAGGGGAAGAGCTAACAAGAGAGAGAGAGAGATGAAGGGGAAGAGCTAGCAAGAGAGAGAGATGAAGGGGAAGAGCTAACAAGAGAGAGAGAGAGATGAAGGGGAAGAGCTAACAAGAGAGAGAGAGAGAGAGATGAAGGGGAAGAGCTAGCAAGAGAGAGAGAGATGAAGGGGAAGAGCTAGCAAAAGAGAGAGAGATGAAGGGGTAGAGCTAACAAGAGAGAGAGAGATGAAGGGGAAGAGCTAACAGAGAGACAGAGAGATGAAGGGGAAGAGCTAACAAGAGAGAGAGAGAGAGATGAAGGGGAAGAGCTAGCAAGAGAGAGAGAGAGAGATGAAGGGGAAGAGCTAGCAAGAGAGAGAGAGAGAGATGAAGGGGAAGAGCTAGCAAGAGAGAGAGAGAGAGAGAGAGAGAGAGAGATGAAGGGGAAGAGCTAACAAGAGAGAGAGAGATGAAGGGAAAGCTAACAAGAGAGAGAGAGAGATGAAGGGGAAGAGCTAGCAAAAGAGAGAGAGATGAAGGGGAAGAGCTAACAAGAGAGAGAGATGAAGGGGAAGAGCTAGCAAGAGAGAGAGAGATGAAGGGGAAGAGCTAACAAGAGAGAGAGATGAAGGGGAAGAGCTAGCAAAAGAGAGAGAGATGAAGGGGAAGAGCTAGCAAAAGAGAGAGAGATGAAGGGGAAGAGCTAGCAAGAGAGAGAGAGATGAAGGGGAAGAGCTAACAAGAGAGAGAGAGAGATGAAGGGGAAGAGCTAGCAAGAGAGAGAGAGATGAAGGGGAAGAGCTAGCAAGAGAGAGAGAGATGAAGGGGTAGAGCTAACAAGAGAGAGAGAGAGATGAAGGGGAAGAGCTAGCAAGAGAGAGAGAGAGATGAAGGGGAAGAGCTAGCAAGAGAGAGGTCAAACAGTGAATCTCTAAGTTGTACGATACGGGGAAAATTAAATCTGAAGAGAGAAAAAAAAATCTGGCAAGCAAGAAGAAAAGAGGTTATCGCAATATCGCATGTTTCAGTTACAGTTTTTTTGTTGATTTGTTTTGTTCTGGAAAAATGTTTCAGGGTCGAGTTGAGAGGGGCACATGATGAGAACCATTTAAAAAATATAACTAGATTTGCATGGTCACATGCAGATACATGTAAAGACTTAAGCGCTACCACTCCACCTCTTTATCTTTTTGTTCTTCTTTAATCATTTCTGTTAACTATGACCTCTCGACCCCCTCCCCCTTGGGAGGGGTAGGCCTATTTTAAGAACATTAATTTTTGCGCTCGATGCATCTTGCACAAGACAGAGAAGCCTGGAGGAAGTTTGTTCATGGGGACGACTCGATGGCACAATCTCTCAAAACATTAGGCATGCATATATCATGCGTGTCACATTATACATGCTCAGTCTTCAATTAGTGTACACGTCATGTTCCCCAGTATTTCCACTTAAAAAAGACAATACAATTTCCACGACTTTTTGTTTATTTACACAAAACTCTGATTTAGAAAAAAAAATTCAAATTTGTTCAGCTCGGTCGCATGAGGGCGGCTTCTTTGAAAGTCGAACACGCATCAACATTGTCGGTTCGGTTTAAAGTTTTCGGTTATACGCTCCTTTTGAAGTTAGCGCCAGGGTCGTGGGAATTATGCGCCCGATGAATGACGCTTTTGTCATGTTTTATTGCATATTGACATTCATGAAACAATTACCCCGAATTATTATCCCCCTGTCTCTATTGTGACTTTGAGAGACTCGGGATCACGAGGTCGCGAAAGTGAAGTTAGGACCACTAGATCCCGCACTAGATACCACTGCATTTTATCATCACGCTGGGCTATAATTCGACATGAAAGATATGAGCGCTACCTAGGAAATGATCACTTACTTTCATTTAGGAAAAGGTATGTTACCCCTCTTCTTGATATAAAATTTACACCTCACGGCTTCATTAGTATAAACCTCATCAGAAAAATCACCTTTCATAATTATTGCCATCATAATTTATCCTTATTACCATAATTGCCTTTATCTTCATCACCATCATAACGCATCAACATCATAATTATCATTTCAGTTTAATTGCCATCACTATCATGTTTACCTGGATTGCTGTAATCATAATACCTCTACCATCATCATCATAATCATCATCATCTTATTTATTTATTTATT
>JAPZVO010001059.1:0-22890 GCA_029962745.1 Echinometra lucunter
TGGGAAAAGAAGGTTATGTTATACTCCAGTTTGTAAAATTGCAACTCTTTGGTTTAATAAAAGTCATGTTCTATACAAAATATCATTGCTTTCATACACCTTCATTTACATGAGTACGTATTTTGCTTGTCTTGGTCCGAAATAACATTATCAGGACTCTTGTCAATACACGTACTTAAATCTAATTTCTAAAATGGCATTAGTTGTACAGTGTATACGTGTAAAGTGCATATTAAGTAATTTTGACATTCATGTTACTATTTCAAAATCGTAGCACAGGCGTGTGGCTGTAAACACAGCATTGACATGAGGATACAGCCACACTTGTCTGAATTCCCTACAAGTCTTATTCTGGTACTGTGCCATGGCAAGCGGCAGCTGCATTGTACACAAGCAATGTGCATATTCATGAGATGGTGTATGTTGCAAAACTTCATCACAAAGGAGTTATCTCTTGAGATTCACTAACATACCAATATTTTAACTTTATCGTTACCTGCTTGCCAATTAAGTGAGAATGACTTGAGAATATTGTTTGTATAATGTGAAAAATCGTGAGATGAAACCTTTGTGAGTAAAGTTTTGCAACATGTAGGGTTGCACGAATATACACATCGCTTGTAGAATACGGTAGCGGTAGCTGCATCCCATGACAAAGAGCCAAAGGGAATTCAGACTTGTGTGGTTGCATCCTCAGTCAATACCTTAGATACATGGCCGACTGACCATAAGGTAAAGACAAACAAATGTGGCTGTATACCCTGCCTTAAAAAAACCCCTCAGATAGTCGGAATTAGATGTGCATGACAATTGTTGTGGAAATCAAATTAGGATCCTCACATTTAAAACAAGCTACAATGTGTGTGTGTGTGGGGGGGGGGGGGGAGTGGTAAGTCCTCTCTAAAGAGGAAACATGAGTTCAAATTTGTGATTGCTACCATTCACAAGTCGAGGGGAATGGGGAGTAGCCTGGGAAATTTCGTGCCTGACATGAGAATGTAGTCAGACAATGCAATAATAACATATCTTGATTTTAGTTCCTATTTCTTGGGGGGGGGGGGGGGGGGGGGGGGGGGGGACTGGACCACACACAGGGATGACAGTAAAAAAAAAAGAGAGCTGGGCCTGAAAATTATATGAATTGATATATTTTATGTACAAAAATGCCCAAACTACTACTGGAAATGAATTGAATTCAGGCATTCGCCTGAAAACTGACATATTGTATTGCATGTGGGACTGTAGTAAGATTAGCAACCACACATGCAAGCGTTTCAAAATTACTGTTAGTCCTTTTTACAAAGGAGTGAATAGTCCTGAAAACAAATTCTACATGTATCTCAATAAATTTGTCACCATAAAATTACCCCCATTTGCTTCATTTTCCCTTTCCTGCTTTTTTTGGGCTCTCTCAATCTGTGATTTGCCTGTGATTGCACAGTAACAAATACATGCAGCAGCACCCCATTTTGACAATGTGAGTACACACAGTAACAGAGGATTTGATTGGCCAGTTTTGGCATCATCAACTGCAGTGCCGTGAGACCCTGCTTCTGATTGGTCAGTTATGACATCATCATCTCATGAATTGGTTTTGGCTTCTGCTAAAAATTGCATAATTTTACTTTATTTTCTCACTAACACCCAAAATTTGACAATGGAAACATTCCATTTCTTTCTTAGCAACATGTCCAAAAGGTTTTAAGAGTGAAATGAAGTACTTCCCAGACATGGATCACGGAATGAAAGAATTTCAGAGCTTGGCCCATGGCCTATGAATTTAGTTTTGGAACACAGTCATTTTTGCATCTGAAAGGAAACACCAGTAGTAAACTAGAAGGATGTTTATTTTCAGCATTTCATAAGTTGCAACAAAACATATTCAAAATTATGAAACAAGCCTTTCATCTAAGTGAATTTACAGGTAAACAAAATCATTTTGTGCAAAGCCAATACTAGTAATACATGGTTTGAAATATGCTAATTATTTATTTTTTTTTGGAAGCTAGTTAAAGAGCACACATAAATTGTTTAACTGTCACAAGTTGGTATTCACCAGCAGTGAAGTTATGGTTATTAACTGTTATGCTTAATGCTATTGCCTAGTTGGCATGTATTTGTAATTTAAACCCTTGGGGAGGGATGTTATGTATCAGTCTGGAATGTAGACTATCATTGTGATGCTTTCTATGTAAAACACGTGTTGTGTGTCGTGATTTTCTTGATTCACTACGTACTGTGCAGACGAATCGACCGAACTGAGAATATAGTTGAGTTACATTTTAAATGTGTTGTGTTCGTGCCATTATTTGAGTGAGACTCGTCTAAACATTTGAAAAGAACATAACAATTCCCAACAGTTACCGTTGTCTTTTTGAAATTCTTTTGTACCAAATGCTATTCACATATTTAATAATATTAAACCATGATTCTATTAATGCAAGAATTGACTCTTCAGGGGTCTCCGGTTGTATGCTAGCAATAATTCATTCCACACCTGGCAGGCAATTAACCTACTGTCTGAATCTTACCACTGTTAAAACTCGCAGTATAGTCAATTTTTCTTAATGATTTTAGTGCCATATATCTCAACCATGCAGTTAGCAGTTTCTTTACACATTTGCTCTTTACATCTCGGCTGTCTCTTCTACTTCCTTTCTGTCATACCCTGCATTTAATTCACCTATTTTTCTTCCTCTTCTTTCTTTCTCTCTCTCTCTCTCTCTCCTTCATTTTGCCTCCTTTCTCATCTTTTTCTCTCTTTCCCCTCTTCCTTTATTTTTCTTTTTACTCTCCCCTCTCTCCACCAATTTCTTTCTTCTCTCTCTTTCATCATCACTTCCCTTCTTCCCTGATAGCAGACTTACGTCTTTAAGACGTCATAAAATGGTCTCAAACTGGTCCACACGTCATACGTCGTATAGACGACTATTTTGCGACGGCAATATTACGTCTTTTTTATGACCAATATTTCCCCACTTTTTGTTTGACCATAATATGATGTATATTTTACGTCGACTATTTACCACTTTATTACGTCTTCTCTAAGACCAGAATAAGACGGGGTTTTTACGTCAATTATTTCCCACTTTTTAACAGCTTTTTAAAGACCACAATATGACGTGTTCTTTACGTTATTTTTTACATCCATTATAGGCCTATTGCTAGGCCCTACCATTTCTTATGGCTTGTCCAATAATTATAATCAAAAATAAAAATCATTATCAATATCACCAGTAGGCCTAATTATAGGCCTAGTATTAATTAATCAATATCATATTGCTATTGATAATTATCCTTATCAATAACAATAACCATTATAAACTTCTTGCATTTTTAAGACATGATATTAATTCAAAGGAGAATTTTTTTAATTTGTACCCCGAAATTAGGTAAGCGTTCCATGAAGAGTTTTGTCAATGATTTTTTATTGACAACTGTTTTAAGCTACTAAAAATCCTTGCATCTGATTGGCTGAGAGGAAATTAGTAGGTGAAAATCACTGACGTGACTCTTCATGGAACACTCCATCATCTCATTTATCATGCTGTGCACGTGTGTGGCCGTGGTAGCACTCGACGCGAGTCGGGTTATCAACAATTCAGACAAGGGGACAACTCGGCCCTACTGTGAATACGCTGACCGAATTGTCCTACCATGACTGAAAATTTCATGAAGTTTTTAGGGTTAGGGTAGGGTTTAGAATTAGGGTTCAGGTTAAGTTAGGTGATAGAGAATGCCGGGAGCCCGGGACAACAGTCAGACCCAAGACCGAGTTACCCCGGATCATGGCCCCGGCCCGAATCCTGATTTGGTACATGGTCGAGGCGCTCCTAGCAGTATGCATAAGAATGCCTCGTGTAAGTCATCATGTTGCATGTATACCGCAGGCGTATACCTATTTCCATCAGTTTTATTGTCAGTGTTTGTACACGTACGGTCGGATGAATCAGACGTTGGACAGATGACTGGATTTCTGGCTTACGACAGGTATGAATGCATTTTTTCTGTAGATATTATGGGTATAATTGTGATACAAGTCCCCCTCATTTACCTTGCACAGTTAATGCGGCAGCCCGAACGCTTGCACATACCATAGACACAGTAGCCGATACGGTTTATTGTAACTTACATAGCCTGGCTATAAGCCGCTAGGACTTCCTTCCACCTCATCACCCTCACACGTGTGTGTGTTCATACACACTGAATGAGAGACTGAGAGGGGACTTATATCACGATTAGGCCAATATTATGTACCCTGGATCTCCTACCTAACTCAGTTCTATCCAGTGGCGGTACCAGGATTGTTAAAGAGAGGGGGGGGGGGGGGGCAAATGGAGGGCAAAAGAAAATGTTGGGGGGCAGGGCCTGGGGCAGTCAATTTTTTGTGTGTTTATGGAAAAATCGAGTGTGAAGCGCGAGTTTTAGTCACCGGCGTAAAATAAGTCACCAGCCTATTCACTGCTGTTTATTTCGTCAGTGCTGGTCACAGCTGGTAACTTCTTTCCACTTTCAACTCTACTAACAGACGTCTAGACTTTTGAGCGCACATGCGAGAAGAGAAGTGACTTATTTCACATCAAGGCCGATGTTTTTTTCGACTTCTTTATTTTGATAACTTAGAACTTACCCAAAACGATGATTTATTGGCCTTTATTGTGAAATACATCACCTCTCTTCTCACATGTGTGCTCGCATTGCACGTGTACAAAGTTTATGTTTATGCTTATTCAATTTCCAGGATGTATAATGACATGACAAACAAATTTCAAAGGAAACATAACAGCATACATTATAACATAAGCAACAACCAATGCCTAGGGATTACCTGAAAGAAATTATAATTTCTGTCTGAAGGCTCCCCTCGTTGGCTGTTGTTAAACAAATTGATACAAAGAAGATCCGCAGCGAGTAGGTGACAGAAGCAAAGGGATAAGAAATCTCAATGGAAAACAGTAAAATCAGAATGAAAATAGGAGGGCAAAAAGTTGCATATCCATGCTGCCATATTAAAAACAAAAATGGGAGTGGAAAGAAGTCACCAGCACTGATGAAATAAATGACAGTGAATGGGCTGGTGAAGTATTTCACAATAATGCCGATTTATCACTTCATCTGCACTTGGGTATTTTGTTCTCTCCGCCAAAGGTCAACCGGAAGTTCGAGATCTCGCATATACAGTCTAGATCTATATAGATCTATGCAAATGCAAGTGCGGATTACTTTCCCGTATTCCGAATGGGTTCGCCAAAATTTTGTGTGTGTCCTTGTCTGACGCCACTGGTTAGATCATGATTGAAATGATCTGAGGTCAGCCAAATCGCCCGGGGGGGGGGGGGGGACACACAGTATATAATGCGTGATGGGTATTTTGGAGAAGACCCTCATCTTTACACTCAAATTTCCGTTCCACCAAAATATAGCATTTTCTTCCTGTTGACAAAATGAACAAAGAAAACAGTTCTAAAGCATACCATTTTCTTCTTATCGAGAAAAAACAGGAAAGTCATCCATTTCAAATTTTCGTTTTGCTGTTCCGTTTTGCATTAATCCGTTACAGTGGGCTTCATTTTGGTGACCCTGTTTTTCACAAAAATTTGTAGTTCCGAAACCTGTTCAAAGACCCTCCTTTCCCCAATAAGCCCGCTCCAAAGCCCCCATTGTTGTGTCTTTTGTGATGTTATCGCACAGCTACGCGCACGCACAAACATTGTTCAACATTTCAAAAAAAAAAAAAAAAAAAAAAAAAAGGCTGTACATATGCTCCATATGATTTAACCCATTCGTGACAGGAATTATTTAAAGCCTAATTTGATCAGCTTTTATTCTTCAAATTCACAACACCAATATTTTGATTTTATTGCTAAATTTTTCTTATAAAACTTCATGTATCTGAAATGAATATAAATTGACAGAAATTATGATGAGAAGTCAAAAAGTTGCCAATTTGCAGGGGAAAACGATGATTCTAAATTTTCTATCACATTGCCAATATAAGGATTTTAATGCTTATTTTGCTTTAAAAAAATTTCAGCATCAAACAACGAATATTGACGCAACCAAAATGGGCACAGTTTGCGTAGAATTTTTTGCTCTTTCTGCTCATGTCTTTGGTATGATTTTTAGGGCTTTGCATTAGAAGATATTAGGCCAAACCACAAAATGTGGACCTCTGTCATGTATGGGTTAATGAAGTTGTTGTTAGACCCCAGTCAACGATGCTTTAGAGCCTAACGTGTTGGACTGTGTTGAACATGAAAGTTTGCCATTGCAACAAATTGACCTTGTTAACGTACAATATTTCATTCTGTTTCAGCAGAAACTTTTTGTGTAGAAATAGAGGAGGTGAAGTCAGAGTTAAGGGAGAACAGAAAGTTGCTGAGAGCCATTCTAGAGAGGCTGGAATACAATGGTGCAGTGGAAGATGCTCAAGTACATCATAGGGCTCCCTGACAACAAGCCAGCTCTTCCTTTCAATATTAAAGCAAGAGCACTGACAATGTAGAAGAGCCGGACAGAGTCCTTCAGCATATTCCTGAGAAGAGAAAACAGTTAGTATCATGTTTTAATGAAATAAAAAAAATCATACAAACTAATAACCCTGTTTTATTTCTGGAAAAATGAAAAGGGCATAGTTCCTTGCCCAATTACCTTCATGTACATAAGTGCAGAACCATCGTTCATGCGTTCTGACCAGTGCAAAATGCAAAGTGCAATGTCTCACCCTTGTCCACAAACCTGCATGTTTTGTTTTGCAAACTCTCATGGTGCAGCAAATGATTATGAAGTATTAAGTATGAAAAAGGCTCCTTTTTCTGATTAGAAGTTGAGAATATGTATTGTTCATGACACAGTCCCCGTAGATAGGGCACCCTAACAAAGAATTGAGATAGTGAGAAAGTAGTAAATAAACAGTTAAATTGTACAAAGAAAGTGAAGGAATGTTGGTAACAATTTGATATAAACAACAGCTGAAATACTGGTATCCGAAAGTATGTTACCTAGAAGGAATGTTTATTCTTTTAGTGAATCATAAGTAAAAGTAATATGTGCCTTAATTTTATTTATGAAACCAAATTAGAGGGCTCTAAATATGAAGTAATTTTTGCTGTATTTCTACTTCCATTCATAATAAACGATGTGAATGTCATCTTGAACGCACTAATGACTGGTCCCTTTCACATGACAGTGCAACAAACTTTGATTCCTTGCTTTCTCTCCTACACATAGGTGAGTCACTTCAGGAGGATGTGCAGACGCTGTGGAGGGAGTAACCCAGATAATGAAGAACCTGATGGAGCCTGATTGGCAGTCAGATACAACTGGAAGAGGGAGAGGGGTACAAAGAGGAGCTTTTCTTCTTTAAAGTTCATTACTGATAGGTAAGGATCCTTTTCTTACTGAGATACGACTAGTGAGTGTGTTCTTTCTATAGGCTTCTTAATGTTAGCAGTTTGCTCATCTTGACCTCACACCATATTTTTTGAAATTATTCTTTTAGATAAAAGTAAGTTGATGGATGTCCTGTAGACCCGTCAGTATTCTATTACAAGGATTATAATACATGTAGTGAAATCGATAAAGCTCAATCATATTAGGTACTTTATGAATTGAAATTGCATGTATAATTACATGGATGTGGATATGTTGTTTTCAAGGTAAAATGTGATCTAGCCAATATGAGTAAAGTTTCAATTACTAGTACATGCTCTTATAAATAAATAAATATATATATATATATATATATATATGAATGATATATAATATTTCTGTAAAGCGCTTAGACACGTCTCAGATAAATGTACTAGGCGCTATATAAATGGAGAATATTATTATTATTATATCCATTAAACATTATTGTTCTGACAGATGCAGTGATCGAGGGCGAGTGCCTCTTGCACATCCGTTAAAGATGTTGAGGGGTCATCAAGTACGTGTACGTACCAACGGATGTCACAGAAAGGTCAAGCGGAACTTAAAGTCCTTAGAAACTTTTGAAGAATCTCAATAAATATCTCCTATACATTCATTGATTATTTCTAAAAAACATAATGCTCATTATGTTAAAGCCAAGGAAATGCTGCCTGAAGGTTCTTGATGTAGGGTTCAAATTGTCCCATTGTTTAGCTATATTTTTGGAACTAACTTTAGGACTGTCCTGCAGTATGGCAAACTATATGATTGACATAATAAAATCCCTTTAGTGGCTATACGACATCTATGTACACATGTAAGTTGCATGCATTTTCATGTCGTTTCTCTTATACGTGTATGTGCTGATTATCATATCAATCATATTTGTATTTGTCTGTGCTATCATAACTTTTCCAAAATGATATTTTTTGGTTATTTCAGCAAGGTGCTCTTGCTCTTTATTGTATTGTTGATTCTCATCTAGATAAATTCCATAATTGCAGAATCAGTCCAAATGGGTAAAAAAAAAAGATTTTCAAGATACTAATATGATATTGATGTATTTATTATGCCTCCACCCATTTGTCTGTCTGTCCTGTTTTCGTTCTAACCCAAGAACCATGTGGCAGATTAACTTGAAACTTGGCTCATGTATGCAGCCATATGAGAGGGACAATATCTGATTAGATCTTGGGGTCATGAGGGGATGAGGTCCATATTCAAAGGTCATAGGAGTTATATGCATGACAGTGGCTCATTTTCACGATAACTTAAAAACCATTCAACAGATTAATTTCACACTTGGGTGATGTATGGATACAGGGAGAGAAAATGATCTCAAAGATTTAGAGGTCAAAGGTCATAGAAGTTTTTATGTACATAGAAATGGTTCATTCTTGCAATAATTCAACCATTTGACGGATAAACTTGGCTTATGTACATGTATGCATATGGTTGGGGCAATGATCTAATTACATTTTGGGGTCTCAAGGTTACAGTTGAAAGGTCATAGAGGTCTTTATGTAAATAGAAATGGTTTGTTCTCACAATAACTGCACAGCCATTTGACGTGTGAACTTCAAATGTGGCTCATGATGCATATGGGAGGGACAATGATCTGATAAGATTTAGGGTGTAAAGTTCAAAGGTTATAGAGGTCATATACATGAAGATTGCTTTTTCTTGCGATAACTTATGAACTCTGTGCTCATTTATGCATATTGGACGGACAGTGGTCTGTGTAGATTAGGGAATCGCAGGGTCAGAGATGTCATTGTTTGTATACTAGTACATGAAAATGAAAATAACATAAATGTGCCATATCATTTTCAATATGGCAATGGCATAGGCATAAATTTCGATGTGGTTGAGGATTCATATACTTTGTGTTATCTAAGCCAGGTGCTCTTGTTCTTCATTGTATTTCTAAATTCT
This sequence comes from Echinometra lucunter, assembly GCA_029962745.1. Classification (NCBI taxonomy): domain Eukaryota; kingdom Metazoa; phylum Echinodermata; class Echinoidea; order Camarodonta; family Echinometridae; genus Echinometra; species Echinometra lucunter. The sequence goes on from JAPZVO010001059.1 coordinate 9,349, forward strand.
GATTTCTGAAGATTCAAATAATATACTGATGTCTATCTTTTTCAATTTTGCTCATAATCATAATGTGTGTGATAAGCCTTGTCAATGCAATTTGTTATACTCAAGTCAGGTGTTTGTATTATTTATTATCTTCTTAGTTCTGATTGAGTTTATCCTCTTAGTCTTTCCATTTTTTTATAGACAGACCAAAAATTTGTAATACATTTCCTTCTCTATGTACCTTCACTTTTTGAAGTGTAGAAGAAAGTTTTATAATTGAGGAAAGACACATGTACTAAGTTTTGAAAATGCAATTCTGTGCAATGTTTCTGTCAGATTCATTAAATATTCTTTTTGTCTTGGCATTTGAAAATAATTTTTAACCGTTTTTTTTTTCTGTATTTGATGGCATTGTACGATTGCTCGTATATACATGATACTGTATGTGCCTAAAATGACACGTGAGGAGTAAAACATCACATCTAAAGTATGTTTTTACAACGTCTTGTACTATCATGAAAGGGAGAGACAACCCCAGAAGTTTTACTGTTTCAATAAAAGGAAATGAATTTGAACAGCATTTTAAAAACAAAATGAACAAAATCAGTCAAAGAAAAAAGAATATGTCATTTACTTATGTCTTAAAGGCATTAGTTTGCACCTGCACAAGACGTAAAATAAGACGTATTTTGACGTCACACTCTTTTACATTTTCTAATAAATTGCTATCGCCTCAGCAAATTGGCAACACTGATGACTTCATATGCTAGCACCCCTCCATTTACTCTGTACATGAAATGTCACATTCTCTTAATTTTTTTGGAAGTTACATATTTTCTCTTCCCATACTCAATTTAGGTCCTATGTTATGTAAAAAGAAATTCTTCTGAACATACATTGACTGTGGGGCTAGAAAATGTGTATCTTCCAAAAGAAATTGAGAAAATGTGAAATTTCATGTACAGAGTGAATGGTAAAGCTACTCGTGTATGATGTCATCAGCGTTGCCAATTTGTAGAGCCAAGAGTAATTTACTTAAAAATGTAAATGAGTGTAAATGACGTCAAAATACGACGTCTTATTTTACGTCTTGTGCAGGTGCAAACTGACGTCTTTAAGACATAAGTAAATGACGTAAAAAAGATGTAAGACATGACGTGAAAAGACGTAAAAGTGACGTGATTTTTACCGGTCTGAGAGCTCCAAGGACGTCTTAAAGACGTCTCCTTTTTACCAATAAGACGTAGAAATTACGTCAAAATATGACGTTACTATGACGTCTTCCACTGTTGCAAATTGACATCTTTAAGACGTAAATCAATGACGTAAAAAAGACGTGAGAGAAGTCGTAAAAAGACGGGAAAATGACGTGAATTTTACCAGTTTGAGGGCTTCTGCTTTGGTCTTTAATACGTCTCAAAGACGTCTTATTTCACCCATTACGACGTTAAAATGACGTCAGAATATGACGTCTTATTTGACGACTTGTGCTGGTGCAAAGTTTCGTCTTAAAGACGTGGTAATAAGACGTAAATAAGACGTACGGCACGACATAAATAAGACGTAAATATGACGTATTTTTTTACCAGTCTCTGCTATCAGGGTTCATATCTGGTTCCACCTTATTTTCTTTGTATGTTTGAATATGTCCCGGGAATATGTATATTCTTACAGTCTTCCAAATATAATGTTACTCTTAGATGGCTTCATTTATATGTTTGGACACTATATTTAAATATTTGGTCATTCATTCTTTTTACTGCTTTGTTAAGTTTTGTGCTTTTGAAATATGCATCAATAACGAACGTGAATCTGAAACTGAATCTAAATCATGCATTAATTTTGCAGATAATTTCAGGAGTACGTTTTTCAAGAAAACAGCAGAAGAATGGATCAAGCTTACAGAGATATCATTAGAAGTAATATTGGATCATTGTCTGATGATATGGATTTTGACAGTGTGTCCTACTTTCTTTACTCCAAGCACATCTTTGAAAAGGGACATATAGAGGCATTCGCGGTAAGAATAGCCTGGAAAGACTCTGAACTAAAAAAACAGAGCCAGGCAGTTTTTCCCACCTTGCTAACATTATAATAGCCATTTTTAGAACCTATGTCAGCTTCTAGAAAATTACTTTCCTATTTAACCCAGCAGCTGCTTCGGTTGACTATTGGCACAATTAGTACTTGATTGCCATTGTTGACTCTTGGCACAAGTACAGTGTATAATACTCTAAACAGTGTGTGTAGAGTACTAGTGTTAAATCAAGGACACAGTTAAAGGCATTGCTTTACAGTTCAAGACAATATGGTGTACTCGTTTTATTTATAACTTCGACACCATGCTTACTGACTATGGAACGCCAAGTGTGTAATACATGTCTATTACGACACTACAATCCTCCTAACTTGTGGATTGAACTCAGCAATACAAATATTTGATTTGCTCTGAAACATCAGAATAGGCACCGTATAAATAACTTTTGTCAGTTACTGAACTAATATCTTCTAGTATATCAAATCTTAATTTGAACAATATGGCTTGCATGAACATATTTTTTTTTACAGTTCAAGACAGTACGGTGAACTTGGAGCCTTATGCCTTATAATAAATTCTTTGGACCGAGAAAGTTCCTTATTATAGCATAAAAATTGTTATCATTAACAACTGCCACTTTTCTATGACAAATTACTCAGCCAATCAGATGGAGGAATTTCAGTAGCTTATAACAGTTATTGCAACTTGTTGATAACAAGTTTTATGAAACAGAACCTGGACTGCAAAATACATAGAAATACACAGAAGTGAGACAGTAATTATAACACTGCTATTTTGTAATTAGATTCCACTTTAATGTACTTGCCATCTTTGTTTAATTACAATTCCATATCACATGACGAAACAAATAGGGCATCATTCCAAGGATATGGCTGTCCTAAGATATGTGTATAAATATGAAATATATAAATCATATAAATATGAATAAAAAGATATAAACAAATATAATAATCATATTTTGGAACATTAGAGCTATCCTTGATTAAACTGGAGTTCCTGAACGAAAAAAAAAATCTGTTAGATTTCTCTTCCAATTGAGCCAGTGGTTTGCTGATTATTACTTTGTTGCCTTATTTCTTTCTCTCCTCCTTTCCCCTCTTTTCTTCAGGCTGTTTACAGTTAAATAGCAATTTTTGAATGATGTAGGTTTTTTATTGTTATATTGATGTTATATTTTATTGTATTTACATTGTTTTTCAGTGTGTTTTTTATAAATCGGGATCTGGAGATAATAAATCTGAATCTGCATACAAATTTCCAAAATCTTATGGGCATATTTTCTTCTTTCTTATCTTGCTATTTCTATCAGGCTAATAAAACTCAAAAGAAAAGGAATCTAGAGCTTCTGCTAGCCATTGAGACGAGGGGTCCAAAAGCTTTCCGTTGCCTTATTGAAGCTCTTTTGGAAGCTAAACAACCATATTTAGCTGAGAAATTAGACTATACACCACCAGCACATTCAGGCGTATATGCCCAGGCTTCAACATCTAATGAGCCAGGTAAGTAGTATGTTAGTCTAAAATCAGACTATTGTGATGCATTTGTTCAGAAAAGAAGAGGTAATAAGAGAGAAGGAAAAGGAGGAGGAGAATATAAATGGAAAATTGAAGAAGAAGAAGAAGAAGCAGAGGAAGAAGAAGAAGGAGAAGAAGAAGAAGCAAAAGAAGAAGAAGGAAGAAGAATAAGAAGAAGAAGTAGAAAGAAGAATAAAGAAGAAAGATGAAAAAGAAGAGAGAAGAAGAAAGAAGAAGAAGAAGAAAGAAGAAGAAGAGGAAGAAAGAAGAAGAGAGATGAAAAAGAAGAAGAAGAAGAAAAAGAAGAAGGAGAAGAAGGAGAAGAAGAGGAAGCTCTGTTTAGCTAAGAAACTGGGCTATTCAGGAGTACATGTTCAGGCTTCAACATCTCATGAGCCAGGTAAGTAGTATGTTTGTCTGAAATGAGACTACTGTAATGCATCTGTCCAGAAAAGAATAAGCAATAAGAGAGAAGAAGGAAAAGGAGCAGAAGAATATAAATGGAAAAGCGAAGAAGAAGAAGATGAAGGAGGAGGAGGAGCAGAAAAGAAGAGAGGAGGAGAAGGTGGAGAAAAAGAAGAAGAAGAAGAAGAAGAAGAAGAAGAAGAAGAAGAAAAAGGAGAAGAAGGAAAGAGGGAAAGAGAAAGGAGGGAAGGAGTAGGAAAAGAAGATGTGTCATGTTTTAATGCATTTCATTTTCACTTCATCTCTCTTTCCAGTTTGGCCATCTCCAGACAACAATGGTGACTACAGCTCTTGTCAGGTGGACACTTTTACATCATATCTACCACGTTTGGTTCATAGTGACGACGTAAGTTGGATTCTATTTGGACATCATTAATAAAGGAAAGCTCTAGAGGCTAACCTGAATAAAAATGATAGTTCTAGAATGCATAAGCAATTCTGTGTAAAGGATGAAAATTAACTGGCAACAATAAAAATAGGAAAAGATATTCCTGAAAGTTTATTGGAAAAATGATTAACCATGTGAGTCAACAAAAGTGCCATTCAGGTTTTCACTGTTAAACTTAGCATGAAAATATGAAATTATAGATGTATTTGTCATGGTATGGAAGGGTAACTTTTTGTGATTTATTTTGCTGCCTTTTTAATGCATCATCTTAATAAACGGAACAAATTAAAGACCTTTCCAAACAGCCTATCCTAACTACAGAATTGCCTTGTCATATTTGAAGATACAATAGCCTTTGGAATAAAAGGTTCAGCTCTTGAATGGATGGCTTCTTACCTTACAAACCGTAGGAGTTGTGCCAGCGTGTCTGGTCATCTGTCTTGGCGGTTACTTCACATGTTGGTATTCCACAGGGATCAGTCATTGGACCCCTATGCTTCACCATGTACATCAGTCCTCTAGGAAATCTTCTCCGTGCTGAGAATGTGAAGTATCATATGTATGCTGATGATGTGCAAATCTATCTTGAGTTTGACCCAAGTGACCCTTCTAGTGTGGAACTCACCCTTAGAGCACTGTCCAGATGTGTGGGAAAGGTGCAGGAATGGATGACTGTGAACAAGCTAAAAGTCAATGAAGAAAAAACAGAGTTTCTTGTTCTTGCCTCCCAACGTCATCTTCAGCACGTACGCAACATCAAATTCGCAGTTGGCACAACACTCATCTCTCCCTCTAAACATGTGTGCAATTTGGGGGTTGCCTTCTCTGCTGATGCAACAGTGAGCACTCATGTTTCACAGATCTGCAGATCAGCTAATTATTACAGCAGAAATCTGTGGAGGGTCAGGAAATTCATTGCTACTCCAATTTGTCACGCAGCTGTCTGTGCTTTAGTGTTATCTAGACTGGACTATTGTAATGCTCTCCTTGGTGGAATTAGTCAAGCTGATTTGGATCGACTGCAGAGAGTACAGAATGCTGCATCTAGACTTGTGTACCATGTTCACTTACGTTGTCATGCCACTCCTCTCATACGTCAACTTCACTGGCTGCGAGTCAAGGAGAGAATATCCTTCAAGCTTCTACTTCTGGTTTACAAGGTATTTAATGGCAGAGCACCATGTATTATGTCAAGGAATGCCTCGTGAGACATTCACATTCTAGGCGCACTCGTCTTTCATCGTCAGTGACTTTTACTCTACCAGCAAGCACCTACAGATTAGCTGGCGATGCAGCTTTCTCCTCTACTGCATCCAGGCTGTGGAATAAGCTCCCTCCTCTTCTAAAATCGTCACCAACATTGGATCAATTCAAACGAAACTTGAAGACTTATCTATTTTAATATCCTCATGATTGCACTTGACTTTAGACTGACACTGTCAGTGCCTGGTAATTTGTATATATTTTATCTCCTATGCTGACCAGGGATGACATCTCAAAGCGCTTTGTATCTCGTGGAAAAGGCGCTATAGAAATATCTACTACTACTACTACTACTACTACTACTAATACTACTATTATTATTATTATTATTATTATTATTATTATTATTATTATTATTTTCCTTTACATTGTGCCATGGTGATTGTCTCTTAATTTGTCCCATGTTCATTCAGCCATGAAAGATGGCCCACAGTGGTGGTTTCAAAATACGTAGAAACTTACTCTTCAAAACCATTTAATGCCCATCTTTATTACACACTAATTGTAAACAACAAACATTATCTTTTTATTTACTCAAACGATAGCACAATATAATGGTCCAAATTGATAGAGGTGGACATATTTCAACCCCTAACAGTGCAGACATTTCTTAAGGTCTAAGTTAATTAGCAATCCTTCCAAGGATTGACAATTATTATCGTTATTTTCACTCCTACATAGTTTGAAAAAGTAGAAATTTATATAACAAAGAACATTTTTAATAAAAATTGTGAAACTTATAAGATATTGTTATGGTGATTATGTATTTTACACTGCATCACCAATTTAGAGAGTTAAAATGATTAGCTGCAACCATATCACTCTTATTTGTAAAATGTACCTAGTCAATGTGCCTAATGCAAAATTGTCACTAGAAGGAAATACTGCACTACTAACTGTTTACTGTGATCTAAACCATCATTTAAACCTCCTCTAGATCTGTGAACTAAATGAGTGTATATAAGTGCATTACTCTTCTCCACTGGACAAGAGGATGCCCATGTTTCACTTATGGAGGTTTGATCCATGGTAAATCCACGATCCATGCATTCTTTTTTTTAAAATGTCATTGTAAAACCTGGGGTTTCTCCCTCTTTGACTAGGTATATTTGTCTCACCCTAAAAGATTAAACATTGTTCTGAATAATTTTTTTTCTTCATCTACTTGTTTTTTCCTCCACTTTTATAGGTGTACAAAATGAGCTCCAGGCCTCGAGGTCTAGCATACATCATCAGCAATGAAAATTTTAATTTCATGGCCCGGAGACAGGGAACGAATGTTGACTGCCATAATTTAGAGAATATTTTCGAGCAGCTGGGATTTGAAGTGGAAAAGTATAAAGATCTCAAAGGCAGGGTGAGGACATGTAGCTTTATGCTTCTAGTATATAATATAAGACTTGACTTAAAATTTCGGGTTTTATATTTATGAATTTTGAAACAGATAGCCTATCTCACATTTGCCAGATACCAGTTATTTGTAGTCAGGGGTAGCGCCAGGGTATTTTGAGGGGGAGGGCGAGATAACCTGCAGGTGATTTGATTATGTTTCACATGAAAAATAGAGCTATTATAAAGTCGGTTGACGCTGCCTTCTCATCTTCTTCTTTGGAGGGGGGGGGGGGGGAGATCCCTTGAAATACCGTAGGGGGCAGCCCCTGTTTGTAGTTCAGTATATAAATCTCTTTGGATTCTGTGACAACTTTATTTTTGTAATTACTAAAACTCAATGATGAATGAAAAAAAATAAACCAGTAATGATATTTTTCATCTATTTTTCTTTTTTTGGGGGGGGGGGGGGTGGGGGGATGACTGAGGGAGCCTTGAATCGTTCCTTTGTGATTCATATATTTTTTTCAAATAACAGGTTTATTTGGAACATGTTCATTTACTTTCATAATATCCCTTCATTCTTGATTTTGCTAACTTTTTGCAGGAGATTAAGCAACTTCTTGAACACCTGAGAATAATTGACCACTCCAAGTATGACTGCTTCATTTTCGCTATCCTGAGCCATGGGGAAGAGGGTTCAATACATGGCACAGACAGTAAGCTGATTGGGATAGAAGAAATGATCTCCCCATTCAATGCTGATCGATGTCCTACCCTGAAAGGAAAGCCCAAGCTCTTCTTCATTCAGGCATGCAGGGGAGGTAGGTTTAAGGGGCAAGAAGTGGGCTATGTACAGAGAAATCAAAGAAGCAGATTGGGAAAATTATGCACAGAATCAGACATACATTTGGAAAAGGATCAAATTATGTAGGATTTTCTTTTAAATTGAAGAATGTCATGAGAGTATTGAAAAAGTAGTTTTATCAATCTTGATTAAACACATTTAGCACACAGAGATGGCAGTATACGATGCCCTTTAAATAAGCTGATCACAAACCACTGATCTTCTACGAATTAAAACCAATGACTTTGTGTGATATTATAGCAGCTAGTGCATAGTTAACATACTAGAGCCCATAATCATAAAGATATTACCCTTTCATTCTTCCATTCATGCTAGAGAGAAAGGATACTGGAGTAGATGCCATAGATGTAGCTGGAATGTTCCCCGGACCTGCTGGTGACCAATACCAACATATGGATGGTGAACAACTTGCCCAGATGATGCTTCAAATGGAGCTTGACTCCACCGATAGCTTGGCATCCACTCGGGATAAGTTGCCCAGTCAGAGTGATATGCTCCTCGCCTATGCTACTGTACCAGGTGAGTTATCACAGTATTGATGCAGTGTGGTTAAATCTCTATGGATCCAGGGGGGTGGGGGGGGGGGGGTGGGTATGTGCCGCGGAGAAGACCCCCATTTTTACACTCAACTTTCCGTTCCAAAGCATAGCATTTTTATCTTATTGAGAAAAAGAACAAAGAAAGTTGTTCCAAAGCATAGCATTTTCTTCTTATCAAGAAAAAAGAAGAAAGAATTAACAAGCTTCGCATGTTTTCGTTACTCCGTTCCGGCCGCATTGATCCGCTACAATAAGCTGCATTTTTGGTGAAAAGCGGCCCGCAGAGCGCTATCCGACCATCGCCTATGCGCGAACGCTCCCGGCGCCCGTGCTGCAGGGCTAGCTGCATGCATGTATGCCCGTTCCAAAGAGATACATACGCACTCACACGCAGGGGGACCCTTCCAAAGACCCCCGTTTTCACAAACATTTGTAGTTCAGAAGCCCGTTCCGAAGACCCTCCTTTTCACAATAAGCCCCTTCCAAACCCCCCGTTTTTTGTCTCGCCCGCGGCACATACCTACCACTTTTGGGGTCGAGTGTCCCCCCGGGGTGCTTACCAGTTTGTGGATACCACACGTCTGTGTTACTAGTGCTTGGTTATCACAGTGCTGTTACCATGCAGTTTGTGATTATCACAGTGTGGTTATCACAGTGTGTGTACTACAGAGACTCCAACCCCAAGCACCTCTTAAGCGGGAGATTCTCCCGCCGAGACCCCCTAGCAAACGGGAGACTCTGACTCGATGTGCGCGTAGCCCACATCACCAGCGCAAAGCACGAAATTCCATGCAGCTGGAGGCCACTTTTAGGGTTATAGAAGCTCTCTGGTGCTATCTTAGGCTTATTTTTGAACATATGGCAACACTAAATGAGGTAAAAATCCAGTGATTAAGATTCCTTTTTTCCAAAAATCAGGGTTGGTGATTTTTTTTTTTTCAAAGAATTAAAAAAGTCAGAATTTTAAAATTTAAATCAGATTTTTTGGATTTTTAATTTTTTTTTTATAGTTCATTCGGAAAAAATTACCAAAAGACCTCACCTTACAATGACATCAATTTTAATGGTATCATACATTTCACTCCTAATAATTTTCTTAACCATATAATTTGCAATTAAATCTAGTCAAAATGGGCAAATAAAATCAATTTGAGGAATCATGTATATGAACTTAATTCTATCATACATACATGTAGGGCTATGAAGGAAACTTTCATAGGGAATTCCTAGTTAGTAGAGAATATTCCCCTCTGGGAATTTCCACTCAATATTAAAAAAAAAATCCCAGAGGAAAATCTCCAAACACTCCTCAGTGAAATTGTGCACTCAACAGCTTTGTGACAGTTTTACAAATTGGTATTAATTGCTACAGACAGAGATGTAAAACTGTCTGTGTTGGAGACCAATATAAGAGACAGCTTAGTCAATGGGTGACTACACTACATTATGTTACTGTGATTTTTACATTGATCTACAATTCTTATTCACATGTTCTCTAAAAATCTGTTTGATACATGAAGTAGGAAAAAAAAACCCAACTTTTGACCCTATACAAACTGTAAATTTGACTTGAAGGATAAAACCAGCAAAACTGCTGATATTACGACATATGTATTACAAAAAAAAGTATTGTATTCTAAATCAGACACAACTTACAACTGTGATTGATTGTAACTTACATGTAAGTACCTACATCTTACGATTTAAATGTAGTTTTAAAAGTTTATTTTGAGTTTTGCAAATTATTTTTTATTGATCCTCTTTCCATTGCTACATGCAAATACAAAACTTCCATAGCACTGAACATAAAATGAGCTAGTAACTTAAAAGGTATATGAGAAAGCTTTTTCAACAGTCAAATTGTAACTGTACTACATTATGTTAATTGTATGATAAATAAAGAAGAAATAAGCATGTGGAATCTGTTGATTAGATGATTTACTGTGAAGGATCAAAACTGGAAAACTGCCAACAAACCTTTTGTCATTGACTTTTACATATTATATGTTTTACACTACTGCTCTCAGAAAAGTCTTGGATTGTGTGATAATGATGAGAAATAAATAAAAAACTTGTTTCACCATTAATAGCTGACAAAGAATGTAAAATTTCAGAAGAAAAACTTGACATTTACAAAAAATGGAGTAACTGTTGATGATACAAATCTCTAATTTTAAAGGAATCAGCTGATTTTATTGACTTGATTTTAATTTGTTTTAAGTAGATGGGAAGGATTTGTTGATTTTTTTGTTGATATAAAGTCAATTCAAAGCTGGTACTAGGTTTTGATTCCCAGTTTGTGGTTACACTGTGTTGTCACCACAACATGGGTACAGGCGTGCAATTTAATGGTTCCTTGCAGGCAAAACTTTGATTCTGCATTAGTAAACTGTTGAGATTTTGATATCTCTATTAAAAGAAAAGGTCATTATTATGCTGTAGATCTCATGTTTTAACACCATACCAATTGGCAACCTATTTTCCTGGGCAGAGCTAGATTATTTAACACAGCAAACTACATTATTAAATGACTTTTATGAGGACCTAAAAGCTACATGATAGGCTTTATTGTGATCAAATATTTTGACTGTGTTGATCCAACCTACCCATATGAAAAAATCAAACTGCATTTGCTTTAAAATGGTCCCTTTAAAAGTTATGACGTCAGTGAAAATATTGTTTAGTTGTTATCTTGGTTAGTTTGTATAGTATCCCTTCCAGGAATATTCATGAGTATTGTGAAAACATGATTACTCATTTGGTGCTTGCTGGGTTGAAAATAATTGCATTAGCTCTGAATAGATTTTACTAATTTTTCCTGAGCAGTGCTGCAATGCTCTGATAAATAAAGCTCTATTTAATATTTTCTTCCTTGCGTCTACGTACTGCACATGCTCACATCTTTCAAACAAAAATTTGTTTCAGTTCAAAAGTCAAACGCACAGACAATCGGTTGAGAGAGTCCTATACAGACTGCTCATAAACTTGCCACCTACAGTAGTGGCGCAAGTCATCATTTAGCTTTATGACTAGTCCATATCAGCTGGCTAATTGTAAAGAAGATCACCAAGAATTAAGTTTGAAAGTATAGTGGAATTATATACTTCGAAGGGACTGACAATAGTTCCTACTATTTCCTCAGGGGTTCGCCCGACCCGGGGGGGGGGGGGGGTCACTCTCCACATGACCTGCTACCCACCCGTGTCCGACAACCTCAGAAATGCACCCTAAATGGTGTAACTACATTAACCAAATTTGCAACCCTAAATGGCGTAACCCATGAGAAAAGCCACCCTAAGTGGCGTGAACAGGGAAATCCCCCTAATTTGATACCCTAAATGGCGTAAACATTGAAATCGATTAATTTGATACCATATTGATGACTGATGTTAAATAAAACAGGTATGAATTCCATTTTTTAAATTTATTGAAAGTAAGGCCAACATGATTACTCTCAAGGACACCTCTCTTAGCCACTTTGGATAGCCATCTTTTAGCCTTCATTAATGAATGCAAGTTCAAAATGTTGCTTTCCTTGACTGACCGATGCATCACGTACCATTCGTTTTACCAATTTTATCAAAAATTGAAAAAATGGAATCCATACCAGTTACTGTGTTGAAAAATACATACATTAATTAAACTTGTATCTTATTGGTCAGGCTTCCTACACTCAAATAGGCTGAACGATGAAGAGGATTTTGTGTCAGGGAGTAGATCTATAGAGTTAAAACTGAGAATTCACAACACAGCTTAGCACGTATAGGAAATGTGCTTGCGTGATCTACCAGATCTTCTTATGACAACATCAACCCGTCTACCATCATCTGGTGCGCTCTGTAATTCATAACTTTGTAACTCTCTATAAATGCTGGAACCTGTTAATGGTGTAAGTCTGCTAAAATTTGCCCAAATTTGCAACCCTAAATGGCGTAGGAATCTATTTAAATTTGCACCTCTAAATGGCGTAATCTGCATAACCAAATTAGAAACCCTAAATGGCGGGAAGAGTGAGAAAAGGCTACCCTAAGAGGCGATTTACCAGCAAATGGTGCTGAAAAGCAACCCTTTTTGCCAAAGACTTCGACGACGCCTGAGTGCCTGAAACGGGACCCTTTTCGACGCTTTTTCTGGACGCGGGTGCGTAGCAGGCCATTTGGAGAGTGACCCCCCCCCCCCCCCGGGGTTCGCCCCTCAGAAAAAAATAGTCATTGCCAGTCCCTCAGATGTATCCACTATACTTTCTCACAGCTTGGTATATTTGTATATTAAATAATAGAGAAGAAATACTATACTGTATTACTTTTAATGCAATGTCTCATCCATATTTTCCAGAACAAGTGTTCATGTGCATTGAGTTTTCAGTAAATTATCAGTGTTTTATTGGATTACAACTTTGAAAATTCACAAGCTCTTATTTGTTGAATTTTCCTCCAACTCTCACTTAAATATTGATCCTCCCGTTTTCTGTGTTTTTACAAAAAAATTTACTTAATATCAGTGTGGACTTCCTCTTGTGAAATATGAAAATGTATATCTTTTTTCTTATTTGATGAAATCTGGTTCTGTGTATATATATATAGGATATGTATCATGGAGGAACTCTCAGAGAGGGAGCTGGTTCATCCAAGCTTTGACAGAAGTCATTATGGAGCATGCCAAAAATGAGGATCTTCTCTCTATGATGACTAAGGTAATAAGAAAAGCTTGTTCATATGTGCAGCAGTAAACCTCTTCAAATAATTCTACTGTTTTTAAGCGTACAGCACATCACATTTCTATATCTTACAACACACAGGTAGAGGTTTGCTTGATTGTACCTGTAGATGAGGTTTACGGTTCACCTTGTGGTAAGTCCTGAAAAGGACTGTGAGTTAGAGAGAGTAGAGAAAGTTAAAGGAGAAGTCTAGGCGATTTCTGTAAGCATGGATCATAAAGAGAAAAAATTCAGTAACTAGAAAATTTCTTACTTTACCCGACATACCCTAGGGTTACCGAGTAATCAACAATTAACTTGTATAAAGAGTAGTTCTAGTACGAGCCCATTTTCATCCATAATACAGTTCGCACCCGGGCCCAGTGACGTAGCTAATGCAGGCCAGGCGATGCAAGCGATATCCCTGTAAGTAGTGTGTAAG
>JAPZVO010000106.1:0-91275 GCA_029962745.1 Echinometra lucunter
TTGTGCGCATTAGATTGTGTTTTGGCTCATATATTTTGTCAAAAGTTTGTTTATGATTTCGGTTGTTTATGATCAATAGAAATAATATTTTAATCTATCAGTTGTTGAAATTTTCGATAAATCTATATGTATCATAAACGAGTATATAATAGTAAAATTTGTATTTGAAATGCTATCAAAAGCAAGAGATAGGATTAGGAGGTCCAATTGAAGGGTGTGTGTGCGAGTGGGTGAGGCTGTGTGTTTAATCCTGTGTGAGTTCCAGCTGAAATTTCGGCAAAAAATTTCGATCATTTCCCCCCTACCCCTCCTTAAACGGATTTAAGCTGGTGATCTATTCAGATTAACAACCCAACCAAACAAGGTGCAAAAGTATTTGAGGTTTACAGACTTGCATGGATCGCCGAATATGATTGTTTAAGTCTGGAAACCGCCCTTTCACTTTGCCATTGGAAGGATAAGATTCAGTTCGAACTAGGGTCCGTAATTAGATTCAGACAGACAGAAAATACAGACAGACAGACAAGACAAGACAGACAGACAGACAGACAGACAGATGACCATACCGCTAAGGCCTGCTCTCACCCTGCCTTGGAATTTCGGTATTCGTCATATGGAATTTAATGATTAGGCCTACCTACATTAATTTTCTACTTCACACAATAATTTCTGACTTTGTGAAGGAGGGGAAGGTTAGGAAAAAACTGTTCTAAGAGATGGCGGCCCAGATTTTAAACAAAAAGCAAACGTACAAACAATCAAGCAAGCAAGCACACACACACACACACACACCCACATACACACACAAAACACACACACACACACACACTCACAAACACACACAAATAAGCATACAGGAAACAGAACACCGTCCGAAGAGTCATAATCTTAACAATATGAGTGATATTTGGGAATGATTTTAATCTTCGTTTGATATAATTCTTCTGTTTTTACAAGATGATGCATTTGAATAATGGAGCACAATTCCGAAGGCAATCTTCAAGTTGAAAATCAGCAGTTATTTTATCATGTACACAATTTGGTAAATTTGCTTTTAAAGTGTCATTTACACAAACATTACACCAAATTAGAAACTGAGAATTTCACAGTATATGATACGGAATGTTTTGTTTCTTTTATTTAAAAAAAGAAACAACTATGGATGCAGCTCATGGAGCTACTACCATTCTTTTTTGCCAAGGGACAGCACCAGCAGGGGACATGTAGTAATGTGACAGGTAGTCTCGCTGATCCTTTGCATCCTTCTGGGTATGATGGCCGGTTAGAGGCAGCATCCCCTGCAGGTGTCGGTCAGTCCTCCATTCACCAGAGATCAGATCATGTGTGTCCGGATCTTCGCGGTCCACTTCTGAAATTGCGTGTGGGTATCTGATGAGGATGAGGTTGTGCAGGACACAGGCGCACATGGTGATCAAGTTGATGGTGTCGGGGTGCTGATGCATCGTCGTCAAGAAGCAACGGAACCTTTGACACAAAATTCCAAAGGAATTCTCCACGACACGTCGGGCACGAGACAACCTGTAGCTGTAAATGCGTTCTCGTAGGACCTGTGACCGATGGGAGAATGGTTTCATCATCCAGGTTCGGAGAGCAAAGGCGTCATCCCCTACGAAGTGATAGGGCACTGGCTGGTCATCATTAGGGAGTGGTTCTGGTTGAGGCACTCCAGCTCCGTTCTCTTCTACAGCATCATGCAGGGAACAGTTACTCCATGTTCCTCCATCCGACGCACCACCCTCTGCCCCAACATCCACATAGAGGAACTTGTAGGTAGCATCTGCCACTGCCATCAGTACAATGCTGTGGAAGCCCTTGTAGTTGTAGTATTAAGAGCCAGCATTGGGTGGCTTCTTCATGGCGATGTGCTTGCCGTCCACAGCCCCCAGACAGTTGTGGTAGTTCCATCTGGTGCTGAACGTGGCAGCAACTTCCTTCCACTCCTCTTCAGTTTTGGGGCAGCGCAGCACTTCGTCCTTGTAGACCGCGATGATGGCTTTACACACCTCGGGTATGAACTTGCAGATGGTACTTTCTTCAACCCTGAAGCTGTACTGCAGACTTGGAAAGGAATTTCCAGTGGCTAGGAAGCGGAGGGTGACAGCCAGCTTTAGTCCAACTTGAAGCGGTTCCCTCATGAAGGTGGACTGCTTCTGGAGGCGAGGGGTTAACTTCTCAACCATTTCTTGGAACAGGTCAGGTGTGATTCTGAGGTAATTTTTGTAGCCCCTTTGATCTTCCTTGTGGAGTTCAGTCAGTAAACTGTCATACTGTCCAAACTCGTGCCTTCTGGTCAACCATTCCCTGACGAACACTTTCCTTTGTGTCTTTCTTCGAGGTGGGGTTCCCTCTTCTTGCTCTTCTGCCTCTTCCAGCCTTTTCTGCTGCTCTTCAACAATGGCTAGAGCAGCTGCCAGGTATAGGCATCTTCTCTTCCCTGCAATGATTGTGTCTCTGACATTCAGCATGTTGTCTCTTCCACAGCCAATCCAAAAATGACCAGGAGTTGGGGAGGCCCCCTTTTTATATGGCGTGCCCAAGTCGGCACGACACCGTCCGAATTGCGGAAACTCGTCGTGCCAATGCGGGAAGTGCGTAAACTATGCGCAAACTATGCGTGTCAATGTGGACACTGACGGGCACGCATTCGTGAACTATTCGTGAACTCGTCGTGAACTTGTCGTGAACTATGCGTGAACAAGTCGTAAACAGTGCGGGAGCCTCCCAGTTCGTGCCCCAAAATGGCACGACTTGCCACGACAAAATCGTGGCCAAAAGTCGTGCAAGTGTCAGCCTGGCTTAAGAGCCTGATCCTTAAGTGTACTCCTGCAGCTCTTGAAACGCCTTGCTATACATTTCACGACACGGCCAAGACACCTCACTTACAAAGCCAACTCCTCCTATATATATATGTTTTATTGTAATTTTCCAAGAAAAACAAGAGTGGAAAAAATAAATTCAAATCAAAATCAAATCAAATTCCTAGTGGCGTGCAGTTTATTCCAAACTTTTGGAGCAGCACGACTGAATTGTGTCTATTTGGTACAATCCCCAAGAGCTACTTTTGTTTTTTAAAGTGAGGGAAAGATTTAAAAGCAGGTTATCCTGTCTTCTATTATGCATATGAATGTGATTTAAAATGATATCACTACAGATAAGGCTAGGAGCTTTGCCACTTGGTGCTTTGTAAACAAGCTACATGTATATTAAATCCAGTTTTCTGCCTTTAATTTTGAATAAATAACTTGATAACTTAATCAAAATAGGTATGGACATGGGAAACTTGGAGGAATGGACACATGCATTCTGAACACGCTGGCATAAAGACCTATATTGAACCAGAGTAGAATAAACCCTTTAATCCCTTATGTGACAATTTCTCCTTTTCTTTCATTTTTAAAAAAATCTCATTTTCAAACAGATTCTTTTCCTATAGTGAGGCAGAGCTGTCCGGAGGCAAAGGGCTCTGTCCGTAGGAACTTTTCAGTGCCCTCTCTCGGTAACGAAGAGACAGTCATAGACAGCCTGGGTCGGCGTCGTCGTCTCGCTGAACACGAATTTGTTGTTGCTCTCTGCGAATCCCCATAAGTTGTTTAACCAGGGGCAGCTCCAGGATTCTGTTAAAGGAGGAGGGGGGGGGGGCAGGGGCGGACAGAGAGGAGAAATTCAGTTCAAAGAATTTTTTAGTGATGTCATTCTGTATCAATCGGCTATATATAGCCCCTAAAGCCAACATATGAAGAGTTTGAAAGCAAAAACAAACATATCTTTTTTTGTCAAATTGAGGTATTTGTTATCTGTGTTTGCATATAAACTCTTCATATATCGTGAATAAGGTGCGTCCCAAAAGAAAAGCCTGTAGTCAGAAAAAAAGCCTCACCATCCAAATATTTCGAAATAATTTCAGAAAATATTCATAGCTGTGGATAGTCCAAGGCCTCTTCTGTCATATGTCTTGAAACATGAGAATGTTGAATGTATTACAGTAGATAGGTTTTCTCGTTTGTATCTTTTAGGACCTATCTAATACAAGCAATGCTTTTAAATTAGGTTCCACCACTTTCGTTTTTTCTACAAAGTTCTTACTCTGTACTAATCACTTTGAATTCATTATTATACTCATACAACATTGTTCATAATTTCGATGATATTCACTACTGTTTATGTATGATTTATTGTAATAATGTCAAAGAAAAACACGAGTGGAAAAAATAAATTCAAATCGAATCAAATCAAATAACAAGGGGCGGATCCGTGGCCCATTCGTCTCTTTTTGTCGTAAAAGAAGAGGTACATCTCAGACAAGGTCTGGTTTTTCAATCTTTGGTGCCCTTCTACCCCCTCCCCCACCCAATTCATCATCTGAAAGGAGGGGAGCATTTTGTTTCAATTGTGTACTTAATTTTGTCCGCACCAAAACCTTTTTTTACACACTCATTCGTATTTCTGTGATTATATTGTTTGAGTGAAAATAATTTTGCATGAAATGCAAATTACCTTCAGCATGAAGGCTTGTTCAGGTATGAGATGACATGTCCCCGTAAAAGTCTATGGGATATGAGGCTACAAAAAGTGTCACGGAGGCAGGACAATTTTTTTTTCTTTTTATGTCGCCTGGCCGCAAAAAGTTGTGGACCAATTAAATTTTATAATGTACTTTTGAGCAACTTTGGACAAAAGTCTCTTTTACTTGAGAGTTGATGCGTTAATGCGCGTCCATTAACATATTAAGTGGGATGATTTTGTTGCGCCATAATTATCTGAACACTAGAAATAACGTCGTGATTTGTTGCGGGGATTTGTTGCGAGGAAGAACGATATACATATCTTTCATAATTGACATTTTTAGGTACCTTACTGAACTCATATATCTAAAGTTTTGTTGCCACTGTAAAAAAAAAAACATTTTGAGATAAAGGCCTACAGTGTTTTATTTTTAATATGCTTTGTACAATTACGTATTCTAAATAATCCATTTCACACTATCACGACAAAATCTAATTCCAACAATTAAAAAGGAAGCAAAATGATCCGATTTTTACAAGGTCTGTAAATGCGATGGATATAACAAAATTGTATGATATCACTGGATCATGGCTTCTCCAACAAAGAGAAAGAAATTTTAATTTTCCGCTTTAATCAAGAGGCGGAATCAACTCGGGGGTGGGGGATGGTGAGTGGGTTGGAATAAAGTGTAGAGTCTTGAGTGATGTGGGCGTCATGATATTCAGAAATTAGAAAACATTCAAATAGTTGTGGGGGTACATAAGCTTTATGCTGGATACGTAACAAAATAATTCACAAAAGTGGAAAGACAAAATAATATCGATTGTAATCGCGCATATGGAGTCGTTGGGTAATCTGAGGTATTGCGTTATTTGCTCCATAATACAAACAAATATAGAAATTTTGAAGTTTGAATTTTGCAGTGTGCATGTTGATATCGAACAAAGCTGAAGCACATTTTCACATCAACATTTACAATTTACATATTCTCCTATGGTCTAACTATAGGTGGATAATCTGCTTAGTAAAACGCATGTTTTAGAAGTTAAAAACCGATTTTCAATTAGTACATATTAACAGAAACACTGCATCTGGGTTAAAATTATGAACAAAGCACAATCTGCATTATGCTCACAATTTATGTTCTAACCTGGAGTAAATGCATTACAGTATAGAAAAAATGAAGCAAAGTAATTAACCTCTAAATAATCTTAATCGTATTCCCCGTTTACAAAAAAGGAGTTTCCGGTCCTACGTGTTTACGTATAATAACTCCTCACATTATTTGAATCCTTCCTCTCGTCTGTTTTCACGAATGAAAATACCACCAATCTGTAGCATGGTTTCTTTAAATACAAACAGGTATTTTTCGTGCCACAGTTATTAGACAAATTGCAATCTTCTCTCTAAATTTATTTCAGTGTTAATTGTTCATGTTCACGCATGCAATACACGTAACAAAAGTATTTTCACCATCCTTTTACTCCGCACTGAACTAGCTACATTGTAGGTCTACCCTTTGTTAACAAAGCCCCGAATTGTGAAATAATCTCTCAGTAAATCTTCAGAAACTGCAGACACATAAAGTGTAAAAGGTTATTAATCTGGAAACATCTCCCACAGTGAGAAAAATACATGTATTGGAATCAGGAGAGCGTTTCATGAAGAGTCTTGTCAGTGATTTTCACTGACAACAGTTAAAAGCTACTGGAATCCTTGCATCTGACTGGCTGAAAACGCTCCCCTGAAGCACTCCAAGCCGGGATCTCTCGCATGAAAAATCAGGCGGTTTCACAAATACACCGCAGTGTGCCCACTGAAACTTATGATTTTTTGCTCCTCCTTTCTGAAGTTTAATATCCAACAGATATTTCCAATCAATCGTATCTATGAAAGCAGTTAAGAGACTCATTAGATTCTTAAAGTCATGAGGACAGAGGGCACGCCCCCCCCCCCCCCGCCCAAAAACCCGAATGTGGGATACAATATGATACCCTCAAAAGGAAGTCTGAAAGTTTCGGAAGGTTGGGGCATAATAACAACAACAACAACAACCATGACAACAACAACAACAACAACAACAACAACAACAACAACAACAACAACAAAACAACAAACCCGATTATCCCACCTCCCCTCCCAATTGTTTATTTATTTATTTATTTATTTATTTATTTTGCTTGTTAGCAATTGTTTGGGGTGAAAAGCCATACCCACAGATTTCTACCTACTCATATATCAGTGCCCTCCAAAAAACATACGGAATGATGCCGTTGCAAGAAATGATGAAGCGTTGTGATGCATACGTGCTTGATATATTTTGCGAGTTCTACACATACACTTCCCGAAATGGTTATTTCTGGGGGGAAAAACTCTTCCAGCTGCAAACTGATATAGATCACACTGCTGGAGCCAACATTTTGATTGGAATGTCCCATTGCCCAAAACATGTATTAGAAAACCCCCAACCGCCATGCAGTTTGCTCAAACTGAAAAAGCAAAGGCAGCAATAATTGTATACGCATCATACCAATTTTCAAAGATTGAAAAGGAGTTATTGTTATCGTCTCCTATTCAAATTTGTTTTTCTCAAACTTTATGGGCGAATAATTCTTTCAAGTTAATTTTCATCAAGCTTGTTCCTCTATTTCATGTGACTAAAGAAAATTTATGAATAGGCAAATGAAGTGTGACCCCTTTGAACCTCTGTTGAAAGGGTTATCTACCATATTTGAGGAAATGAATGAATGAATAAATAAATGTGGTGTCATTAACACAAAAATCCCCAAGCAACTAGTGGCGGTGATTTCGTGTAACGGGTGGGGGACGGAAACACGGAATCCCCCGCTGAAAATCTGTTTCAAGAAGTGAGAGGGGATGATCGTTATTATGTGAGCGAGCGAACCGAGCGAGCTAAAAAACATCGGCAAAAAATAATGAAAGAAGCCCGATTTAGTCATCAAAATGCATCCTAGGCCTACAGAATATTTCAGTGGGTGGCCTAAATCATGTCCATTTGGCTACCTGACTCAAAATAGAAATATAATATATTAAGCTTTAAAAATCCAGGGGGGACGATCCCCCAGAAAAAAAGTGAGGGGACATGTCCCCCGCCGCCCCCCCCCCCCGATTGTCGCCTATGCAAGCACACAGTCATGACAGTGTTCTTAGAGAGCTATACATTAGATTAATTTCTGATGCGAAATCTGACTTCTGAGAATTACTTGCAGAACTAGGGTGAGCAATATATATATATTTATATACAGGGTTTCTCTACGATCTATTCATCTGAACACACAAGGACTACCGGTAGCTCGTCATTTTAACCAACCGGGACATACTATTGACGATTTCAAGGTGTGCGGTGTTCTCAAGTGTAGAGGAGATGATGCCATCAGGAAGCAACAAGAAGAGAGGATCATCTTCGAACTGGGAACTTTATATCCGTTTGGCCTTAACGCTACTTTCCATTCATTCCAGATTTCCTAGGCTTGTTTTCTTTCCTTCCGTCTTTTCTTCCACTTTTTTTCTTTTCTCCTTCCTCTTCTCTCTCTTACTTTTTCTATCAAGACTTTTTCTTTTTCTTTTTTCTTTCTTTCTCTTTTTTTCTTTTTTTTCCTGTCTTCCTGGCTTCCTCTTTTTCCCCTTTTTTGTTTTTGTCTTTTCTCCTCTTTCACTCCTTTCCCTTTCTTTTTCTCCCCCCCCCCTTTGTTCTCTCTTTTCTCAGCCTTTTGCTTTTTTCTCTCTCTCTTTTTTCCCCCTCTCTTTTTATTCTTTTTTCTTTTCTTTTCTTTTCTTTTCTTTTTCTTTTTCTTTATTGCGCGATCCTTTTGTTACGTCATTTTCTCTTTCTCTCTCTCTCTCTCTCTCTTGTCCTTTTCTTGGTTGCTTGGTTTCCTTGGAGTTTTTGTGCGCCATGCGCTTCTTTGTTACTTTCCTTCTCTTTTTATTACGTCATCTTTACCTCCCCTTTTCTCTCTCCCCTTCTCTCTTTCTCTTCCTTTCTCTCTCTCTCTCTCTCTCTCTCCCTTTTCCTCCTTGGTTGGCTTGGTATCCACGGAGCTTTTTGCGCTTTTTGCGCTCTATGATTTATATGTTTGATACTTAATATAATTTTCATCATTACCTGATGAAGGCCTATGGCCGAAACTTTGTAAATTTCACGTCTGACGGAATTTGTTTATTTATTGGCATCTTTCATTTTCCTATTCAAACATTCCGAAGCAGAACTCATATTTTGATTATATATATATATATATATATATATATATATACATTGTTATGATATAACCATTTTCCCCTTTTTTTGGGGGGGGGAGGGATTATTATTATTATTATCATTATTTGGCACTCTTCCCGGTTGACTGCCCTGGGTTCATATGCAACGATATAACCTAACAATCAATTCAACTTGAATGCAAAAAAGACGTAGGCCTTTAAGTATTCCCGCCATTTTCGTCATCTCTTGAGTAAAGTGGCACAGCTCCGATTTTTGGCAGAATTGTGCTATTTTGCCTAAAAGCACCCAAACTGGCAGAGTTGTTAAACGATACATAAATTCTGGAACAATATATGGAAGCGCGTTGAAAAATAACTTTAGGGGGATTTTTAAAGAAAATAGCAATTTTAGTTTGCCCAGGTAGATAACTCGCTCAAAATACCCCATTGTTAACAGAGGCCGTTGCAACCCAAAGTAACAAAAGGTGTATTTGTTTGTCGAATTACACAAGGATTTAACGTGCAGTAGTGGGTGTGGGTGTCGGTATAGAAATTCTTGGCTATATAAAATAACGCATAAAGGTACGATTCTTCTTAATCTTTGTTTTTAAGCAAATTATATTTTCATGTATATAGGTGTTCGTTTGATGTCTTGCTTACAAAGTTTCTTTACTTCTCAATTCGACAAACACATGTTCCCGATTCCTGAGAAAAATTAAAGATCAGTTCTTGCCTTAATAACAGGGAGTAAAGAGGTTGGAATGGGCGAGGAAAATAAAAAGGAAGAGGTAAAGAGATGGGAAGAAAACGAATACTACACGAAGAACAAATCTAAATCATTTTTACAAAGTCAGTGAAAAATAAGAAGAATATTTAGAAGCATGCAAAATGGTAAACATGAATAGGAAAATGACATGCTTAATAATCAAGTAGAAACGGCTAAGTTGTAGAAGTTGTAAAGAAAAAAGACAGTATGCACGTAGTAGGCTGATTCCTCATATCTAAAAAAAAATACACTTTAACACTCACCCTTAATTGATCGACTGATCTTGACTGAGAGATAAATCTGCATAATGCTTTTTGAAATAAAATCGATAAATTTATATTGTGATAATTTCTCTTATGTGGTACACTGCAGGTGCCCTTATATTACCAAATCCATGATAAACAAAAGATCTTAACCATGCTCAAATATAATACTGGACATAATTGATTAAACCGCCCCCTTATCAATGATTAGATTTTTTTTTTAAAGATGAGAATCAAATTAATCCCCCCCCCCGGTGGATTTTTTTTTCTCTAAATTTTCGTCCGCTGGTCAGCTCCCCCTCCCCATGACTTCGGTGCCCATATGAATGTCTTTACCCACGTCATTGCCCAACATTTCTATTCTCTTCCACGGGCGAGCTGCATTTCATCGAGTAAACCTGTTAAAACTTCACCACAATAGACTCGTTTTTTGAATACCACACAACATCTCGCGTTCTGACTAGATAACCTTTTAAATTGAACTCTACGGTAGCGAAATATAGGTTTTCCCGCCCATCTTAGTAACCTTATCATCAGAATCAACGATATTTTCGTTCTATTTCACGCGAAATTGATTGACAGTGTGGATCAACATTTGAAAAGCAAATATTATCGTTCAGTTTGATTTTCCTAGCATGCGATTGACTATTTTTAGAATACGAAAGTGCAGAAAGATAATTGAATTTAATTATCTGTGTAAACAACATTCAAAATCGTGTAAACAGCATTCCAATTAGCGCAGGACATGAAGCGGGCAGAATCTTGCCATACAATTTCATGAAAAGGCATACAGTTTTGACATTTGTGCAGTTTTTCATCTAATATGGCAATGAGTCAGTGTGTGTTTCTGCTTATAAATGTAGAGAAGAACAAGATTGAGATTCATTAGCAATTAGCAGGTGGAATTTTTTTTTTTTTTTTTGCAGAAGTTTCTGCATTTATTGAATATAAAACAAAACATTGAATACAATAATAAACAAATCAGGGGAGAGTTTCATGAAGAGTTTTGTCGGTGAAAATCACCGACAAAACTCTTCATGAAACGCTCCCCAGATCTGATACAAATAACGTGTGACAAATATACAAATGATATATAACATACTCAGATAATATAAAATAATGAAATTGGGTCAGGAAATAAACATAAATGCAGGGGCCAGCTATCATAAGCAGAAAGCTCGGAAACAATAGCAGCCGGGAAAAGGGGGAGGGGGGCGCTACATGATACCGTTATGTAATATGAGTTGGGATAGTATAATGGAGTCACGTACATAATAACAAAACATATATTTCTAGAATTTATAATCGGAGTTTGCAGGGAAAAAATATATATAGGAAGAAAGGAAGAGATAATTCCTAGTGCGTGCAAGTGAAAGGTTTGCGAGACATATGTCTTTTTAAACTCGTCACTCTTAATGAATATTTTGATACTAGATATTTTTTCAGTAATGCTTTGAAAGCATGAAGTGATGTAAAGTATTTAATGTTTTGAGGTAAATCATTCCGAACATCTGGACCATGGTGTCTTATCGATTTATGTGCTAAACTTATTTAGGGGTTGGTTAAATGGAGGTCAGAAGTGTGTCGCGTAGGATAAGAATGAATATATCTGTTATACCTAAAGATATTACGAAAAGGCACTGGTATAGTGTTCGTCGAAAATTTGTACATGAAGATTGCAGTTTGGAAGAGGTGAATGTCAGTAATTTTTAATGTTTTTAATTTATGAAATAATGGATCTGTATGGGCTGGATAGTGTGAATGGGTGCATATGCGAAGAGCATTTTTTGGAGGTGAAACAATGACATAATTTTCGTCCTATTACTATTTCCCCATACTATGTTACAATAAGATATATAAGACAGAATCAATGAATTATAAAGCATAAATAGTGCCTTGGGTTGAAGATGGTATTTTAATTTAAATAGAATGCCTATTCCTCTCGAGACTAACAAACAAAAATTACGAATGTGGCTATTCCAAGTTAGGTTTGAATCGATTGTAACACCTAAGAATTTTGTTTCTTCCTTTTCAGTGAGAGGCATATCGTCTATGAAGATATTGTTGTTGAGAACATGTTTAGAATGTATGTTCCTAAAGTAGATGTACTTAGTTTTGTCTACATTTAGGGAGAGTTTATTGGATTTGAACCAGAGTGATAATTTCGTTAATTCTGAATTGAGAATAGTAATAAGGATATTTAGATCTGTATGTGAGAAAAATATGTTAGTGTCATCTGCAAAGAAAACATATGTAAGGAGTGGTGATGCATTTACAATATCAGTCATATATATCAAAAATAATAATGGACCTAAGATAGATCCCTGTGGTACTCCGCATTTAATAGATGAAATATTAGATGATTTAGATTTGAAAACAACATACTGACGTCTATTTCGCAAATAATCTTCAAACCACGAGAGTGCAATCCCTCTCACACCATATGTCTTTAGTTTACTTTAGTTTAATTTTTTAACTTTTTTTTTTAGTTTAATTTTTTAACTTTGTAAACTGTTTTAAATTTGTAAACTCACGCATTTAGTCTTCGGACTTTTTGTTGAGTTTGATAAAACCGAATTGAATTGAATTGAATTGAATGGAATTGAATTGTTTACAAATTAATATCCGATGATCCATTGTATCGAAAGTTTTCGAGAAGTCCATGAAAACCCCGATAGTGTGTTCTCTTTTAGAAATTGTTAAATTGCATAGTCAGTTGAGTGATTCTCTCTGAATCCGTATTGGTTAGGAATTAGTAAATTATTCATGTTCAAGAAATTATATAATCGTTTATAAACTATTTTTTCTAGTATTTTCGAGATGCTGGGTAATAAAGAAATCGGTCTGTAGTTGACAAGTTTAGATGGATCATTTTTTGTATATGGGAATTATTTTTGCCATTTTCAG
Organism: Echinometra lucunter; assembly: GCA_029962745.1. Taxonomy (NCBI): domain Eukaryota; kingdom Metazoa; phylum Echinodermata; class Echinoidea; order Camarodonta; family Echinometridae; genus Echinometra; species Echinometra lucunter. The sequence goes on from JAPZVO010000106.1 coordinate 12,679, forward strand.
TAAGTCTGGGAAAATATCTTGGGAGAGAGATAAATCTAAAATGTGAGCCAACGGGGAAACTATGAAGTGATTTATTTGCTTTAATAGATATACACTAATACCGTGTTTACACACGACTCGGCTCGAGTGTTGAATCCTCAAGCAGGGTCGAACGCTGCGAAAAAGGCAACTGTGATCGCGTTTATACTGAAACAAAAAAGGCGAGTTCGACACGGCCCGCGGATCACGAACGGAAGTAGAATAGACGTCACAAATGCGGGAAATTTGCCACTGACGGCGAGCATCGAGTTCATATTCAGAGTACTATTTTCACAATGTTCACATACGTTGAACACTAAACAGCGATCGGAGATAATTTTCTCTTGTAATCTTTGCAATACAGGTAATAATTTAGTAAAGCACATATCTATTAAATGAATCTTATGAGCAACAACAGAATTTTACGACCCCTAAAAGGAGTATTTTTACCTATGAAAACCGAGCGAAGGCAGGGGCACAGCACAGAACTATAGAGCATATCGCGCACGCTACCGGATACGGATATGCCGTTTTTGACCTAGGTCATGGGGGTTCGACACGGCTTTCTGTTTACACACGAAAAAAAAGGCGAGTCTGACTCGGCTCGCGGGTTGAAACCTACGATTTTGGCGGATCAAAAAAGCCGTGTTCGACACGTCTCGCGGATCACACTGATCGCGTTTACACCGCATAAAATTGCCGTGTTGAGCACGGCTGGCGTGTCGAACCCCCGAGCCGAGTCACTGTGTAAACACGGTATAAGTTCCTCATGGCCGCTAGATTTAGTGGATTTTAAAGAGCGCACAATTTCTCGAATCTCATTAATATCAGTTGGAATAAAAAACAAAGATTGTTCAAAACTGTCATTTAAGTATGTCGAAAAATCGTTTTCATTAGTGATTATTTTAAAAGCTAATTTTGGGCCACTATTAGTAAAGAATGTATCAAATGCATCGGCAATATCACTAGGATCTTGAAAATTGCATCTATTGTCTTCCAATTCGATGTTATTTGGAGTATCTTTTTTCTTCCCTAAGATGTCATTAATTGTTTGCCATAATGCTTTATTGTTATCTTTATTGTTTTCAATTTTATCAGAATACTATGATTTGCGAGCTAATCGTATTAATGATGTTAATTTATTGCGGTACTTTTTATATTTATTTTGATTTTCAATCGTAGGTGATTTAAGTGATATTTTGTATAAACGATTTCGAGTATATATGGATTTAATTAAAACTTTGGTGATCCACGGTTGTTTGTTTTTCTTTTTACTCGAGTTAATTCTGAGGAGGGGTACATTTTTATCATAATAAGAAAGAAGTTTATTGATAAATTTTTCATATGATTTATTCACATCTCTCTCGAAATAAATATCATTCCAACCTTCTTGACTCAAGCCTATCGTTAGAGATTCTATATTTCGCTTGGTTTCTTTACTTGTACTAAATGTTCTTTATTAGCATGACTACGGGGTTTATGTAGGTGTTTGTCCTTTTGACATATCGTGAAAACTGGTAAATGATCTGAAATATCATAGTAGATTAATCCATAAGATTTATTATCTAATACGTTGCTGACAATGTTATCGATTATGGTATGAGTTGAATTCGTTTATAGATGAGAGGTTGAAGGGAAAAAGAAGACAATGAATTGATAAAGTATTGACTTAATACGGTGTAAGGTAAAGAAAGATCTATATTAAAGTCTCCCGGGATATATATATCTTTGATTTCATGAGATATTAGTTCGAGGCATGATTCAAAATTTGTTAAGAATATATCAGCTACATTATTAGGTGGTCTGTATATTACCCTAACTATTTTATTTTTATGTTTATGATCTATAATTTCTAAGAATAAAAATTCTATTCCTTCGAGTCCATGAAAAGAACATCTGTTCAATACAGTGTACACAAAACAACTCTTGATGGCTTGGTCATCATGGTCATGGCATATCATCAAATTGATTGAGACTCATAATATATTCAAGAATATGCCATGTCAGGAAGAAAGTTTAGTGTTTACGTAGCAAAAAAACTTGCAAAGTACATCTTACAGGTTTCTGGATCTTGTTTATTGCTCTTGGAGATCACAGTCTCGTTGCTCTAGTCAGTGTAGGTTTGCCATTCTCTCTGGTTTTTCTCCTTGAACTGGAGGTTGACATCAGCACCACTGACGAAGATCTTCGTTAACAGGTTTTTTTTTTTTGCGAAGATGATAGGCGACATTAGCTAGTTTTCCTCGGCGGAATTTCATGATAGGAGGGAGGTCAGTCCTCACGGAGATCCTGCTACGGGGTGTGGTGGGGGTGTCGCGGTCGGAATCGTGATCCTTGGTCATATTCTTGTTGCGTAGTTGGTTGTCGAAGGCTTCGAGGATACGTTGGCGATCACGCATTATAACAAATTTCACGATGATGGGATTCGGTCTTAGTTCACGTGCTACTATTTCGTCTCGATATCAGAGATTTTATGATGCATGGCGTTCGTTTCATTACGCAGACCATCGATTTTCTTGCAGAGAATGTCCGAGAGTTTCATAATGTCCGCTTTAGGCTCGCTGAGTGTGGGCTGGTCAGATTAGGCTTGGTGCTGTGACGTGTTTGCTCACGTGTCGTACGGCATGGCGATAATGAGTTCACAGTCGTTTAGAAATCCAGTAAAATTTCAGAAAAATAGGCACAAAATAGGCACAAATTGCAGTCAAAATCATACACTTTGTTGACCAAGGTTGAATGAAACGAAGATAGCTCAATTGTGACTCAGTTAAATGTATGAAAATGTGAAATTTATTTGCACCAGCCCGGAGCTGTCTAAGTACACGTGCTTACACAACGGCGTCCATGTAGTCCATGAAATGAAATATGAAAAGAACCCCCCCTCACAAATATGCAAATGAAGATCACAACAAAATAAACCATGGCCACGTTTGACAGGCACTGGCGTAGCCAGGAATTTTCCACAGGTGGGCCAAGGCGAGGGAGCGAAGTGAAGGAGCGGGGGAAGGGTGTGGGAGGAGGTATCCCCCTCTCACGGTAGGGAGATATTTGAAAATTCGTGCATGAAAATAACATCTTTAACACTAAAATTCAGTATTAGGGGTAACTTATATGAGAAGTGGCATATAGGGGGGGGCAAGGCGAGGGAGCGAAGCGATCGAACTAGGGGAGAGTGTGTAAGGAGGGGGGGGGGGGTCGGTAGGAAGATTTTTGAAAATTCATGCATGAAAATGGCATTTTTTTGCACACTAGAATCAGTATTAGGGGTAACTGATATGAGAAGTGGCATATAGGGGGGCCAAGGCGAGGGTGTGTGAGGGGGGGGGGGCATTTTCTGCACACTAAAATTCAGTATTATGGGTAACTTATATGAGAAGTGGCATATCTACGTTTTACTTTCATTGCGCAGGGTAGGGGTAGTAGGTTATGTGAAGTGGACTCGATCGAATTTTTTTTTTTCTTTTTTTTTTTGCTCGCCGATCAACGGTGGGGGGGGGGGGCATGGATGCATTTTATACTGAATTGTATGCAAAGATAAAAAATAAGACCACAGAAGAATAAAAGAATAATGACATATAAACTGAAAAAGAAAGAAATGTGCATGTCAAATATAATGACAGAAAAGTAACAAAGAATTAAAGAGAATAAAAATGAAAATGAAAAAGAGATAGAGACCACTTACGTTGTTCTAACTGAATGGCGTAAGTGCGAAAGTGATTGCCTAAAGATGAAAATGAAACCGCAATTCAGCAAGGAATTTCTTCTTCCTTTCAAACTTGGCGAAATTGAATGACGGTTATTTATTACCAAAATGAATCGAATTACATTTAATTTGAATGATAATATTACTAATTTCAATGTTTAAAAGAAGAATTGAATGCAAAAAGTGTTAAATTGAAGCACTGGGAAACCGATGGACTAAAAATTGCTTAAATGTGAATGCTTGATCATGAAATTGAATGCTGTTTTGACGAATTCGGCCGGGAAAACCTGTATATTTTCCTCAAATAGGTTTACCTATAGACACAACGTCATGTAAAACTTAAGACGGAATTGTTAACAACATGTCTGGGAAGTAAGACTAGCACGAATTCCCGGTATAAATGTCAGAAAGAACGCTACAGGTACGGGTTCGATTTCCACTCTCGTCTTTACTTTTGTTATATTATTGGCATTTATTTCGTCAGAAATAATTAATAATTAAAGTATCACAGCTTTTTTAATCAAGTCATGTTTCGTAAACATGTTGGGGGGGGGGGGGTCGTGGCCCGGGTACCACATATCGGTGGATTCGAACTTCTGACGGACGAGATAGTTAATCGTCGAGGGCTAGGTGTCAGGAATAAATCACAATATCATCTGATTATTGTTATATTACTTTATTGTTATTATTTTATGTATAGAAGCATTTATTGATTTCTAGTGCGTTTTGGGAAGCCCCAATTGACGTTGGAATGTTGGGGACATCAAGTTCACTTTAATAGCGCAGAATGAGACTCACTGTCACAATAACACAAAACGTGTGGATGTTGTATATTGCATTCCGCATTGTATATAATGCATTGTACTATAATCGTTTTTATTTTTCAAAGAAAAATTACCCCCCCCCCAAAAAAAAAAAAAAGTGAATTGAAAAAAATAAAAAAGATAAATAAATAAATAAGGACAAATTATATAGGATTTCCCGTCCAAATTCGCAAGTTTGTGATTCGAATTCATTTTCTTTGCATTCAAATTCGCCCAAACTGATTTTGCCACGTAAATTATCATTCAATTCCTCTGTTTTATTTTTGGATTTAACATTTTTTATCGCAGGACTTAGTAGATTTTCATTCAATTTAAAAACTGCTTAATTGGCATTCAAATTCGCTGACACCTGTCGAGGCGTCAATTCCAGCATTCCAATTCAACAACAAGCATTCATATTCGCAATATCTTCTTCAAGTTAAGGGAAAGTAATACATCACATGTGTTCTAGCTTGTTTGTTAGTTTTGTATGTTTGTTCGTTAGTCATATAAATATTTGACATTTACAATCACAAATAATGAGAATATAGATATGCTTTTTCTCAGTATGGTCCGTTCTGCTATTTCTTTTAATGAAACAACGGTATTTTCAGGACAGTACATTTGGGGAGCTGTCAGAAATTCAGTAAAGAGGGGCGTAAACCGTAGCTAGGGGCCGGCACTTTATGGGCACGTACCTCATGTACCTTGGGACAAGGGGGAAGGGAGCCCTTATTGCCCCTCTGACTACAAGTTATATAAGGAATTATGCTCAGAATTTTAGACATGAGTTCCCACACCAATCACAATTGCATGTACATTATCCTTCTTCGTTTTCAATATCTTTTCCTTTGTTACGAGGAAACAAGAGACAAGTTTTGAATTCACGGACCTCTTGAGACCATCAGTCATATTGAGATACTTTTTTTCTTTGTTTATTTACAATTAGATCTGAATGTCTATGGTTATGAAATGAAAAAGAGCAAGACACTAATGACCCGAATACGAATCTCATAAATCAGAAGCATGATTAGCCTGATTAGTATGGGAAAAAAAATGAATTTGCTTGAAAAAAAGAATGAACTTGGCCTAAGCATTCCTTACTCTCTTAGTAGCGGCAGACGCGAATTTCAGTGACGAATTTGAATGACATAACTCCCATTCTGATTGTTAACTAAATGAAAACATCTATATTTATCATAAAATACAAGAGAAAAACTTTATGAAATTCAAAAGAAACATTGGAATGAGCGATAGAAATCTGTAAACAATCATCAACCCTCGAATTTAACTGCTCAAAGTGCTAAATTGAATGCTAAAAAGAATCAGAATGCTGGAATGACAACGTCGCGAGGGCAGCAATTCGTGTTGCGCTAAATTGAAAGACAAGATGGTGAGAAAAGCAGCTTTTTCATGAATCTGAATGAAAAATGTGTAGATTCGAAAGAGAATTTTACAGATTTGATAGCTAGTAATACGGATTTGAATCCGAGATACATCTGACAGCAGCAAAATCGTCGAATTTGAATGCAAAATAAATGAATTTGAATGACAAACTTGCGAATTTGTCCGGGAAATCCTATATTAATGAATTAAATCTGGTTAGAAACCTGGTTAAAACCTCCATTTAAAGGCCCGTAGGCCTATACCACTTGACGAATTCGAATGACAAAAAAAAAATGAATTTGCTTGAAAAAAAAGAATGAACTTGGCCTAAGCATTCCTTACTCTCTTAGTAGCGGCAGACGCGAATTTCAGTGACGAATTTGAATGCTTAATTTTTAGGTTTGGTTGACAAAAGACGAATACAAGTGATATTTTAACGAAATGGATCTAAGGATCTGACGCATTTAGCTTCTGCGGACGAAATTGAATTAAAATTTGATGAAATTGAATGGAGAGGTGACGAATATTGGAGGGAATCTAAATCTGCGGCATAACCTAATGAGTTGTTATTTTTCCATACAGGAGGAAGCCAAGACAAGAAGAAAAGAAGAAGAAGGTACCCGGACTGTTTCGTAGGCTAACTCAAAGTCTATGTGATATGGAGTTGATTACTAGAAAGGGATACTGCATTGCTTACAACAAAACCATGAATTCTGGGCACAAAGATGTTCACAATCTGAAGGTTGAAATCTTATCAAAACAAAACAATGTGAAATTGACTCGTCTGTCGTTTTCTTTGCCTGTTTATTTGCGTTTTTGTGTGAGTCAACTAAAACAAAGTCTTTTCAAGATATCTGAAAATAAATAGCAAAACTTTAAGTTGGTTTCTGTTACAAAAAATTGTTTGTATTAAGCACTATAGGATGCAAACTATGGATATTTTCAGTGATCTGTGACTGAACTGGTGGTAATCTTCTCTTAAAACATCAAACCTAACACTGCCTAACATCGTCACGTATCAACATATCATGCATATAGACACAAAAAGATAAAACGAAAAAAAAAAGTTGATTTGAAGTAAACTGATTTAGAACAAATTCCCCATTACATCATGCCTTCTCTTTTAGACATGCCCTGTTATTCATTCATCAGATACAAGGCAAAACAATGGAGATTCCCCCAATTTTTACCCTCGCTTTTTTCTTGCTAGGCAGAAATTCGGAAGTATAAAGAAACAACACTATTTTCTTTTCTTTTTTGGTGGCATCGGAAGGCTGAACACTATGAACATGGCTGACAAAGAAAGCGGACAAAATAACAACCTCTCATTCTACCCTTCACAATGGTTCTGGTAGTCAAAAGAACATCCCTTCACAGCTATTATGTTTAATCATGTAGTTCCAGGTGAATATACATGTGACACCTGTTCCACATATTTTAGACAATAGCAGAGAAGGGATGTTCTTTTGACTGCCAGAACCATTGTGAAGGGTAGAATGAGGGGTTGTTTATTTGGTTACAGCTCGTTATTCCGAAGGTTCGTTATTCCAAAGGTTCGTTAGTCCGAAAATGAAATAAGGTTCGTTAGTCCGAAAATGATTTAAAGTTCATTAGTCCGAAAATGAAATAAGGTTCGTTAATCCGAACATTGTGGAGTTATTCCGAAGGTTCGTTAGTCCGAAAATGATTTAAAGTTCATTAGTCCGAAAATGAAATAAGGTTCGTTATTCCGAAAATGAAATAAGGTTCGTTAATCCGAAAATGAAATAAGGTTCGTTAGTCCGAAAACGAAATAAGGTTCGTTAGTCCGAAAATGCAGTAATCTGTGGCGAAGTCGGGAAAGCCGGGTGGGACGTTCAATAGTTATGGGGGATGGAGGGGCTGATCTATTGCGACCAGGGGTGTATACGTACGCAGGATTCTTTCAAAGGGGGTGATCATAGGCTTATGGGACTAGTTCAATTTCAATCCTGAATCCATGCAAGAATCGATGTTATGTTTACCGCTCTTCGCCAGTCCTGCTGATGTCGGGGGGGGGGGGGGGGGGGAGGTTCATGCATTTCATCATTGTTTTGTCCATGTTCGAAGATCCATTCTCGATTAGATGTTTACCACTTGTAAACCTTAAAATGTCGCTCGGAGGGGGCCGGAGGGGGCTTGTTTGGACCAGAATAGAAGGAGTGTTTAACACCCCAAACAGGGGCGTCGATCCCCCTTTTTTGAGGGGGGGGGGAACAGCCATCCGTTGTTAGCGTGGCCAACATTTTGGAATGGGGGGGGGGGATACACACACTAATTTCGCAAGTATAATAAACAATGCTCGCTGTGTATGTGGAGGAAACCTTTAATAGCAAAGCTTGTGAATCAGGTTCTCATGGAGAGTAGTAGTATTATTTTCTATTACAACTACTTTTTATTCATCTGTTAGTAATTAGGATACGGAGGAGCATTGTAAAGCATAACTTTCACTATTTATTAATGTCACTTTTCTCTTCTGTATGTATATATATACCCCCTCTGACTAGGCTAATGTCAAAGGCTCGAAGGAGTCAGTATCATTTATGGAATAGCTATAAGTATCTAAAACTAATGATATTATTGCTTTGCCTAGTACCTCACCAATGTAACGAAATGAGCTCATATTTTTTTTTTTCCTTTGGAAGGGGGGGGGGATGAGATTGGCATGCATCGAAACAAGGATTTCAGGGGTTCTATGTACAAACCTAACCCCATCGCCTCAGCACACACATATTTTTTGGGTAACAAAATATGCACACGTTGGTGTCAATATGCATATAGCACATCACTTTATTGAAATACGATAAAACAGCAATGTAGATGAAATGCCTTGTTCAAGGGCATAAGTGCCGTGCCTGGGTTCGAACCCCGGACCTTCACGTCTACAGTCAAGCGCCTTAAACCATACGACACCTCTACATACACATACACACCCTTTTTTTAACACGTGCACACGTTGGTTTCGATAATGCCTGTAGCATTTTAATTTATTTGATGTATACGATAAAAGAGCAATGTAGATGAAATGCCTTGCTCAAGGGCATAAGTGCCGTGCCGGGAATCGAAACCCCGACGTTCGCGTCTCCAGTCAAGCGCCTTGGACCACTCGACCACGGCACCACCACGGCACACACAACACACACACCCGCACACAATGCTGTTCCGAGGAAACGAACTGGAATACAATACCTCTTCCAATTCCACATGAAAATGATAATGAAAAAACCCAATAATTATAATTGCTTTTATAATTTTTACCATGATTAATAGTATTATCACCATTACTACCATCATTATCATTCTTATTCATATTTATAGTTTTGTTTTATCATCGTTATTATTACTGATATCATCAATGTTATCGTTATTATCATTATTATTAGCAGCAGAAGCTGTTAAAATAAATAATGACCCCTCGAAAAAACCCCAGAATAAACCACACCCCGTCACCCCCCCCCCCCCCCCAAAAAAAAAAAAAAAAAAAAAAAAAATCCGTCTTGCCTGGAGGTAAGTTACGGATGACCCACAAACAGCCCCAACACTTTAAATCCATTCGATTAGGCGGCAATTGCTCAGATAAAATCAAAATCAAAATTCTTGATCCACGCCACTTTTTAATGCAACATAATTATGCTCTGCCGAAAAATATACAAATGTATCATCCTCTGCTGAGACTATACCAATATTTCTATTGCGTAATATCCTACTATTTTTTAATCAAAACACCGTATTTGTTACTTAAGAAGTTTATTTCATTTTCGGAATAACGAACCTTATTTCATTTTCGGAATAACGAACCTTATTTCATTTTCGGACTAACGAACCTTATTTCATGTTCGGACTAACGAACCTTATTTCATTTTCGGATTAACGAACCTTCGGAATAACGAACCTTATTTCATTTTCGGACTAACAAACCTTCGGAATAACGAACCTTATTTCATTTTCGAAATAATGAACCTTCGGAACAACGAACCTTCGGAATAACGAACCTTCGGAGTATTTGAACCTTCGGAATAACGAACCTTCGGAATAACGAACATCACCCGTTTATTTTGTCCGCTTTCTTTGTTCTTCATGTTCATAGTGAAAAGTGCGTTTTTTTTTCTTTCAACCAGTACAAAAGCACCATCCCCGTAACTTCAACCATCCGTGTACAGCCACATGAACATGATGAAAGACACTTTATCTAGAACCTTTTAAATCTGTTCTTAATCACATACCATAACGGGCTGATCTAAAAGTAAGCCGAGGGAACGTGTATTTTTCCTCCTATATCAAGGTCGCTGCATTTCACATATTTCCTAGCATTACCTAACTAGACCCTAATGATTTCAAATTACATTTTTGCTACAATTTTATGTTTGTGGTGCAGTCATCTTGAGATAGGGATGGTTTTCCAGAGGTTGAATTAAATATAATTAGCAACTTGAAATATGGGTGCAGACAGAGATTATCATTAATTGGTAATTGATACAGCATTTTAATACTAGTACATTATGTCTAGTGCTTTTCTTTTTGTCCTGACATGGTTTTTGAAATACCCTGTATGTCTATTTCCTAAAATCGAAATCTAAAAGAGCAAGTGCCCTTGTCACAGGCGACATAAAAATCAAATTTTGTACATTACGTATCAATCAGGAATAGAATCTGATTAGAACAATGGTGAAAGTTCAGCCTCTTTCTTCAATGTTATTTGTAATTTCCGTCGATAGGCCCTATTTGGATTTAGTAATTTTGTAAATAATTTCAATATACATGTACAATGAGTCGTAAAAAAAAAGGAAACCGGATTTCATGGCCGAAATTCTCGATCATAATAAATAATTTCCTTGATGAGATATGTATGATAACCTCTACTTCTCTACTTTTATTTGATGCGTAACTTGTTAATCATATTTCACACATGATGGAATTAACACAATGGAAAGTGATGCTACCAAATATTTCATTTGCACGCACAAATATATTTTCCAGTTAGATTTTAGGGTAATAAACGTAATTATGTTGGGGAAAACGTAAGAATTCATAATTTCCATTTTCATATGCCACCTCATGCGTAAAAAATGAATCATGCATGCCAGGGAACAAGTAAAATGAACAGATGCTTGATTTCCCCAAAAGTAAATCTTGGTACCACGACTTTCCATTATTTTAATTCAGTCATGCGTGAAATATGAATAATAGGCTATACATCAAGATGAAAGAAGAGAAGTAGAGTTTTTCATACATGTATATCTCATCCAGGAAATTATCTATCATGATAGAAAATATCTGCTATGAAATGCGGTTTCCTGTTTTCTAGGACACACTGTATAGGTTGATTGTCAGGTAGAAAATATCGATCTATAAAGCACTCTATAGTTCCAAGCTGCAAATCAGAATTTCCACAGAAGAAAATAAACAACAGATCAAAGAAATCTTCCATCATTGTAAAGGTGAGAACTTGTAAGAACACAATTCTCACGATCAGTAAACTGGCTCTTGTAGAATTTTGTGTCATTTTCAACACCAGGGGTGAACCGCAGTGGTCTGGGGAGCTGTTTCATGAAAGGACTTGTCGGATGTTTTATCCGACAAAGTCTGTTTTATCCGACAGTTGCCATAGTAACGATGCTTCTCAGCCAATCAAAATCAAGGAAAGATGTCAGATCTGACAGCTTGTCAGACGACAAATGTTGATGAAATGCCCCCCAGATATATCTCTCCTAGACTAACTTTGTGTATAATTGCTTCTGGTGATTTCTACTCTCCTACTTTTTTTCTGTTCTCTTCTTTACTGCATTTCCTTTAAGCACATTTCACCTCTTTCTTTATCCACTTCCTTCTTCCTTAAACCCTTTCTTTCTTCACAATTCCTTCTCCACATACCTTCTCCTTCTCTGTCTTCTGTCCATATTATTCCCCAGCTCCGTTCCTTCTCACCTTTTCTGCCCTTTAGCTCTTTTACCCCCCCCCCCTTTTTTTTTGGCCTATTTCATAGTAACTCACACGTATATGCCATATTACTTCTTCGTTTACAAAATATTATCACTATCATTCTATACTCACTGCGATTCCCCCCCCCCTTATCGTTTTTCCTTTACCTTAGCCCACTTCTTGCCTTCATTTTGTCTCAATTGCTTAAATACGTTTTATGTTTATGCTGTAGTAGGTTTTGTAAATATGTTCTCCGTTTTATGCACAGCCCTGTACAATTTTCCCATAAAAACATGTAACCTGGGGGGTGTAACATAAAGAGATACAATCAATCTTACAGTCAATTGTATCTCTTTAGTACGTGCTTTTCCATAGACTTACGATTGATATCGATCGTAAGATTGATTGTATTTTTTATGTTACCCCCTGGACTTATTTCGTTTATTTCCCTTGTTTTGATATAAATAAAGGTGATATTGGAAAAAAAAAGCTGCAGATCTGAATTTTCACGGATTTAATTCCTACATCGAAAGGAAAGGAAGAGGGTGAAAATTGTATCATCCCTAACTGTTTACCTTTAGCTTTCCTTTCCTATTCAACGGGTGGCCTCTTTAAAAAAGCAGTATACCGAAGTATAGTGATGGTGGACTTCAGTGGTTTTCAGATGTATTTCGTCCCCCATTTTTTGAATAAAATCAAGGATCCGCGTTTAAAATTGTTCTCATAATAGGCGCTGAATAATTATGTCAAGCCCTTCATCGGATCGATTTCAGTAGAAGTCGAACGTTCCAGCTTAATCAGATTTTTAAAGAATATTGCACTTCCTGGATATCTCTTATATAGTGATTTATGATTTAGCTCTGGTGTTTGCCCTGGTAATGTACATTCCGCTTACAAAACTTAACGAGCGAGAGAAGCGAAAAGGCCAAAATTTTGAAAACTTTCTGCTTCCACATGCCATTTTGCGGCTAAATATGCCCTTGTTTCAGATTGAAGAGATAAAACGGCGTCCCCCCCCCCCCCCGCTGTTGTCACTCTGTAGGCCCTATTGACTTCGTGTACGCATGATCGTTCGAAATTTCGCGTAAAAGGGGGTCTCTTTCTGATTATGTTCGCGATTTTGAAAAAAAGGGGTTATTTTCATGAGCTTGTACTCGAAATCGAAAAAAGGGTGTTTGTGAGCTTGTACTCGAAATTGAAAAAAGGGGGGTCTTTTCCGGTCCTTGTTTGCAATTTTCTGTTTTTGACTCAGACGTGAATTGAATTTTAAAGGGGTGGTTTAGTAAAAGTGTACTTCGAATGCGAAAAGCAGGGATGTTTTTGAAAGGCCAACTTGTACCCGTTTTGTGCCAAATAGGGGTAAAAATGGCTGAAAATGTACTTGCAACACCGCGAAATAGGGGTCAAATTCTGGATTGCCGAACGATCATGGTATACACCTTTGAATATAGAGTGACAACACCGGGGGCGTCCCTGGGAAGGTCGTTCTGGACGCGGGGCAGATGATTCAAATAGGGGACTGTCCCGTAAAATAGGAGAAAGCAGAGGGGATTCTCAGAGAAGCTGCCTTGTCACGCAATAAATGCTTTGCACTCCTATACATATTTCTGTGTTGTTATGTCACTCGTTAATAATGTATTGGCTCGTGAAGCTATGCACGGTTCAATAAAAGAGCTGATTTGGCAATCAGCCTTGTTCTTTCCCTTTTCTGGGTGTTTCTGCGCAGTAAGTCGCCGCATATGAAACAGGTATTGGCATATACTCTAGAGCAATCAACTTTGAGCTTCACTTCGTTGTTAGCTCTTTGCAGCTCTGTGCATTTTGCATTATCAAGAAGCGGGTTGTCGATTACTAACCATACACAAACCTCTGCACGCGGTAAGACACCTAAACTGAGCTTGATATATGAAATTGTCGGAGTGTTTTGAATATTTGTTGTTGTAGTTTTTGTTTAGTACATTAGTTTTTGGTGATATTGTGGCTTTTTATTATTGTATTAGACATTGCATTTGTTATTTTTTCAGTCTTTGAACATGTTGAACCTTGTAACGCAGGACTGCTTTTGCGGTAAGAAAAACTGTTTTACCATAGTTATAAATAATCATAAAAATACTGGTGGGAGTTATCACAAAGACTGCTGTTCAAAGTAATCACTTTCTAGCTTATCTAGCTTATAAAAAGTAGTTCATTTCACCGATCTATTACCGTTTAATGAAGAAACTGGGTATCATCGAAGTACTAATAAGCCCAGGACCGATCGCGATGTTTATTGTAAGCAAGTCTTCCGTAAATTTTAGTGCTATACCCCCTTCCTAACCACATAAGGCGTTACAGCTTTTTTTCCCCCAAGCATCGTGCAAACGTGCTTTGATCATTTTACAGAAATTAAAAAACTGCAATTAACTTTTTCGAAAGTTCATTACAAACTGAATCACTATGGGGATTCTTTAAGCAGTTGGTTCATTAATAAACCTACAAATTTTGCTGATAGGTCTAAGTTACAAGTTATTGATCTTGGTTCATATTATTTCTAAAATATTTTTTTCTATCTAGTCGTTCTTCCATCATTTGGATGGATGTTTCGAATGGTTGCCGCCTAGATAAGTTTATTGTGGCCCTTAAATCACAGATCTGATAGAATTTCGTGTCTTGTTATAGCATGTACAGCTTTTTCATGTGATTCAGTGGACAACTGAGCAGCACTCTAAAAAAAAAGAAAAAAAAAAACTACCAAAAAGAGAGAATATTCTCGAATACCTTCTTGTATCAAGTTTGGGCTACAGTACTTAAGAAACAATGGCAAATTCGTTCCCACCTCTTCATGAAAATGTTTTATCATGTTTTTGTACGTTTTAGCTTCATTCTTCGTATGCCAGAAACAACCTTTTAAAAACTTGTGGTTTGAAACTTGGTTTGGTGTGGAGAAAAAGAGCTATATTGCAAGGCAAAACGGAGTTTTTAAAACCTGTGTTTGAAAAAAAACTCGTTCTCTCTTTGCAACTGAGCTACACACGCCCCTTTTGCCAGATCATGATGTTTATACACCTTATAGTCAAGTGTTAGTGTAAAGGGCAATTCCATCATTAAGTGGACATCGCCCCAAACTTTATTTTTGCTCTATCTCAATTTCAGGTCAAATTGTTCGGTTAAAATTTATATAGAAATTGTAATTGCAAAGGGGTTTCATACTCACCAATTTTTTTGTCCCAAATGTCTCCTTATAGGAGAATCCGAACCATACAAAAATAGATAAAATGGGACTGCACACAGTTTTTTAGACTTAGACAGAAAACTATTGTTTCTTTTGTACATTTTGTGTATTTTTCAGTTGGACATGTTGGATAATCTGAAGGTTATTATGTAACACCAAATTAAAAGAAAATATTCAAAAAAGGCAGAAAAAGATATAAAAATCTGAAATATGTAGTGCTGTAACATGACTAACCGTAACGTGACAAACCAAGATTTTTAGGTCTACTTTAAAAAAATATAGGTAAACTTTTAAACTTTGTGGGTATACATTTGTCATCATAATGTAAGGAGTAAAACTGATATGGCTCTGAGTTTGAACTACGCCCGGGGTTTTTGGTTTTCAAAAACATTGATTTTTTTTCTCGTGTCCTTTTTTGTAATGTTACTAACCAAGGTTAAAAGTTCTCACTACAGCTTCGACATTATTCAATTGCTTTTTTATGTATTGGGACCTAGGGTGGGTGAATATGTTGTTACAAGATTAGGACTTGAAATGAAATAGATATTGAATTAACTGTATCAAAAGGTATGAAAATTTCTTTAAATGTAACGTTAATCGTGGAATTGCCCTAAATCATCTCATGAATGCAATGATATAATGGCCCTGTGAGATTTGTTCAGTGGCAGTCATGCCTTTCTTACATTGACAAACAGTTTTTTTTTCTTAGGCAAGACAGATTCTTCGTGGGTAAACAAGGCGTGGGCGCATTTTGTAACAAGCTGTGAATAATTGGTGTAGATGGTGCAGCTGTTGTTAGTCGGACTTACTGGAGGGAGCTTTTTGTGTTTAACGCGTTGTTTCATTTTTCCCATCAAGAATTAAAAACAAATAAGAAATAATAATAATTACAAAACCCCCCCCCCCCCCCCCCCCTCCAAAAAAAAAATAAAATAAAATTTCTGTTTACTGTAAATGTGACACCCATTCTGACGTGAAAGGCGCACAATTTTTTTTTTTCATTGATACCATCATTATTTCATCATTAAAGGAAACTTGACCCTTTTAAAGCGGTGTAGTTGAGGGAGCGAGTTGGCTCAGTCGGTAAAGCGTCTGCCTGTCGAACCAAAGATCATGGGTTCGAGTCTAACCCAGGCGGATGACTGAAGCCTACGTTGTGTGTTATCGTCCCCCTCCCCTGTTTCATGGACCCGGGCTATGCTACAGTGGAAACACTCGGATAGGACGTTAAATGGAGGTCCCGTGTAAAAGAGAGTCACCACCTCTGCGCGTTCAAGATCCCACTGCACTATTCGTATAAGAGTAGGGGAAACCCCGGTGTGTGTGGTCCACCTGCGCACCTCCAATCAGTGATATCGGGAGGAGAGACCTCAGGGTTACAGTCATTCAGTTCGCTTTTCATCTCCCAGGCACAGGTGACGCCAAACCAAATAATGATGATAATAATAAAAGTATTTTTCACTTGCATTACAACGAAATTGGGGGAGGGGGGAGTTCTGAAGTTTGTCATTTGCAGATCTAAATAGAGGGGAAGTCTATTCTGAAAATAAGTCTGTTTGAAGAGAAGCAGAAAAATTAGGGGAACATGACAATGAAAGTTTGACCAAATTCTGAGTAAAGATACAAAAGTTATGAATTGGTGAAAGTGCAGTCAGTCAAACACAAATCCACAAACACAATTGCAGATTGGCAACTCTGGGACGTAACATGCGAACTCACCTTCCATTTGCTCAATATAAAAATTAAATTTTAAAAAATCATTTGTCCTAAATGTAATAATTCCATGTGTTTCTATATACAACCCCTGCAGAGAAAAATATATTTCGTCATCAATATTACAAAGAACACGAGATTTTTTATGCCCACGGAAAATGGGAGGTGAGCTCGCATTTAACGTCACAGAGTTTCCAGTATGTGTTGGGTTGATCATAACTTTCTGATTTGTAACGGGAATTTGCTCAAAAAACTTCAAAAAACACTTCAAACACAATATTTTTCTGGGTGGACTTAAGCGTTGGCCGTATACTGTATACAAATTCCTTATCCTAACCTAACGGCAACCCTAAACTGAACCATATAGTTTTGATAACCTATAGCCATGGAGCAATTATCGGCGGAGAAAAAAAAAAATTGGGGTCACAAGTCGCACCCCTACACGATGAACTTTTAACATTGATATTTTTAGAACTTAAGCAGGAAGAATTTCAACATTCATAAATTTCATGTGTACAAGCTTTGGTTTTTTTTAATTATTAAGTTCCTCGTAGTTCACTTTATTGCTCTTTTGTCATTATGATTAATCTAGTTGAATTTTATGTGATAACTGTTGTTTTGAGGAATGTGCAACAGTAAAATCAAATTCAAAAATATGTAATCCTATTGAAATTTCTTTCAAAGTCGAGTGTTATTTAGATCATCAGGTGAGCGTTGATCTTTAGTCATACCCATAACAGGGGGAGGTCTAGAATTCGGGTTCCAAACCAGCCTTTTCGTCTTTAATTTGACTGAAGGGGAATTCCACACAATTCTAGAGTGGCCCATGTACCATATCATTTATGAAGGGTTTTAGCCCATTCGTGACAGAGGTCCACATTTTGTGGTTTGGCCTAATATCTTTTGATGCAAAGCCCTAAAAATCATACCAAATACATGAGCAGAAAGAGCAAAAAATTCTACACAAACTGTGCCCATTTTGGTTGCGTCAATATTCGTTGTTTGATGCTGAAATTTTTTTAAAGGAAAATAAGCATTAAAATCCTTAAATTGGCAATGTGATAGAAAGTTTGAAATCATCGTTTTCCCCTGCAAATTGGCAACTTTTTGACATCATAATTTCTGTCAATTTATATTCATTTCAGATATATGACGTTTTATAAGAAAAATGTAGCAATAAAATAAAAATGTTGGTGTTGCCAATTTGAAGAATAAAAGCTGATCAAATTAGGCTTTAAATAATTCCTGTCACGAATGGGTTAAATCGCAAACAATGTCACAATCCTCTCATTGGGCCCATTTCTTTTCATTATCATCATGCACTGAACTGAAAAAAGGTATTGAAACTTCCCGTTTCTACTTCATATTTTTTTGTTGGCTAGAACCATTATAGGCTTAATCGCTCTTAAATGGGCTATCCATCCGTTTAATAATTCCATTGTTGTATGTCATTGCTTTTGTCATTGATTTTGGTATATGTGTTAATGTTTTTATATGATTTTCGGAAATAAAAACAAACAACAAACGAATTCATAATTTTTGCTATCCTATGCGGCTCTTGCATACAGCGCTCCTTATTCAACCCCTCTCGTCCGTCTTTACAACAGCGCGCGTGTGAATACGCCTACAAAACAATAGATGTTTAACTAGCTCTTTCTATTCAATTCTCATTTTCTTTGTTTACTCTACTGTAGGAATTTGAACATCCTATTTCACTGTTGATATCCTACCCACTATTCTCTTTCTCCCTGTATCTTACTATTCTCTTTCTCTTTCTATCTCTCTGTCTCTTTTTACCCACCCTCTCCTCTTCTTCTCTCTAATCTCTCACTTTTTTTCCTCTCTCTCCGAGTTTCTCCCCGGCTCTCTCTCAAATCTCCTGCTCTCTAAGCCAACCTGTGCAATATAATATATACTCGGAAAAATCGAGTACCCCCATTCCGAATGGTAAATATTGAAATCATTGACAGTTTTTCGATTTGTGGTGAATTTCCACTCTTCACAAATACATTGCATAAACTAACTTACTGGCGCTACTGAAAAATGAGGCAACTCATAGGCATGCCAAAACGAAGATAGTTGTCCATCTCATATTGTTGCTATTCGATGCAATGCCTCAAGAGATTGCAAATCATTTCGTCTAAAAGAAAAACGTTCGGTTAGTGCAGGGAATTGTCATATTTCCCTGGTTAGTGCCTGGTTCAAGAAATTTCCGGGTCTGTTTTCAAAGAGCAAAAAATTAAAACCTGTATCCTTATCATGAGAGGCTGAAAGCACAGTATCCGTAAAACGCAAAATTTAATCATATCTGTATGGCTTCGGTCAAACTGATATGTTTTTGATATTTGAAAGGATTCTTTAATCTAAAGAATAGGTGAAATGAAAGGTTCTCGTAAATCATGTTTAATCTCCCTGTCTCTCTTTCTCCAGCAAATATTCCTCTTGTCATTGCTGAGTTCTGCCGGATTCCGTAGAAAATGAAGTTTTGCTTAGCACTGCTTTGTGTATTTTTCCTGATATCTCAAACAGGTGATAAACAACAACATCAATATTACTTTTATTTTTATTTATTACTCTTTCTATACCAAAATTTCTTTCATTACTCAACTTCAAGCATGACCATTACCTAAGCATATAGTGATACGAGCTAGGTATTTTTCCAGTCCATTAGGTTTCCTTTTTTTGCAGTGATTAATTACTGTTCAATATCAAACGACCCTTTTAAAAATCTCTAATTTCTTAAATGAAAGCATCTAATAAATATCAGATTTTTAGAATTGATTTGATTCATGCTCTAACCAGAATAATTTGATTTTGATTTGATTTAGATTTGATTTGATTTGATTAGATTTGATTTAATTTACTTCTGCATTAAAGTACATTATTTGGTCTCTTATGTAAAATAAAATACAAAATTACTTTTTGACAGAGAATTATATATAAGTAAGTATATGTAAAAATCATTTTCTAAAACAAACATGTATAGAATAAATTGACCACCATATACATTTTTCTTGGTGGAACAATCTGTGAATGTAGATAACTAGTCTGTTTGACACATGTATGTGACATTGGCTCAGCAGGAATCAATATTCACCATCCTCCATGTTTATTGCTGTAATCTATATGTAGATGCCTGGTTTGGTCGTCGTCGTCGTCGTCGTCGTTCACCACCACCACCACCACCAGGTACGTCACACGTGCTCATATCTTTGAGAGGAGGGACAGACCTACAGGGTGACCAGACGTCCATATACTTCCAATTGGTCCCCATTATGACCAATTGCCCATTGGTTTCAATGGGGGCAATGGGGACCAATTACCAGTTGATTTCAATAGGGACTCATTGTTTCACTTTCCATATACATGTACTTCCAGTTGGTATTCAATGTCCACGATTGAATTGGTTATTTCCAACTGCATGGTCTTGTAACTACAACTTAAATTTTCAACTGGTATTCAGTGGGATCATTTGGTCCAATTGAAACCAAGTGAAGTTCCTAAAATAGTCAATTTGATTTCTTATATAGCATGTTCAGTGTATCACACCGGAAATTCTGGTTAGTGAATCAATCTTTCTATTATCTAAAATATGTAATGCAAAATCATACATTTTTGGTGAAATATTTCACAAAAATATTTAGAATAGATATTCATAAAAAGAAATATGACTGCATTTGTATTTTACTTTAATTGTTTATTTTTTAAAGAAAAAATAGCAAATATGCAAATGAGGTAAAACCAGTCACGGGATCCCCATTGAAAACCAATTGACTATTGGTCCCAATTGGTCCCCACTGAAACCAATTGGCTATTGGTCCCATTGGTCCCCACTGACACCAATTGGTCCCAATTGTTCCACTTGAAACCAATTGGCAGTTGGTCCCATCTGGACCAATCGAAACCAACTGTCCCATTAAAATTCCATTGGACCAGTTGGGATCGATTGACCCTGGATGGATGGTAGCAATAGGCAGGGGCGTAGCTAGACCCTTTTCAGTGGGGGGGGGGGGGGTGTAGAGGCCACTGATTACCGACAATCATTGTCACCGATTACCAACGACCAACGTCTATTACTTAAACCGTCTAAAGCCCATGGGGCACCTTCAATTGTGTGCCTCTTTCACATTTTCCTTCTTCTCTCCTACACATTTTCATTCAATTTCAACCAGATTTGGTGATTTTATATGAGCGAGCGAGGCGAGCAAGGAAATGATGCTCCTTTTCATTTTAGAAGTGATGATTCTTAATCAAAATACGAGATGGGCCTATTTGGTCACTTCGCCTGCAGAATTCATTCACTTTCCCCAAACATGCTGTGTCTAAATATTATACGAGCGAGCGCAGACGACTTGGATAGATCTGACGTATTTGCTCATTAGCATAAGAACTTGCGGACTGACTGTATTTTGTCATCAAAATACATTTTGAACAATAAGATATCTAAATCATCGCCTATTCGGTCACCTCGCTTGCAAGCGAGGAAAAATATATATACTCTTCATCATGGTAAAAGTGATGATTCTTCATTAGACATCTAAATTAGACATCTAAATTATTTTTGTCCCCTCGCTTGCCGAATTCCTTCGCTTTCAAAAACTATCCTGTATCTAAATATTATACGAGCGAGCTAAGCGAGCGAGGAAAAATATACACCTTTTTCATGTTATTTCGTCGAAATACACTTTGGCCAGTATTCGATATCTATATTCGGTCACCTTGCTTGCCGAATTCATTCGCTTGCAAAAACTATCCTGTATCTAAATATTATACGAGCGAGCGAAGCGGACAAGATATATACTTCTTTTCATGGTTGAGGTGATTATTCATTCTTCATCAAAATACACGATGGGCCGATAGGTATCTAAATTATATTCCAAAACGATCCCGTTCATCAAAATACACTTAGGCCAGTAAGATATCTAAATCATATATTCGGTAACCTCGCTTGCCGAATTCTTTTGCTTTTCCTAAACGATCCCGTATGTGAATAATATACGAGCGAGCGCAGCGAGCGAGAAAATTTATACACCCTTTTCCATAGAATGAGTGTTATTTTGTCATCAAAATACATTTAAACATATAAGATATCCAAATTATGTATTCGATTGTCTATTTGCCAAAAAAGCGAAACCATCCATCATCTATAGGAGCGAGTGCAGCGAGCGAGGCAAACTATACACCCTTCTTAATGGTAGAATTCCTATTTCGTCATCAAAATACATTCCTATAAGATATCTAAATAATATTCGATCACCTATTTGCCAAATATTTGGGCACCTCGCTTGCTGTTTCTATCAGGGCGAAGCGAGCGACCGACAAAATAATGCTATATTTTCTATAAACACTGTAGATTCCAGTCCGGACTCGATGGAGGGCTGGGTAACCCGATTACTGGACGACCCCATCATCACGGTACACTATCGTCGGTATACAGAGAGCCCTTCCTGACCCGACATGGTCCATCATTCCCCTCAACTCAACGTCTGCACCGTACCCGCGCAAGCACAACCTCGGAACCTCTCTTTCTCTCTCTCCGAGACTTTTTCTTCTCTTTACCTTGTCATCAACGTTTTTCTTATCCATTTTCTTCCCTTTTTCCTCTTTTCCTTTTCCCCTCTCTTTTTTCTCTCTTCTTTTTCTTTTTCTTCCTTCTCCATTTCTTTTCTTTTTCCATTTTTCTTCTCTCCTTTTCCTTTTCTCTTTTTCTTCTTCTCCTTTTTTTTCTTTCTTTTTTCCCCTTCTCATTTTTTTTCTCTCCCCCTTTTTCATTTTTCCCCGACAGCAACGCAAATTTACTGACGATATCCTGAGAAGTGGGGGGGGGGGGGGGTGTCACACCCCTCCCCCCCCCCCCCCCCCCCGCTAGCCACGGCCCTGGCAATAGGACGTAATCTAATCTGGAATCTAATTTGGACCAATTGAAACCTCTTATAACCCACTGATATAAATTGAAACCAACTGAACACCAGTTGAAATTCAATGGGTTTTTAATTGGTTTCAAATGTTTTTTTCATCTTGGGACTAACGGATCCTTAGCGGCGTTCGCCCGTCCGTCGTCTGTCCGTCCGTATCGCTTATGAAACTTGAATAACTTTGCGACAATTTGTCCGTTTGTAACCAAACACCATGTAAATATGTCGGTCAAGGGTCAAATGAAGTCAAATGTTGAAATTTACTAGCAAGTTTATACTGGGGTTTGTAACTTTTGAACCACGAGCCCATTTGTAACCAAACTTTAGTAGTAGATGCAGGACCTCAATGTTATTAGGGGTCAAAGGTCATGTATGTAGGTCAAAGGTCAAATGAGATCAAATGTTAAAATCTACCTGCAAGTTTCTACAGGTAATTTTCGAAACAGGCCAATTTGTAACCTAACTTTGATGGTAGATATAGTACCCTAAAGAGACCTCTGTGTTATTTGGGGTCAGAGGTCAAATGGGGTCAAATATTATCTGCAAGAACGATTGCACACGAACGGGGAGAGACACATTATGGCTATATCCTTGTTATAGCAAAAGGTGGGGACGAATATTAAAGCACCTCATGTCCACCATCACTAGAAGTACATATACTTCGTCACCTCTTTTCTAAAGATGAAAATTCTGAAAAGTCCTTGAAATTTCTGATGTGCAGCTTGGAACCATATAGAATGCTTGAGAGAAGGCATAATTCTATCAACGATCCTGAGAGAAATACATTGAAATTATCATAATAACCTTACCAAATCAAGTAATGGAGTAATTACAACATCAAAGAAAGAGACTGAACTTTTATCATAAACGAATCCGATCTGATTCCATTCATACAAATATAAGTCAGTCAACGAACACCTCCTCATCCGTTTGAAAAGAAATACATGAATGAGAATCAGTACTACGTCAAGTGAGGCTCCCCCCACTTGACATATCTAATCAAAATGTCACAGAGGCCTAATTTGAGTGAAACAATGAAAAGAAAATGAATCTAACAGCACCACATTGGCACAAAGATAAATATGTTAAATGATTGGTTATTTTACATGATTGCTAAGAAAGCATGTGTATGCATGTCAGTAAGCAACCAGGGGACCGACGGCTTTAAGTCCCCTCCGAAGGAATTGGTTATGAGGATTAATACCTTACCAAAGGGCATTAGCGCGTACTTGGTTTCGGACCAGGGTACTCCCGGCTACGAGACCACTAATCTACCACTGAGCCACAGCGGCTCATCGTGGTAGAGGAGGCGCTGTGGATAGATATAACATACGGAAAGCTGGCTATTCTGGCTACCTAAATTTGGCCCCTGGGGTCCGCTGTGTCCATTCCCGAAAATGATCCTCAATTATACAGATCAAATCCAGGTTTGATGTAGTTGTAGTCATATCCAAAATTCCAAGGCCACTGGCGTACTGATGCCCCCCCCCCCCCAATAAAATTCAAGCATGGTTTATTTCTAATTCGATAGCAGTGATTTACAGATGTTGCTTTCCTCACTTTTTTGTAACATATACTTTTCTGCGTCTCCAAAAATTTTAGTTCATTATGCGACTGTCCAAGGCCTAAATAAATCATTTCTTTAAAAGTTGTTTTCTAGGTGCCTATTTGGGACAAAAGGGCCCATTTTGAAAAAAAAAAATAAACTATGGATATTATTGGGGCATACCAAGCTACATTTTGGTGTCATATGGTAAGGAGAATAGATATCTGAAATACCCGATATACACTGGGGAAAAGTGGGTTAGGTGCCGAACTTAAGTGTAAAGGGCCCTTTTAATAAATTTATGTCACTTCATGACATTGATTTCACGGTAATGCTTGAATTCTATTGTTTGATGAAAAGAACTTGTGTATGCTTGTAAGGAAGCAACCAGGGGACCAATAGCTTTAGGTCCTATCCGAGGGACTAAGTAATACCAAAGGAAACTAGCCAGGTGAGTTGATTTTTAAACCCGGTACCTCCTATTTATTAACTGACAGGGTTGAATTTCACTTTCTTCTAAAGATATGACGCCTCCGGAGATCGCCTGTCCTGTTTTGGGAACTCAATACACAACTACATCTACAGCCACAGTGACATGGGCAGAACCAAACTGCACCGATGTTCGGTCTTCTTGTTCTGTGACGTAAGAATTGAGTAGTTAGCTTTATTATCATTATTTTCCAGTTCAATTCATTTATTTATTTAACCATCAAAACATATACAAATAAAGTAGATTTATACCAGAAATTTTTAACAAAACACAATGATGGTTTGGTGACCCCGGAGAAAGCAGAGCTTATAAAAAGGAGCTACCAAATCAAAATACATAAAAAGATCAACAGTAATGAGTACAAAGAAAATCACAATGAGCATAATATATATGTTTTTTTTAAATCACCGTAAGAATAGTACACTCATGCAGCCAAAAATTAAAAAAAAAAAAATAAATAAAAAGGAACAAGAACATCAAGAGCATATTAGTATAAGGAAGTTAGCATTGCCCTGCATAGCTTTTTGAATCTGGAAAGAGTTGAACTGTTTTTATATCGTAGGGGGTTTGTTCCATAATTTGGTAAAATGGGTCTTAAATGAATTTGAAGCAACAAAAGTGCGAACTTGAGGTAAATGTATCAAATCACTTTGACGAGTATTATGGGAATGAACTGGAATTTAAGGACAAAAAATCACTAAAGAGAGGAGGTAAGATTTTGGCATGAAGTTTGTACATGAAAACAAGGGAATTCAGGGATATCAAGTCCTTTAGTGGTAACATATTGGATTGTGAGAATAAAGGTTTTGTATGACTATTTAAGTGAGCATTAAAGATAATTCGGTTTGCTTTCTTTTGTAAAATGCCTAATTTATCTAATTGAGTTTTAAACGTGTGGCTCCAGACAGTATCATAGTAATTTAAATGAGTATAGTGCTATTACAGCAAACAATGGAAAGTGAAGAATTGAAGAGCAATTGATTATATCATTTATATATACAAGAAAGAGGAGGGACCCTAACACAGACCCCTGAAGTATTCCACAGGATATATCTCTCTGTTGAGATTTGGTACAATCTATCACCACATATTGGTTTCTATAGACCTCTTTTTTTTCTTCTTATTTTTCTCTCATGATACTGGGACAGATAAAATAAGATGTACGCTGTCTTGTATTTGCTAAGTAGTTTCTACCCAATTTCCTTCATTATAATGTCAAATTATGTTTTTGTATCTATGCATTATACGATCTTATTAGTATTGTCATTTTGTTCTCGGCGTCCTCAACACAAGCTTCGCTTTCCGGGTGTTTGCAACCTTCTCTGTACATCTGTATGATTTATTGCAATTTTGTACAATATGTTATTGACTGATCAGAAGGAAATAAAGGTGAATTCATTTTTTTTTTAGAAACACCATATTTACAGACGCGAGTACCCTCCCCCCTCCCCGGAGGGGGGGGGGGGGGGTAATGGCTCTACTCTAGTGAGCCATCACACCTCTATTTTGATCAGGGCATTTCCTCCACTGGATTATTGAATGTCAGTGTGACAACCCCAAATTTAAAGCACACTTTTATTCCATCATTAAGCTGATTTGATCTCGTTCTTTCCAAACAGGCGTATCGCAGGAGGAGCATCTGGCTCCGAATTCGGCGAAGGATCTAATCACACAATAACATACGAGGCTGTAGATACGGCAGGCAATGATGGAACATGTTCGTTCAGTTTTAGCGTTGTGGGTATGTGTCTGTATAATTTCTTATTTGTGTACAAAAAGAAATGTCGTTAGAACATTTGATAAAATGTGATTGCTTTTGACATGATCGATGTTTAATCGTAGGACTTATTCATATTATTCACTTTTACATCAAGGAAATTCTATTGATAAAATAATATGTGAACTTTCTGTTGAGGGAAAGGGAATCTATTACTATAACTATAACCATAATCATAGCATGTATGTTAATGTCTTCTTTATATAATTTGGGCCTCCTGTGTGAAAAATTACACTCAGACGTAAAAAAGGAAGTTATTTCAGCCAGTTGGAATTGTATATTATTTTGATTATTGATGAATACCAATCCTTAATTGATCACTGTTCAAGAGGTCCGTGGTAGTTAAAGGGGTATCCCACTCAGCGGCGAACGCTTGCGAACGTTGCGTGTGTTCGATTCGTCACCTTTTTTTTTTTACGAATGTTGGCGAAAATTAACGAAATAGTTTTAATAGGTTCAAAACTAATTAACAAAAAAAGGAGTATTTACGACAATTAAAACTGTTTGCGAATTGTTTCTTTTTTACGATTTTTTTACGAACCCTGGCAAACCCCCGAATTCGCTACGTTCGCAAGCGTCGATCGCCGCTCATTGGGATAACCCCTTTAGTTGTGAATTTTCGATTCGTCAACTTTTTGACGAATGTTGACGAAAATCAGGGTTCGCCTCTGTATTTAGCGACAGTTAGCAAAACTCGCGCGAATGTCTGCGAAAGACAGTTGGTGACTATTAGCGACTGTAAGCAAATTACTATGTTGCTGTATAATCTTCCGTTTGAATTTAATATACACCCCCCCCCCCCTCCCCATCGTTCATTTTCCGCAGTTTTAGAATGCCATGTTCTGGAGGTACCCTCGAATGGTATTGTGAGTTGCACGAATGGAAGGTCCGTTGGTTCGGTGTGTCATTTCGGTTGCAACACGGGTTTTCTTCTGAGTGGTCCAGCCTTCAGGAACTGCGTGCGATCTGGCAACTCCGCCTCTTGGTCAGGCTCTACACCATCATGTACCAGTAAGACAAATATACGTACATGTATGTAACAAGGGTTTTATAAGGCAAAGGATTTAATACATATCTTAACAGGTCTTGGCAATAACAAAGACTGAAAAAGTGCCAATAAAGGACCATTTTCTGAAGTCACCCTTCGAAGATAAAGCTGAGTTAAAGAGGACATTTGGACTATCATCGCAAAACAGAGAGAACGCAAGTACTATTTGTGGTGCACCGTGGGCACTGAAATCAAATCTGAAATATTGTTCAACATCAAAATAAATAGCTTGTTGTAGATAATGAACATGTCCAAAAAAAATGAATAAAATGCAAAACGGACTTTTGAAAGTCCAAGAATTGCGGGAAATTACATTTTCTTGATTTAAGTATTTTACTTGATATTCATTGTAGTTTTTAACTCATGGAAGTGTGGATAGATGTTTTGAACTCATTTTGATGTTTTTAACATTTCCTACTCTTGCAATATCACTGATTCAGTCCCGTGTGTTTAAAAGAGCATGTCATGATTTGTTTCCATGGCTAACAGAAATCGTGAAATTCATGAGTTTCTCTTCAATTCTGTTTATCTTTGTCGGGCGAAATAATTATGATTCCGGTATCCACCGGAAAGGAAGGTCGGATACCGGAAAATTACCCGAAATCACCACCCCTAATTGCTCCAAAATTTATGTACAGATCAAATTTATGTTTTATGTAATATGCTGCAGTCATATCAAAAATTCCAAGGCCTAAGTTAATCATTTTTTTTAAAGGGTGTTTAGGTGCCTTTATGTGACAAAGGGGCCCATTTTAAAAAAGTTGAACAATTGGTATTGTCGGGACGAATCGAGCTAGATTTGGGGGTCATACGGTAAGGAGAATACCTAGAATTAATGTACCTGATAGGCCTACACAAAACAAAAATGGTTGAGGTGTCCAATTTAAGGGTAACGGGCCAATTTGATAAGTTCATGTCACTGCAAGACATAACTTAGTACTTGTTTACGGTCTAGTAATGCTTGAATTCTATTGTTTGGCTGATTTTTAAGTCCTGTCACAGGGACTCAGTAATACCAAAGAAAACTAGTTAGGTGAGTTGATTTCAAACCCGGTACTTCCCATTTATTAACTGACAGGGTTGAATTGCATTTTCTCCTAAAGATACGACTCCTCCAGACATCACCTGTCCTGTTTTGGAAACGCAATACACAACCACATCTACAGCCACAGTGACATGGGCAGAACCAATTTGCACCGATGCCCACTCTCCTTGTTCTGTAACGTAAGAATTATTAATTTCATTACGTCTTTGAATAGTTAGTTACTGGTATTTTAGTTTATGCCTTGATTGAAAGCTTGATGGAGTCATCAATGGGGGTGAATTAGCCATTGGGTAGCCCCCCCCCCCCCCCCCGCCTCGGAAAGGCCAATCGACTTCAAATCATAGCCAAGTGCAAGCCTGTTGAGACGTCACTACGATTCGGAATAGATTTTGATTTCCCTCCTACGTGGAGGCTCGTATAAGCCCAGAATTCCCATCCAAGTATTCATACGACTATTCGAATCAATAATCAACAAGCTTTTCATAAGGGTCATAAGGTTCATTTATTGTCCATTAAATATTTTTTTTTACATTTAGATGGTATAGTTACACAAAACAAACAAAAAATTAATGTCTTGCACCAATATTAATTTCATTTTAAAATGTCATAGAAATAAAGAGAAAAGGAGAATTGATTTATTCAAATGGTTACCTGTTTCATTTTTATCAATATCAATACTACTATTGGTATTATTATTATTTTTAATTATTATTATTATGATCATTATTATTATTATCATCATTATTACATTACTATTACTGTCATTTATCATTATCATTATTGTGATTGCTATCATCATTATTATTGACATCATTATTGTGATTAATTTTGCCTCTATCAACTAACTAGACACTGTTCATTCATTTAATGGTAATAGAGTACTGAATGTGTAACATATTAGTCCATAAGTATGATACTGATTTCATACATAAAAGCTACTGATATTCATAGTAACTTAAAAATGTAAGGCGGACAGAAGATTTAAAGCCCTTAATAAATGGGATGATGTCATATCAAACTTTAAGAACGAAATTTCATTGGGGGTGATAGATCCCCCACCCCGGAATTTACGCCAATGTAGTGCTCTCTAGAGGGGAGGGTGCAGGGAAGGGGGAGTTTCCTCCTCCCGCGCGAAGCGCGGAAGCTCCGACGTTTCTTTGAATTGTTAGTTGTCGGTAATTAAGTCTATCTTCTGCGGCGTAACTAGGATTTCATTTTAGGAGGACGTTAGTGCTCCCTGGGGGGAGCGTTAAGCTCCGACGTTTTTTCGCTGTCAGTTCCCACTCTTCTTACGCTCTCTGTCTGTTATTGGGGGAGGGAGGGGGGTGAGGGGGCATACGCATAGAATCGGCGGTGTAGCTAGGATTTCCTTTTTGGAGGACGATAGTGCAAAGCGCGCTCCCTAGGCATGCTAGGGGGAGGGTGCAGGGATGGTGATTTTCCCCTCCCGCGCGATGGGCGGAAGCTCTGACGTTTCTTTGAATTGTTCGTTATCTGTTCTCGGTCTCTTACATTCTCTGCCTGTTATGGAGGGGGGAGGGGGGCAAAGTCGAAAATTTCCCGGTAACTAAGTCTAGAAATACACTATGCGGAGGTGAGCCCGCACCGCGAGTTGCTTGTTGCGAAGCCTTTAGCGGGTGGGGCCCAGGGTTCTGGCTTAGGGCCCTTAATGGGGGGGGGGGGGGGGGGGGGGGGGGGGGGGTCTACAGGGAAAGCCACTGCGGGGGTCCATGAAGTGGAGCACCGTGGAGCACCCGGAAACTCCGGGGTTTTGGTACTGAATTTTCCCTCGTTTCTTTTGGTTCCCTTTGCTTTCTTCTTTTTTTCCCCCTTTCCCTCTTTTCCCTCTCTCTCTCTTCACTTTTTCTCCCCTTTCTCCTTTTTTTCCTTTCCCGTTCTCCTTCTTCCTTTCCCTTTCTCCTTCTTTCTTTTCCTTTCTTCTTCTTTCTTTTCCTTTCTTCTTCTTCTTCCTTTCCCTTTCTCCCTTCCTTTTTCTTCCTTTCCCTCCTTTTCATTTTCTCCCGGTGGTTTGGTGGATTTTCCCGCTGAAATCCTTCGGGGGGGGGGGGGGGCACTCTGCCCCCCGGTTGTTACGCCACTGTTTCAAGGGATATTAGCTATTTCTAAGGATGAATTTTGCCTTCTCTACAATCCTGTTTCTACACAAATCTTTAAAGTGTTTCTCTTTCCCTATCATGTTCTCGGCTTGCCGCACAATTATTCTCCTCAACGCAATGAGTGTACAACACTATACATCAACTGCAATAATACTTTCATTTATACAGATTTGGAGAAAAGAAACGTCATTGCACAATCGACATGAAATGACTTCAGTTTTATGAAAAAATACATGCGTTACATAGTCCTTTCTTACAAAGTGCTTTACATTGATCTCCCCACTTCAGCAAACTTTTATAGCACACTTTTATTTTGTTCTTTCCAAACAGGCGTATCGCAGGAGGAGCACCTGGTTCCGAATTCAGTGAAGGATCTGATCACACAATAACATACCGGGCTGTAGATACGGCAGGCAATGATCGAACATGTTCGTTCAGTTTTAGCGTTGTGGGTATGTGTCTGTGCAATTTCTTATTGCTGTTAAAAAATAGATGTTGTTAGAACATTTTAGCAAATGTGATTGCTTTTGGCATGATCGATATTTAATCGTAGCACTTGTGATATCATTCACTCCTACATCATAGCATGCTAAGTGAATTCAGTTGATAAAATAATTGCATAATTATTGTCCATGAAATAGTTTGGGGTAATTAGGCCCAAAGCTACTTGTATTACCTTGTGTTACCAAGTCGAAATTCCAAGGGTCTCAAAGTGCGTCTGTTCAGTCTCAAATACAATGGTTCACTGCACAGATCCAGTGCCAGTCTTGTGCCAGTCTTTATTACAGAGGTTGGCGAATTTGGTTTCAGTGGGCTACAACATGGTACAATTTCTTTTGTGGTGTGCATGCCTAACAAAGCAATATGCGCCATGTTGTGCCCTACTGGAGCCGAGTTGGCCAAACTGTAATAAAGGGCTCTGGTGCCAGTAGTGGAGCGGCGCCTTCTTGTGGTGAATGTTTGTGGGGTGGGGGCAGTTCTTATCCTCTCCCCCCCCCCTTTTTGAAAAACCTTGCCCCATATGCAATTTGCACCCAAGATCAAACAAAAGATATATGAGACCCAAAACGCAAAAGCTTTCGAAAACCAACACTAAAAAACAACTAACACTTGTCTCCTCAGGGTTGCCTATTACACTTAAAGTTTTGACTAACTTTAATCGGCTGCAATTTTCGAATTGCAGCTCATAACTATCACTAACACACAATACAATCATACAAAAACATAAAATTAAAAAAAAAAGAACGCTGTAAAAACCTAACACTAAACTTTCCAAGGAGGTTCACGCTTACACCCCCTCCGCGCCCCCATGGCGGTGAGCTATCCGCTGACCCTTCCTAGAGTACCTACATAAAGAGAGTAGCGACATAGACGTCCTACTTCTTGGGAAACAAAATGGCGTTCAAATTCTTTCTATTTCGAACACCCGTTTGCTTATCGGAATTGAATAGAAATGTTGCGTAACAGGGAAACAAAATGGCGTTCAAATCTTGGGTTGTCGCTACTCTCTTTATGTAGGTACTCTAACCCTTCCCGGGCTGCGTCTTTTTTTTTCCCTACCGTTACTGCGTAAAATTGCAGGACTTCACTCAGGAAGCGACTAGTGCGAGAGGCTATTATCAATATAGAGAATATGATTTACGCAGTACACCCGCACTACGCATGCGCGTGGACTTTGTTCGTCGATCGCGTCGGCTTGCAATGCATGTGATATGGGCTAGCTGCGTACACATAATGTAAGCTAGATTTGAAGAAAAATAACTATATCAAAAGTCACTCATACTTTGTGGTAGAGAATTATGAGAGGTTTATATAGTTTTGGATGGAATTGTTCATGTATTGAAGTGCAGCTGACACCGCGATAGTTGGTTGATGGACGCCCGAAGCTTCGGGCGAAAAGCAGTTATTAACCCTAATAAGCACTGCGTGTGTTCTGTGTAGCCTCTCGCACAAGTCGCTTCCTGAGTGAAGTTCTGCAATTTTACGCAGTAACGGTAGGGAAAAAAAAGACGCTCCCGGGCTAAGGCGCCATCTTACCTACCCGCGAAGTACATTTCTTGGGTTTTTCTTCTTTTTTTCAGTCACTGTGGGTATCCGGAAAACCGGAAGCCCACCTAGGTCACTCCGACACTACACCCATAATTATAGCATGTATGTTAATGTCTCATCTATATAATTTGGGTCTCCTGTTTGAAAAATTACACTCAAACGTAAAAAAGGAAGTTATTTCAGCCAGTTGGAATCAGTGCTGTAGTGCCTTGATGTTGGGCCTTGGCCTTAAGGCGCCTTAAGGCCAGTTTTTTCAATACCTTGGCCTTGGCCTCCGATGCCTTGGCCTTGGCCTTGAGGGTTTGAAGCCTTGAAAATCACCAGAAAATTCAATGCATTTTCAAGGCATATGGAATTTTGTATTTATGCAAGTATAATGTCAGGTGTTTTGATTATTCTGTGTAGTAAAGCTATATCATTAATCTAATACAAGTTGTATGCAGTTACATTCTTGGGAAATTCTTGTATTACAAAATCTAACATGTAGGTTAATACCAGAAGATGATTAAAGAGTAACAACAAGAAATAACAATAACAGTAATAATAATGTAAACAATCATTAAATTATGATGATGATGAAGATAATTATGATGATGATGATGATGATGAAGATGGTGATGATGATGATGGTGATGATGATGACGATGGCGATGATAACCGATGATGATGAACATTGATAACACAGATTAGCACCTCTATGATTTTTTTTTTGCATAATACTTCCTTACGTTTTTACAAAATCCTCTCATTTTTTGAATCATGAAAATGGGAAGTTACTACAAATATTTTGATTCAGTATGTTACAGCCATGGAGGCCCTGGGGTAAGTGCGCATTACAGAAACCACTGAATGTGTTACACTGCCATTGTATTTCTTCTCACCAATAAATTTTGTTAATTACTTGGAGGGAGAGAGGGAGGTGTTAGGCCCAATGGAGGTAGTGAGCATTGCAAAGACCGGTGAATGTGTTGTATACATGATTTCCAAATATCATTATACTTTCATAAAGTTTAGCAGATGTCAGATTGACATATAATTTATAGTAGTTTTTGTTTCAAGTGAGTTTTGAAACCTTGTGAAGAATGTAATTTCGATCTTTTACTCTGGTTTCCAGGAAGAAGAAAGTTTTAAAGTCTGTTCCGATAAAGACTTGAGCATTTAAAGTTTATGCTTTATCATTTTAAATGTTTTATCTATAATTATCTGTAGCCATAATTATATACACACTAAGAAATTAGGGTGCAATTCTGCATCCTTAGGGGTGCAGACTGCTGCACCCTAATTTCTTAGTGTGTACATGCATATACCAATTGCCACATTGTGCAACTGCTCACTGCTCTGAAGTGGAGTGAAGTGAAGTGAATCGAAAATGTTTTACAAAATTATTTTACCATGTACCACC
Organism: Echinometra lucunter; assembly: GCA_029962745.1. Classification (NCBI taxonomy): domain Eukaryota; kingdom Metazoa; phylum Echinodermata; class Echinoidea; order Camarodonta; family Echinometridae; genus Echinometra; species Echinometra lucunter. The sequence continues at coordinate 46,839 of JAPZVO010000106.1, forward strand.
TTCGACTCTGAACTAGAAAAAACTTCAGCGTACATTTGTAAATTTGATATCAGTGGGAGCGACATCTCGGGCAGAATAATGTATAACTGGTAAAAAAAATAACAATTTTAAGGGAAGGTCATTTCAATGCTCATTTGCTGTTACAGTATTTTGAGCACGATTTGGGTTCTCAGACGTCTAATACATAAAAAAAGCTTCTTTTATAGGTGACAGATACTATTCTTGATTGACTTCAGAATGAACATCACGTTGAATGTGAAAGGCTATGTATTCATAATTCTTTTGTGCATGTGTGATCCCCTTTGTTATATGATCCAATTTTCTTGTATTTCTTAATTTAATGCCTTGGCCTTGGCCTTGGCCTTGGAGATTGAAGCCTTGGCCGGGGACTTGAGGGTTTGGGCCTTGACTACAACACTGGTTGGAATTCTATATATGATTATATATGAAGGCCATTCCTGGATCACTGTTCAGGAGGTCCGTGGTAGCTTAAAGGGGTATCCCACTCAGCGGCAAAGGCTTGCGAACGTAGCTTATTTCCGATTCGTCAACTTTTTAACGAATGTTCGCAATAATCAACGAAATAATTTTTGATAGGTTGAAAAATTATTATTAACAAAAGAAAAATATTTACGACCATTAAAACTGTTTGCGAACTGCTTTTGCAAACGTTTACGACCTTTAATTTACGAACCTGACGAAACCCCAAATTCGCTACGTTCGCAAACGTTCGCCGCCCAATGAGATACACCCTTGAAAGTTGCGGTTTTTCGATTCATGAACTTTTTGACGAATGTTGACGAAAATCAGGATTCTCTTCTGCTTTTTAGGCACAATTAACGACAATTAGCAACATTCGCGCGAATGTTTGCGAAAGTGTTTGCAAAAGACAGTTGGCGACTATTAGCGAATGTAAACAAATTTAATGTCTGGTATTCAAGCCGTTGAATTAAATGTCGCTGTATAATTTTTTTGTATGAGTTATACACCCCCTCCTCATCGTTTATTTTTCCACAGTTATACAATGCCGTGTTCTGGAGGTACCATTGAATGGTATTGTTAGTTGCACGAATGGAATGTCTGTTGATTCGGTGTGTCATTTCTCTTGCAACACGGATTTTCTTCTGAGTGGTTCGGCCTCCAGGACCTGTTCGCGATCTAGCAACTCCGCCTCTTGGTCAGGCTCTACACCATCATGTACCAGTAAGATAAATATACGTACATGTTTGTAACAAGGGTTTTATAGGGCAAAGAATTCGATACTTATCTTAACAAGTCTTGCTAATAACAAAGACTGAAAAAAGTGTCAAATATTGACCATTTTCTGAAGTCAACCTTCGGTGATAAGATGAGTTAGAGGGAACATTTATATAATATTGACTGACCTTGAGGGAGATACCACATTTATTTCCCAAACTAGTCGCATATTGTCCCGAGTCGAGGACGAGGGCAATGTGGGTCTAGTAAGGGAAATTAATGTGGTATCTCCCGAAAGTAACGCGAGTCCATATTATTATTATTACCTGTTCACCCCTATCAAGTGCATTTAATTTAAAAGTTTAAAGAAAAATAGGGTCTAACACTAACACTAAACAACTATGATAGATTTGCCCTCGTTTACTAATTGTCGCAGTAAAATTGTCGATAACTTCAGTTTTTATGAGTTCGCGCACCCGCAAGTGATCTATCTTGCGCGTGTTGAACGTAACTGAAGTAAACGACATTATTTTACCTAAACGTACATACATACACAAGCTAGCGAACACAATCGTTTGCGCGCATGCGCTTCGGTGTGATCGGGGGAATATGGATATTATGGACCGATAATTTAGTAACAGAGACGCAATAGGAAAATGACAAATTTCGCGGAGGAGGGGTGTATGAATATTATTACCCTAGTCATATCAGCTGAGCCCTGGCTGAGCCATTGTGATATAATTTGTGTTGAGTTAATCAATTAGACAGACAAAATACGCGCTTATATCTTGTCTGCAAAATGCCTCATTCAGGTAATAATTGGAGGATTCATCTCAAAACAAAGTGAATGCAGGTACCATTTGTGTGAAATTTATGAGTTTCCCTCAATTTTATTTATCTTTTGGAGGCTAAATAATTATGAGGTGTCCGCCGGAAAGTTAGGTCGGATACCCGAAATAAACTATCCTAAATTACCATCCGTAATTGGTCCAGAATTAATGTACAGCTCAAATTTAGGTTTCATGCAATACGTTGCAGTTATGTCTAAAATTCCAAGCACTAACTTAATCATTTTTTAAAAGTTGTTAAGGTGCCTATGGGGCAAAAGGGCCCCTTGGAAAAGGTTAAACAATGGGCATTATCGGGACAAAACCAAGCTACATCTTGGGGTCATAAGGTAAGGAGAATACCTTAAATTAATTTACCTGATAGGCCTACACACAAGAAAAGTGTATGAGGCGTCCAATTTAAGTGTAATGGGCCATTTTGATAAATTCATGTCACTGCAGGACATTTACGATACAGTAATGCATGAATTCTATTATTTGATTGATTTTTCTTTAATTTTTCACATATTTTTCAGTCCTATCCGGGGACTAAGTAATACCAAAGAAAACTAGCTCGGTGAGTACATTTCAAACCCGGTACTTCTCATTTATTAACTGACAGGGTTGAGTTTCATATTTTTCTTCTAAAGATACGTCTCCTCCAGACATCAACTGTCCTGACTTAGGAACTCAATACACCACCACATCTACAGCCACAGTGACATGGGCAGAACCAACTTGCACTGATCCCCATTCTCCTTGTTCTCTTACGTAAGAATTATTAATTATATTTCGTCTTTGGTAGTTAGTTATTGGTATTTTAGTTTGTGCATTGATTGAAAGCTCGATGGAGTCATCAACAGGAGTAATCTGGCTTCAAATCATAGCCAAGTGTAAGGCTAGCTACGACGTCACTTCGATTCGGAATTCATCAATAAGTTTTACTTGTTACATGTTCATATCGAATGCTCTTACATTTTTTTTTTCTTCAAAATTCGGATTGCAAACTGATCGTATATAGCATGCGGTGGGCTTAGGGGCCGGTTGAGAGGTCCGGGTATATACCAGAAGTTCTCCAAACATGCCAAATGAATTTCAGTCTCAGTAAGCCTCTGTTCATTAATAAATCTGTGAATTTCTCTACTGGATTGATTGCCAGTGAGTGACAATGCCAGATTTTAATTGCCCACTTTTACTCTATCATTAAGCTGACATTTCATCTCGTTCTTTCCAAACAGGCGTATAGCAGGAGGAGCACCAGGTACCCCATTCAGCGAAGGATATCACACGGTAACATACAGGACCGAAGATACCGCAGGCAATGATCGAACTTGTTCATTCAGTTTTAGCGTTGTGGGTATGTGTCTCATTTTCTATCATACAGTTTCACAACCGTTGTACTTCGTACGTAATTATAAAAGCTGCCATTACAAAAATAGATGTTGAAGCGAATTCTGCTGATAAAATCCCTAAAATGATATAATATTTGTCCATAAATGATTGTGAGCTATCTTTTGAGGGAAAGGAAATCTAATTAATACATCAATAATTATAGCATGTATATTAATGTCTCCTTTATCTTATTTGGGCCTAAAGGAACGTTATATCAGCTGTCGGCATCGTATATTTTTGTCGAGCCACTGATGTGGCGCCCCTGTATTGTCACTCTGTATCGACTTCGTGTACGCATGATGGTTCGAAATTTCGCGTGTAAAGGGATCTTTTTGAGCATGTTCGCGAAAATGAAATGTCCGCGATTTCGAAAAAAAAAGTTGTTTTCATAAGCTTGTACTCGAAATTGAAAAATAAAGGTGTTTTGGGGCTTGTAGACCACTACTCGAAATTGAAAAAAGGGTGGTATTTTTTCTGGTCCTTGTTTGCAGAAAGCGTACTTGGAATGCGAAAACTAGGGATGTTTTTTAAAGGCCCATTTGTACCCGTTTTGCGCCAAATAGGGGGTGAAAATGGCTGAAAATGTACTTAAAATACTGGGAAATAGGGGTCATATTCTGGGTTGCCGAACGATCATGGTTACACCTTTGAATATAGAGTGACAACACCGGGTGTGGCGCGAGACTAAGGGATCCAAATTTCCGGTGTTCGTCCATCTGTGACGCTTATGAATTAAACTTGAATAACTTTGCGAAAATTTGCCCGTTTGTAACAAAAATTGAATGCTAGAAGCTCTATTATGGGGCCTTAGTGTTATCTGGGGTCAGAGGCGAAATGAGGTCAAATGCTAAAAATTGACCTGCAAGTTTCTGCTGCGGTTATTAACTTTATCAACTAGCCCGTTCATAAATTAATTATTCCGTTTGTAACCAAACTTAGACGGGAGATGGCTGACAGGGACCTCAATGTTATTCAGGGTCAAAGGTCACGTATGTAGGTCAAAGGTTGATTCATGTCAAATGTTACAATTTAACAAGAATGGTTGCACACGAACGTGGCGAGACTCATTATGGCTATTGCCTTGTTATGAATTCCATTCGATCACTGTTAAGAAGGTCCATGGTAGCATAGTGATGTTGAATTAAATGTCGCTGTTCTCGCATAACTTTTCCATTCGAATTATACATTCCCCCCCCCCCCCTGCTTTTCCGCAGTTTTACAATGCACAGTTTTGGAGATACCCTTGAATGGCATTGTAAGTTGCACGGATGGAAGGTCTGTTGGTTCGGTGTGTCATTTCTCTTGCAACACGGATTTCTTCTGAGTGGTTCGGCCTCCAGGACCTGTTCGCGATCTAGCAACTCCGCCTCTTGGTCAGGCTCTACACCATCATGTACCAGTAAGATAAATATACGTACATGTTTGTAACAAGGGTTTTATAGGGCAAAGAATTCGATACTTATCTTAACAAGTCTTGCTAATAACAAAGACTGAAAAAAGTGTCAAATATTGACCATTTTCTGAAGTCAACCTTCGGTGATAAGATGAGTTAGAGGGAACATTTATATAATATTGACTGACCTTGAGGGAGATACCACATTTATTTCCCAAACTAGTCGCATATTGTCCCGAGTCGAGGACGAGGGCAATGTGGGTCTAGTAAGGGAAATTAATGTGGTATCTCCCGAAAGTAACGCGAGTCCATATTATTATTATTACCTGTTCACCCCTATCAAGTGCATTTAATTTAAAAGTTAAAGAAAAATAGGGTCTAACACTAACACTAAACAACTATGATAGATTTGCCCTCGTTTACTAATTGTCGCAGTAAAATTGTCGATAACTTCAGTTTTTATGAGTTCGCGCACCCGCAAGTGATCTATCTTGCGCGTGTTGAACGTAACTGAAGTAAACGACATTATTTTACCTAAACGTACATACATACACAAGCTAGCGAACACAATCGTTTGCGCGCATGCGCTTCGGTGTGATCGGGGGAATATGGATATTATGGACCGATAATTTAGTACAGAGACGCAATAGGAAAATGACAAATTTCGCGGAGGAGGGGTGTATGAATATTATTACCCTAGTCATATCAGCTGAGCCCTGGCTGAGCCATTGTGATATAATTTGTGTTGAGTTAATCAATTAGACAGACAAAATACGCGCTTATATCTTGTCTGCAAAATGCCTCATTCAGGTAATAATTGGAGGATTCATCTCAAAACAAAGTGAATGCAGGTACCATTTGTGTGAAATTTATGAGTTTCCCTCAATTTTATTTATCTTTTGGAGGCTAAATAATTATGAGGTGTCCGCCGGAAAGTTAGGTCGGATACCCGAAATAAACTATCCTAAATTACCATCCGTAATTGGTCCAGAATTAATGTACAGCTCAAATTTAGGTTTCATGCAATACGTTGCAGTTATGTCTAAAATTCCAAGCACTAACTTAATCATTTTTTAAAAGTTGTTAAGGTGCCTTATGGGGCAAAAGGGCCCCTTGGAAAAGGTTAAACAATGGGCATTATCGGGACAAAACCAAGCTACATCTTGGGGTCATAAGGTAAGGAGAATACCTTAAATTAATTTACCTGATAGGCCTACACACAAGAAAAGTGTATGAGGCGTCCAATTTAAGTGTAATGGGCCATTTTGATAAATTCATGTCACTGCAGGACATTTACGATACAGTAATGCATGAATTCTATTATTTGATTGATTTTTCTTTAATTTTCACATATTTTTCAGTCCTATCCGGGGACTAAGTAATACCAAAGAAAACTAGCTCGGTGAGTACATTTCAAACCCGGTACTTCTCATTTATTAACTGACAGGGTTGAGTTTCATATTTTTCTTCTAAAGATACGTCTCCTCCAGACATCAACTGTCCTGACTTAGGAACTCAATACACCACCACATCTACAGCCACAGTGACATGGGCAGAACCAACTTGCACTGATCCCCATTCTCCTTGTTCTCTTACGTAAGAATTATTAATTATATTTCGTCTTTGGTAGTTAGTTATTGGTATTTTAGTTTGTGCATTGATTGAAAGCTCGATGGAGTCATCAACAGGAGTAATCTGGCTTCAAATCATAGCCAAGTGTAAGGCTAGCTACGACGTCACTTCGATTCGGAATTCATCAATAAGTTTTTACTTGTTTACATGTTCATATCGAATGCTCTTACATTTTTTTTTTCTTCAAAATTCGGATTGCAAACTGATCGTATATAGCATGCGGTGGGCTTAGGGGCCGGTTGAGAGGTCCGGGTATATACCAGAAGTTCTCCAAACATGCCAAATGAATTTCAGTCTCAGTAAGCCTCTGTTCATTAATAAATCTGTGAATTTCTCTACTGGATTGATTGCCAGTGAGTGACAATGCCAGATTTTAATTGCCCACTTTTACTCTATCATTAAGCTGACATTTCATCTCGTTCTTTCCAAACAGGCGTATAGCAGGAGGAGCACCAGGTACCCCATTCAGCGAAGGATATCACACGGTAACATACAGGACCGAAGATACCGCAGGCAATGATCGAACTTGTTCATTCAGTTTTAGCGTTGTGGGTATGTGTCTCATTTTCTATCATACAGTTTCACAACCGTTGTACTTCGTACGTAATTATAAAAGCTGCCATTACAAAAATAGATGTTGAAGCGAATTCTGCTGATGAAATCCCTAAAATGATATAATATTTGTCCATAAATGATTGTGAGCTATCTTTTGAGGGAAAGGAAATCTAATTAATACATCAATAATTATAGCATGTATATTAATGTCTCCTTTATCTTATTTGGGCCTAAAGGAACGTTATATCAGCTGTCGGCATCGTATATTTTTGTCGAGCCACTGATGTGGCGCCCCTGTATTGTCACTCTGTATCGACTTCGTGTACGCATGATGGTTCGAAATTTCGCGTGTAAAGGGATCTTTTTGAGCATGTTCGCGAAAATGAAATGTCCGCGATTTCGAAAAAAAAAGTTGTTTTCATAAGCTTGTACTCGAAATTGAAAAATAAAGGTGTTTTGGGGCTTGTAGACCACTACTCGAAATTGAAAAAAGGGTGGTATTTTTTTCTGGTCCTTGTTTGCAGAAAGCGTACTTGGAATGCGAAAACTAGGGATGTTTTTTAAAGGCCCATTTGTACCCGTTTTGCGCCAAATAGGGGGTGAAAATGGCTGAAAATGTACTTAAAATACTGGGAAATAGGGGTCATATTCTGGGTTGCCGAACGATCATGGTTACACCTTTGAATATAGAGTGACAACACCGGGTGTGGCGCGAGACTAAGGGATCCAAATTTCCGGTGTTCGTCCATCTGTGACGCTTATGAATTAAACTTGAATAACTTTGCGAAAATTTGCCCGTTTGTAACAAAAATTGAATGCTAGAAGCTCTATTATGGGGCCTTAGTGTTATCTGGGGTCAGAGGCGAAATGAGGTCAAATGCTAAAAATTGACCTGCAAGTTTCTGCTGCGGTTATTAACTTTATCAACTAGCCCGTTCATAAATTAATTATTCCGTTTGTAACCAAACTTAGACGGGAGATGGCTGACAGGGACCTCAATGTTATTCAGGGTCAAAGGTCACGTATGTAGGTCAAAGGTTGATTCATGTCAAATGTTACAATTTAACAAGAATGGTTGCACACGAACGTGGCGAGACTCATTATGGCTATTGCCTTGTTATGAATTCCATTCGATCACTGTTAAGAAGGTCCATGGTAGCATAGTGATGTTGAATTAAATGTCGCTGTTCTCGCATAACTTTTCCATTCGAATTATACATTCCCCCCCCCCCCCCCCCTGCTTTTCCGCAGTTTTACAATGCACAGTTTTGGAGATACCCTTGAATGGCATTGTAAGTTGCACGGATGGAAGGTCTGTTGGTTCGGTGTGTCATTTCTCTTGCAACACGGATTTTCTTCTGAGTGGTTCGGCCTCCAGGACCTGTTCGCGATCTAGCAACTCCGCCTCTTGGTCAGGCTCTACACCATCATGTACCAGTAAGATAAATATACGTACATGTTTGTAACAAGGGTTTTATAGGGCAAAGAATTCGATACTTATCTTAACAAGTCTTGCTAATAACAAAGACTGAAAAAAGTGTCAAATATTGACCATTTTCTGAAGTCAACCTTCGGTGATAAGATGAGTTAGAGGGAACATTTATATAATATTGACTGACCTTGAGGGAGATACCACATTTATTTCCCAAACTAGTCGCATATTGTCCCGAGTCGAGGACGAGGGCAATGTGGGTCTAGTAAGGGAAATTAATGTGGTATCTCCCGAAAGTAACGCGAGTCCATATTATTATTATTACCTGTTCACCCCTATCAAGTGCATTTAATTTAAAAGTTTAAAGAAAAATAGGGTCTAACACTAACACTAAACAACTATGATAGATTTGCCCTCGTTTACTAATTGTCGCAGTAAAATTGTCGATAACTTCAGTTTTTATGAGTTCGCGCACCCGCAAGTGATCTATCTTGCGCGTGTTGAACGTAACTGAAGTAAACGACATTATTTTACCTAAACGTACATACATACACAAGCTAGCGAACACAATCGTTTGCGCGCATGCGCTTCGGTGTGATCGGGGGAATATGGATATTATGGACCGATAATTTAGTACAGAGACGCAATAGGAAAATGACAAATTTCGCGGAGGAGGGGTGTATGAATATTATTACCCTAGTCATATCAGCTGAGCCCTGGCTGAGCCATTGTGATATAATTTGTGTTGAGTTAATCAATTAGACAGACAAAATACGCGCTTATATCTTGTCTGCAAAATGCCTCATTCAGGTAATAATTGGAGGATTCATCTCAAAACAAAGTGAATGCAGGTACCATTTGTGTGAAATTTATGAGTTTCCCTCAATTTTATTTATCTTTTGGAGGCTAAATAATTATGAGGTGTCCGCCGGAAAGTTAGGTCGGATACCCGAAATAAACTATCCTAAATTACCATCCGTAATTGGTCCAGAATTAATGTACAGCTCAAATTTAGGTTTCATGCAATACGTTGCAGTTATGTCTAAAATTCCAAGCACTAACTTAATCATTTTTTAAAAGTTGTTAAGGTGCCTTATGGGGCAAAAGGGCCCCTTGGAAAAGGTTAAACAATGGGCATTATCGGGACAAAACCAAGCTACATCTTGGGGTCATAAGGTAAGGAGAATACCTTAAATTAATTTACCTGATAGGCCTACACACAAGAAAAGTGTATGAGGCGTCCAATTTAAGTGTAATGGGCCATTTTGATAAATTCATGTCACTGCAGGACATTTACGATACAGTAATGCATGAATTCTATTATTTGATTGATTTTTCTTTAATTTTTCACATATTTTTCAGTCCTATCCGGGGACTAAGTAATACCAAAGAAAACTAGCTCGGTGAGTACATTTCAAACCCGGTACTTCTCATTTATTAACTGACAGGGTTGAGTTTCATATTTTTCTTCTAAAGATACGTCTCCTCCAGACATCAACTGTCCTGACTTAGGAACTCAATACACCACCACATCTACAGCCACAGTGACATGGGCAGAACCAACTTGCACTGATCCCCATTCTCCTTGTTCTCTTACGTAAGAATTATTAATTATATTTCGTCTTTGGTAGTTAGTTATTGGTATTTTAGTTTGTGCATTGATTGAAAGCTCGATGGAGTCATCAACAGGAGTAATCTGGCTTCAAATCATAGCCAAGTGTAAGGCTAGCTACGACGTCACTTCGATTCGGAATTCATCAATAAGTTTTTACTTGTTTACATGTTCATATCGAATGCTCTTACATTTTTTTTTTTCTTCAAAATTCGGATTGCAAACTGATCGTATATAGCATGCGGTGGGCTTAGGGGCCGGTTGAGAGGTCCGGGTATATACCAGAAGTTCTCCAAACATGCCAAATGAATTTCAGTCTCAGTAAGCCTCTGTTCATTAATAAATCTGTGAATTTCTCTACTGGATTGATTGCCAGTGAGTGACAATGCCAGATTTTAATTGCCCACTTTTACTCTATCATTAAGCTGACATTTCATCTCGTTCTTTCCAAACAGGCGTATAGCAGGAGGAGCACCAGGTACCCCATTCAGCGAAGGATATCACACGGTAACATACAGGACCGAAGATACCGCAGGCAATGATCGAACTTGTTCATTCAGTTTTAGCGTTGTGGGTATGTGTCTCATTTTCTATCATACAGTTTCACAACCGTTGTACTTCGTACGTAATTATAAAAGCTGCCATTACAAAAATAGATGTTGAAGCGAATTCTGCTGATAAAATCCCTAAAATGATATAATATTTGTCCATAAATGATTGTGAGCTATCTTTTGAGGGAAAGGAAATCTAATTAATACATCAATAATTATAGCATGTGTATTAATGTCTCCTTTATCTTATTTGGGCCTAAAGGAACGTTATATCAGCTGTCGGCATCGTATATTTTTGTCGAGCCACTGATGTGGCGCCCCTGTATTGTCACTCTGTATCGACTTCGTGTACGCATGATGGTTCGAAATTTCGCGTGTAAAGGGATCTTTTTGAGCATGTTCGCGAAAATGAAATGTCCGCGATTTCGAAAAAAAAAGTTGTTTTCATAAGCTTGTACTCGAAATTGAAAAATAAAGGTGTTTTGGGGCTTGTAGACCACTACTCGAAATTGAAAAAAGGGTGGTATTTTTTTCTGGTCCTTGTTTGCAGAAAGCGTACTTGGAATGCGAAAACTAGGGATGTTTTTTAAAGGCCCATTTGTACCCGTTTTGCGCCAAATAGGGGGTGAAAATGGCTGAAAATGTACTTAAAATACTGGGAAATAGGGGTCATATTCTGGGTTGCCGAACGATCATGGTTACACCTTTGAATATAGAGTGACAACACCGGGTGTGGCGCGAGACTAAGGGATCCAAATTTCCGGTGTTCGTCCATCTGTGACGCTTATGAATTAAACTTGAATAACTTTGCGAAAATTTGCCCGTTTGTAACAAAAATTGAATGCTAGAAGCTCTATTATGGGGCCTTAGTGTTATCTGGGGTCAGAGGCGAAATGAGGTCAAATGCTAAAAATTGACCTGCAAGTTTCTGCTGCGGTTATTAACTTTATCAACTAGCCCGTTCATAAATTAATTATTCCGTTTGTAACCAAACTTAGACGGGAGATGGCTGACAGGGACCTCAATGTTATTCAGGGTCAAAGGTCACGTATGTAGGTCAAAGGTTGATTCATGTCAAATGTTACAATTTAACAAGAATGGTTGCACACGAACGTGGCGAGACTCATTATGGCTATTGCCTTGTTATGAATTCCATTCGATCACTGTTAAGAAGGTCCATGGTAGCATAGTGATGTTGAATTAAATGTCGCTGTTCTCGCATAACTTTTCCATTCGAATTATACATTCCCCCCCCCCTGCTTTTCCGCAGTTTTACAATGCACAGTTTTGGAGATACCCTTGAATGGCATTGTAAGTTGCACGGATGGAAGGTCTGTTGGTTCGGTGTGTCATTTCTCTTGCAACACGGATTTTCTTCTGAGTGGTTCGGCCTCCAGGACCTGTTTGCGATCTAGCAACTCCGCCTCTTGGTCAGGCTCAACACCATCATGTACCAGTAAGACAAATATACGTACATCTATGTAACAAGGATTTTATAAGGCAAAGAATTTAATACTTATCTTAGCAGGTCTTGCTAATAACAAAGACTGAAAAAAGTGCCAATAATTGACCATTTTCTGAAGTCAACCTTCGGTGATAAAGATGAGTTAAAGAGCCCATTTGGAGGTATCATCATCGCAAAACAGAGAGAATGCAAGTACTATTTGTGTGCACCATGGGCACTGAAATCAAATCTGAAATATTGTTCAACATCAAAATAAATAGCTTGTTCATAAAATGTAGATAATGAACCTGTCCGCAAAATTTAATAAAATTCAAAACGGACTTTTGAAAGTCTAAGAATTGCAGGAAATAACCTCTTCTTGATTTAAGTATTTTACATGATATTCATTGTAATTTTTATCTTAAGGAAGTGTGGAAAGATGTTTTGAACTCATTTTGATGTTTTAACGACATTTCTTACTCTTGCAACTCACTGTTTCAGTGTGTTTAAAAGAGCATGTCATGATTTTTTTTCCATGGCTAATAGAAATCGTGAAATTTACCAGTTTCCCTCAATTTAATTTATCTTTTCGGGGCTAAATAAGTATGATTTCGGTGTCCGCCAGAAAGCTAGGTCAGATACTCGAAAATAAAATACCTGAAATTACCACCCCTAATTGGTCCAAAATTGATGTAAAGATTAATGTAGGTTTCATGTGATACGTTACAGTCATATCTAAAATTCCAAAGCCTAAGTAAATCATTAAAAAAAGGTTGTTTAGGTGGCTTTGTGTGACACAGGGCCAATTTTTGAAAAAAGTTAAACAATGGGTATTAGCGGGACAAATCAAGCTACATTTTGGGGTCATACGGTAAGGAGAATATCTGATAGGCCTACCCTCAAGAAAAGTGCTTGAGGTGTCAAATTTAAGTGTAATGGGCCATTTGGTGTCATGGGCTATTGATATACGCTCGGAATTATGTTTGCCAGCCACTTGCACATAATAAACCTATCACTCACAACGGGCATCTTCCCGGATAAATTAAAAGTAGTGGGAGTTCTACCTGTATTTTAAAAAAGGATATAAAAGTTTGCCGGGCAACTACAGGCCTATGTATCTACATGTAATTTACCAGTTGTGGATAAATTGTTTGAAAAAATAGTAAATATTCGACTGGTGAGATTCTTAAGAAATATTATAAAATCATCAGTATGGAATTTAGACATGGATGTAGTACAAAACTGTCACTTACAAACTTAATTGCTCAATCTACTCATGAAGGGAGCTTGACAGTAGGAGTATTTATTGATTTTGCTAAAGCTTTTGATACAATAAAGCACTCTATTATTTTCAAGAATATGGAGCCTTACGGAATTCGGGGAATCACTAATCAACGAACAGACCACAGTTTGTAACTTACGACTGTGTGAAATCTGATTAAGAATCTATTACATGTGGTGTTCCATAGGGCTCGGTATTAGGTCCACCATTGCTTTTGATCTACATCAATGATCTACCCAATTCATCGTATCATTTCAATTTTCGTTTCTTTGCAGACGACTCTGATCTATTTCATACATTTAAGCATGATGAACGTAATATAGATTTATCAGAAGTTAACCATAACCTGAAACCTATACTGAACAGCATGGTGCAGCTCAAACAACTGACAGTAAATACGAAAAAAACACAACTAATAACATGTTTTAAAATAGACGGAAGACGTTTTTTTTAATCTTAGGTCATTAGTATAGATTCAGTTGAGTTAACATTGTTCTTTGGTATTCGTATAGACGATAATTCGACTTGGGTGAATCACATTGATATTGTATGCAATTTATTAAGTAAAAAGATTAGAATACTGTATAGATTAAGAAACTTTGTGTCAAGAAAATTGTTGGTCATGCTATATAATTCTTTCATTTTACCCCGTATAACGTATTGATGAGAGGTTTGGGGTGCTGCTTGTAAGACAAGTCGGAATTCTATTCTTATGCTTCAGAAACAAATGACTCGAGTAATTACTTTCAAAGGTGCGAGATATTACTCTGCTCCTTTATTCTATGACCTTAAAGTGCAAGATATTTTCAAAGAATACGGCTGTGTAAGTGGTATATTTATGCATGACATAATATACAACCACCTGCCTCATACTTAATCTGATTATTTCTCAATACCAGAACACCCTTATCAAACGAGAAACAAAGAAAATCTTATTTGAGTTTTTCAATGAGTAATACCAATCTGGAGAAACAATCGATTTCCTATTCGGGACCGGTTATATGGAATAATTTGCCATGAAAGCATTGAGGAGTATTACCAGCCGAAGATGTTTTGGACGAGCATTACAACAGCATTAAATTGAAGAATACCAACTTGAAATTCATTTTTAGGAATGTTCATGCACGTCATTAGTGTTCGTTTTATTTATGCTAAGCTCACTTGATATTCGTTTTCACTATTCTTGTTGTTATGGTTATACTAGCTCGGTGAGTTCATTTTACACCCGGTACTTCCCATTTATTAACTGACAGGATGGAATTTCATAATTTTTCCTAAAGATACGATTCCTCCAGACATCACCTGTCCTGCTCTGGGAACTCAATACACGACCACATCTACAGCCACAGTGACATGGACAGAACCAATTTGCACCGATGCCCACTCTACTTGTTCTGTGACGTAAGAATAATTATTAATCAAATTACGTCTTTGGGTAGTTAGGTATTTTAGTTTATACATTGATTGAAAACTTGAAGGAGTCATCAACAGAGATGAACTGGCCATTGGGTAGCCACCCCCCCCCCCCCCCCCTTGGAAAGGCCAACAGTTACTGATTCATTGATGAATGACTGTATTTCACCTAGTTGCCATCACACCAAGCTAGTTCTCATTACGTTCTCGAAAATGTTTCCAAAACGGGCTCAACTGTTTCGAACGGAGTAAATATAGTAGCAACGGTGTACGATCTGTTTAAGAACTTCATGGCTTGGAAAGGGTGCTCTAGAACTTTGAGCCTGTTCAAAATTTTACCCGTCCTGATATTACAGACGGAACGTACTTAAAACGAGATGGACGTACTACGAACGGAGTTGCCGTCTTTCGATCCAGCTATACTAGGGACGTGTATTATAACAACGTGACATAGTCAAGTATCATTTAACACTGCGACAAGTACAAACAAAACCTTTTTTTAAGCTATACTATGAAATTTTTGTCATTTCTCTGAACAAAATGTGCAGAAAATTGTGAGTATAACACCATCAACTCACTCGCTCAATATTCATATCGACATGTTTAAAAACTGTTTTGCGAAAAAATAGTAAAAGTTTTTTTTTTAACTTCAAAACTTCATAACTTCCTTACTTTTCATCCAATTATCGTCAAATTTTCACTGTTTTGTATGGAATTCTTATTCTGTTTCTTTTACTTGGAGGCATAATGAAACTAATGCCTAGTTTACATTTGCCCCCGGCGCCGTACGATAACTTTGGTCTGCGGAGGCATCGTAAGTGACTACGGGCTACGGTGTTTGTGTTTACATTAACTGCATTCATCACGCCACTTTCCGTATTGGCTATCGAGAGGCAAGCCGTAGCATATAGATACTAGAGGCCGCTCGGAGATTGTACGATAATCTTGCAATCTCCGCAGCCATCCGGCAGAAATCGTTCGGGGCCTGTACAGAGGCCTCCGGCTGCAGGATTAACCCGCGGCCTTCGCACAATGCCCGTGGAGGAATCGTGCAACGCTACCTACTATGTTTACGGGCTACGGGCTTGCGATTTTTCCAAATTTGTGTAACAAAATCGCAGAGGCTGCGGAGTCCGTGAATCCGTACGAAAATCTTGCGATCGCCTTCGGCCTCCTCATGGAGGCCGCATGGATAGGGGGTTACGGGCAGGATACGGGCTCCGTACGCTGATCGTAAGCCAAATGTAAACCAGGCATGAGGAGGCAACTCCACTACAAGAACGCGCTTTTCTCGCCCACGAGCCAGGACGGGATAGTACATACACTAGGAGCGCGTTTGAACGCACAGAGAAGAAAATGAGGACGCGCCCCTGAACGGGCAGGTCGGGTTACAAACTAGTTAGAATAACTTACGAACTTGTAAGAATGGGTTGGGGACGTGGTAAAACTAGTTAAGAAGCAGTGGTAGCACCAAGGGGGGGGGGGCATGGGGGCATGGGGGCATTTGCCCCCCTCACTCAGAAGCTTTGCCCCCCCCCCCAGTTGCCCCCCCCCCCAGAAATTTTGAGGACTGAAAAGAAAAATTATACAGTAATTTGTAAATAAGCAGATGTTGTCATAAGTATTATATTCAAGCTGTGAAAATACCATTTTCAGCTCTTCAAAACTTCGATTGAAAACCAAAAAAGTGGTTATTTTTGGCTCGCTCGCTTTGCTCTCTCGTCATATTTTAAAATTTCTTTTCTAAAATGCGATTAAAAACAAGAAAAGTAGCCATTTTTTGCCTCGCTCGCTTCGCTCGTCGTCATATTTCAGAATATTTATTCGAAAATGTGATTAAATAGTCCAAAAAAATAGTCCAAAAATTCAGTTATCCCCCCCCCCCCACTTCTCAAAGTGGATTTACGCCGGCGACTAAAACTCGCGCTTTACGCTCGATTTTACGCCAAAAAAAAATTGACTGCCCCTGCCCCCCAACATTTTCTTTTGCCCTCCATTTGCCCCCCCCCCCACTTTAACAATCCTGGTGCCGCCACTGTTAAGAAGGGATTTAAACTGACTATGGACGGGCTTTGACTGCTTAAAAAGACATATTTACCAGATCAGAACTTAGGACTTGACTATATGGACGGGGTACAGACGAGATGGACGATTTGAGGACTGGTCATGAACGAACTAGGATCGTATTATAGACGTTATCGGGCCATGGTTACTAATTCTAGGACAGGGAAGGGAATTTTTTAGAACGTTGTGTGAACTAGTTTTTGTGTGATGGGGTCTGATATTAAGAGAGCAAGCATACTCTTGTGGGTAAGCATTAAGGGGACGACAACTTGAATTCCAATCCGGAAGAATGAAGATTAACATGTTACAGTATGTCCAAAAGAAAATTACAACTGGCCTTAAGTACCGATTATGAAAGAAATCATTTTGCAATATGAAGAGTCACTGTAGATTTCAAAACTGTAACTATTTGTCTACTAGTCAATGACGACCTCGTCCGATTCGGTCCTTAACCATTGCTCCACAACTTAAGTCCACCCTCCGCCGTCACCTCCAGTTTAAACTCCATCTGGGGTATTTTGGAGGTTACCTACCAAGTACCAAGTAGTTACGAAGAAATGGGGATTTTAAAACGGACTTCGTAAGTCCCTCGCATAGGTACATGTACCTCACGTCCAAGTTTGGACAGAATTTTAGAGGACTCAAAGCACAATGGACAATCCCACTACCGATCATTCTGAATGGTTTACAAAGTAAATCACTGTTTTGTTTTCATTTGCTATGACTGTTATTGCAGTGGTTTGTCTTCATAGTCATAATTATTCTTGCTATAGTCCAGTAGTCATAAAGGATGGTGGGGTTTAAAGCACGTTAATTTGTTACTTTACTCCATCTTTTATCAATTGGATGTCCTTGGCATCCACAAAAAAAATATATTTTGTTCACAGAAGGCAGGTTGCCTTATTCATTAAAGTTCGTGCATATATGCCCTACTGTTTTAACAAGATTGTTCCAGATCATGTATTTAATACCTCCAATAAAAGATCAAGACAAGGCACTCATTAAGTAATCTTATAATTTTGTTTAATCACTCAATTTTTACTTACAAATGACCAACATCTTAAATACTATGAAACTGTTGATCTTTTTTCATTCATGTTTCCTTTCATTTTGAAAAAAGTAGGTTATCCATATTCCGTTTATTTGCAGCAGTAACAGCTGCAAAAACAACAACATCAAGAATGATGATAATTATGATGATAGATAAACCGTTGCTATCACAACCATATAGCACAAATGAAAACATAACAGTGACTTCCTTCCCAACCATGCAAAAGGAGTGTGATTTTGTTCATAGTGATTAGAGTCTCCTTTTATTCATCCGGACGGGAGGGACTTATGACGTCCGTTACAAAAATCCCTATTTCTTCATGAGTACTGGACCAAATCAGACGGGGTCTTTCTTCATTGACTGGTAGAGAACTAGTTATACTTCCATAATCTAGAATGACTTTTCATATTGCGACACGTTTTCTTCCATAATCGATACCTAAAGGTCGCTGGTCATTTTGGGGGACTTACTGTATATCCTACCAACGTAACCAAATTGTGCTGAGCCAATCAACTTTGTTTTGAGCCCTGGAGCTCTCGGTTACGAGACCGCTGCGTGATGGCTCTGCATTAGTGAGCCATCACACCTTCACTATTTTGCTCAGTGAATTTCTCTACTGAATTATTGATTGTCATTGTGCGTGACTTCGGGGAGCCAAGTGTTCCCTTCACTATGTGGTCCAGAATTACATAATTTTGTGACAATATTGATTCAAAACTCGATTTTGTTACAAAATAAGGAAGGCACGAAATCCATTTTGTTGCAAAATTTTTTAACGTAATTTAATTTTGGAACAAAAAGGACACTTTTATTCACTCATTAAGCTGACATTCCATCTCTTTCTTACCAACCAGGCGAATCGCAGGAGGAGCACCGGGTACCCCATTCAGCGAAGGATTTCACACGGTAACATACAGGGCTGAAGATACTACAGGCAATGATCGAACTTGTTCATTCAGTTTTAGTGTTGTGGGTATGTGTCTATGCACTTTCTATCATACAGTTTCACAACCGTTGTACTTCGTACGTAATTATAAAAGCTGCTGCTACAAAAATAGATGTCGAAGCGAATCTGCTGATAAAATCCCTAAAATGACATCATAATTGTCCATAAATGATTGTGAACTCTCTGTTGAGGGAAAGGAAATCTAATTAGTACACCAATGATAATTAGAGCATGTATGTTCATGTCTCCTTTATCTAATTTGGGCCTCCTTTGTGAAAATCTACACTCAAATGTAAAAAAAAAAAAAAAAAAAAAAACGTTTGTAACACAAATTAAATGCTAGAAGCTCTATTATGGGGCCTCAGTGTTATTTGGGGGTCAAATGGTGAAATGAGATAAAAATGTTGAAATTTACCTGCAAATCTATCTTAAGGTTAACTTTATTATCTAGCCCGTTCATTAATTAACTTTTCCGTTTGTAACCGAACTTAGATGGGAGATGGCTTACAGGGACCTCAGTGTTATTTGGGGTCAAAGTTCAAATGAAGTCAAGTGTTAGAATTTTCCTGCAATTTTCTGCTGGAGTTGGCAACTTTCGAACAAAAAGCCCATTTGTAACCTAACTTGGATGTTAGATGGCTTACAGGGACCTAAATGTTATTTGGGGTCAAATGCCACGTATGTAAGTCAAAGGTCAAATCAGCTTAAATATCACAATTTACCTACAAGAATGATTTCACACGAACGTGGCAAGACACATTATGGCTATTGCCTTGTTATGAATACCATTCGATCACTGTTCAGGAGACCCATGGTAGCTTATAGTGTTCAAGCCGTTGAATGAAATGTCGCTGTTTTCGCATGATTTTTCCATTAGAGTTATGCCCCTTCCGCTTTTCCGCAGTTTTACAATGCAGAGTTTTGGAGGTACCTTCGAATGGTATTGTGAGTTGCACGAATGGAAGGTCTGTTAATTCGATGTGTCAGAGCTCTTGCAACACGGGTTATGTTCTGAGTGGTTCGGCCTCTAGGACCTGTGTGCGATCTGGCAACGCCGCCTCTTGGTCAGGCTCAACAACATCATGTACCAGTAAGACAAATTCCAGTCGTCCCTGTTTTCACGAAGTGACGGATATGAGGAAAATCGCAAATTTTTCAATTTTGAGTTTTTGCATTTTTGGACATCTTTCACTAACATCCTGAACCTCACAGAGTTTCAGACCGTAATAATGTCTAATTACGTCACGGCAATGACGTCAACAAGAAAATACCTAGTAAAAGGATTTTCCTGTTTTCCCGAAGTGACGGCTTTCAGCCGTCCCGTATGTTTTACGTGTGTGGCTGAGTTAAGTTCCGTCACTTCGTGAAAAAAAAATAATAATAGAGCGCGTCTTCGATTTGAACACGTGATCGTACACAAAATTAGGTCAAATGCGCGCTCATTAAGTCCCATTAAGTGACAAAACCTCATATCTCAAAAATGTTGAATGTTCAGGAGAGCCCCAAAACATGGTTTCCTTAGTATCACAGCCTATGGAGGCGGTCAAGTTTTGTTTATCAGTAGTGGCCTAATCTTTGCAGATGGGCATGCGAGTGTTTAAAAATACAGTTTAAGCGTTCCTAGCTATAAGCTTATCACCGGGATTATCGTGATTATGAAAAGAACTAAATTTCACTTAATATTGAGATACAAGGTCTTGTCACCCCAGCGACGATTTGTTTTGCACACGCGCGGCCGAGATCCGTCACTTCGTGAAAACAAAATCACAGTGGTCACAGTGGTCCTTATGTTTTCTCGAAATGACGGCAATGTTTACAGCTCGTCTTCTTCTATAATATAAAAGGAATATGCAAATGATTGATAATGAACATTATTCAGAATATGCCTTGTACCCTCTATACCAGGATATACAAATTTTTCACCCTTCATACATTAAAGAGGTTGAGATTGAGGTTTGAAACTTTGAAAGCGATTTACTCAAAACTAACTTTTTAAAGTTGCGCATTTCTCCATCACTACGTGGGAAAAAGAGATGAAATATACGTACATGTTTGTAACTAGGGGTTTTATAGGGTAAAGGATTTATTACTTATCTTAATAAGCCTTGCAATAACAAAGACTGAAAAAAGTGCAAAAAATTGAACATTCTCTGAAGTCAACTTTCGGTAATAAAGATGAGTTAAAGGGCCCATTTGGAGGTATCATCATCGCAAAACAGAGTGAATGCAAGTAGTATTTGTGTGCAGCATGGGCACTGAAATCAAATCTGAAATATTGTTCAACATCAAAATAAATAGCTTGTACATGAAATGTAGATAATCAACCTGCCACAAAAAAATTGAATTTAAATGAAACAAAACTTTCTCTCGCTATTTTCGCCAGCTCGCAGATAGCAGTACTTATTGTAAATTACACTCTGCTTTCTATCAAGCTGGATCACTGTGGATTTTTTAAAACCCAAGTTGTGCCTAAAATGCCCTAAAGAGCAAATGTTTACAAACCTGAATACCCAAGTCTAGACCTTTCGGCAATGAAGAACCGTAAGTCAAATATTCTGGTTTCGCGTAGTACACTGATAAATTTTAATCTTCAAAGAATACAACGTACGCGTTATTCGCCCTCGGCTCCACCATTTTAGAGATACTGTGAATGAATGAATGAATGAATGAATGAATGGTCAAATCAGATGCCAAACGCATTGTGGTAAATTCTTCCTCTACTTACTGCTTCTTGATTCAAGGAACAACTTGTCGAACAGAACTGGCAAACCCCTATCATGGTGAGGTTTCTTGCACTAATCTGAATTACTTCAACAGCATCTGTTCGTACACCTGCGATCCCGATTACACAATGAAATCAGGTAGCACTCAAAGAACATGTACAGACTCAGGATGGTCTGGGACCAGTGCTGAATGTCAAGGTATCTGTTGGTTCTTAACTGTACGACTGTCATGCCTCTGTAGCAATTGCTCCGCAATTTCACCAGTAATGGAATCTTAACATCAACACTAAATCCTACACCATTATACACGGTACCTCACCCGATTCTCGCTCTAAGACTAACCAACTACTCAGTCACAATCCTAACCCTATTAGTAGGGAGGCGTAGCTCCTTTTTTGGCAGAACTACTTGGTACAGTACTGAACTGTGATGGATATAGAATCTCTTTTATTTAAAGCCAATGGTCAGGACTAATTCAAAATGAACTTGTAAAACAGCCTCCAATAATAATTCACTACTACTCATAAGCAAAAAGTTGAAATTCAAAACCTTACCGTAGTTGCTCCGAACCTCCCATTGTTGGCACAGGCCGTCGTGACCCTGTACTTTAAGACTTAAAAGACACTAGTGGGGCGGCATAGCCGACCAATTGAGCATTTTGGGTTAATGGCGCCAAATTTGGCACAAATGTAGATAGATGTAATATTAACATTATATTAGATTCTGCCCTTGGGGGCCGTGAGTCATCTTTTTAAAAAATTGTCACCATAGGGACACAGTACAAAATCTAATGTGAAAAGTGAATTTTAGGTAATATTACATCAAAAATTCATATTCGAATGTTTAAGGGCTGAAAATCTTCAGCAAAAATAATTTAGGGGTTCACTTCGAGTTTTCATCTATTTTGTAATAGAAATATCGATTTCGGCACAGGTACAACTTTATTACAAGAATTAGATATGAAGACATCTCAGATTCTGCCCTTGAGGGCCATGGGGCTATCTTTAAAAAATTGTCACATGGGGGCACTTTTCCTATATACAGTCCAAAATCTAAATGTGAATAGTGAATTATAGGTTCTGTGACATCAGTAATTTATATTCGAATGTTTCAGAGCTGAAATATTTCAGAAAATGATTTTAGGGGCTCATTTTGATAAAAAGGGGCTATTTTTCAAAAAAGAAATAGCCCCAGTTTACATTTATTTTTTAATAAAAGCGCCAAATTCGGCACATGGGTAGATTAAAAAGTTATTACCAGATTAAGTTAGATGTGGAGACATCTCTTTTTCTGCATCTGAGGGCCGGGGCAGCCCGCCATCGTAATCATTTCTATATAAATGCACTCTAAGCATTCTAAAATCATCAAAAACTTGTGCATCAGTGGGCAATTCCACAACATATGGGACACAGAGCTCAAAATTTGAAGTCGCACTGTGCCCTGTTATTTCCAAATAAAAATCTAAAATTACTACTGGGTCTTCTTTTTGTTACAAATAAACACTTAAGATTTTTAAAAATGCAATTCCACCTTCTCACGGAGAATGACATAAACAAACAAAAATTACAAATATGGGACTATGGTCAGGGAAATGTGTTTTAAATGCCTCTTATTCTTATATTTAGTCATTTCCTCAGATTTTTTTTTCATTTAATTGATTTTAATGGATTACTTTAACAGATTTTGGGTAGTTAATGAGTGAAATGCTGATGGAAATGTGCAAAATCTACGTTGAATTTAAGCGTAACATCAGTTATGTAACGTCAGTTACCAACATTTCTTCAGTAAATTTTTCGTGGCTGAATCTAATTCTGCCATCAATGGTAACTACCATGGTAACATTGCTCAACAGCCAATCAAATTCAAAGTTTCCATGGAAGTTAACATTGATGGCAAAGTATCAGTGGTCAATTTCATGCAACGGGCCCCGGTATAGGCCTACTTGACCATGTTGACAGAGATTACCCATTGAATTGCCCTTTTCTTTAGGTGTGAATATCACATGGAAGGTGGACTCTCTTCTTTTTGGCATAATATCTGCTCCTTTTTTCAATTGTTGTAAACTTACAGAAAGTTTGAATCTGTACTTCCATGCATAAAGTTATAGCCTTATCACGTTGGAATTTAGTTTTCTTAATATTCTCTCCACAATATGCAAGTTATTCAAAGACTTATGGCCGCAATTAAGAAGCACCAGTGAAAAGTCAATATGGATTGAAGCCTGAAAGAGAGAGGGAATTTAGATACTTATTGGACAGATTTAATCAGATCCAAACCCTGCCAAGAACTATTACTGTGACATTATTGTACAACCCCTTCTAAGTTTAGTGGAGTTGTTGATAGTGTGGAAGCTTTATTAATTTATCAGATTATTTTTACGATCATACTTTTGTTTGGAATGACACCCACATGGGTTTAAATCGCCCTTTTTATATGCAAAAAAATGCAGCCTATATCTCATTTACATGACTTGACATGAATTTAGACATAAAAGACTTACTGTGAACTTTCATGGCTACAACGATGACCTGGAAAGTCTTCTTTGTTTACTGATTTTTTTTTTTCTAAAAAGGGGCCCTTTTTCAAGGTGGGGTAAACCATATATATTTGTAAATATTTAAACAATCATGTTTTGTAAGTTTGATTAACCCACAGATGACTTGCACAGTTTTGGAAATAAAGGTTATGACAGTCATTTTGTAAACTGGCCGCCATGACCTTTTGGGCAGAATTTCTGATCTCTTATAGTATCCAGATTTCTCTGATGCATTAATTTACATGCGTGCCATGTGCCGATTCTTATGTTTTGATTACAAAGCTGTATGTATGGTGGAACTATTTTTTTTAAATGTCTCCTTACTTTCTTCTCTACCTTTCTACCTGTCTGGATACTATAATACTCATTTTAATGAGTAATTCGGATAATTGTTTTCTTAGCGAAAAGTAAAACATTTCACGACATTTGACGCCTCTTTCAATTACATTATTTTAAGCAAATTTGGACTATTTTAGACTATTTTCCTAAATTGGTGAGAAGTACCCAAAGAAAAAAAATACAAAAGAGAATGGCTACTGAAATCCATTTTCTAAGAATGGGTCAACTCCGAATTTTTTTTAAAATTTTGCGTACCAAATTATACATTGACGGACAATTTATTATGATTTTTAGTGCAAGTATACAGAAATAATTATGGTGGGCAGCCCCGGCCCTCAGGGGCAAAAAAGGAGATGTTGCCACAGCTAAATCTTGTAAATATGTTTTAATCTACCTGTGTAACGAATTCGGTGCTTTTATTACAACATGTAAACTGGGGCTATTTTCATTTTAAAAGAAAAATTAGCCTTTTTTTCAAAAGGAGCCCCTAAATTCGTTTTTTTTTTTTTTTAATATTTCAACCCTGAAACATTCGAATATAAATCATTGATGTCATTTTACCTAAAACTGTCTCAAATATCATTTATGCTAATTTATGCAAAATTTAAACGAAAATCACAAAAAATGCTTCTTCGCCTTCATTTGTTGACCAATTTTGATTTTTTTTTTGTTTCATGTTGTAGAGCAACATGAGGTACACGGAACTTCTCAGAATTTTGAAATTTTGTCTCAAACATTACTTATGCTAATTTATGCGGATTTTATTCAGATATTATATAAATGTATGTTATTTTTTCATTACAGTGTCAACTTGGTGAAAATTAAAAATTGCGTGAATTTCTTTGCCGGATGTCGGATGAGCTCGTTGTTTGTTTCCAACATGATTTGTTTATCAGTGACTAAATTCAGAGACCATGTGAAAATTGAAGAATGAAATAAAATTTAAGTGCATGAATGTGTAAACACTGACAGTTAATTTAGAACATGAAATAAACATAAAAATGAATTTTGGTTCTCTGCAACACATATTGCAGAAATTAAAAGCTTTAACGGGCAGAGTTAGAGGGAATATTTACATGAACACATACATACATACTGACGCCTATACCCGAGCACAAATTTATCAGGATATAAATCGTAAGTCATACTGTAGCATACTAGGCTGTGCTTATGTAATTACTATTTGAACCTTTGTCTGATTAAATTTGTTTTAATGGTATTCATCTCTCCTGTGATTTTACATTGGCATTTTTAACCTATTTCCTTCCCTTTCCCCCACCACCATTCAATCCATGATCACCAACTTTGCCATCTACCATTTCAACAGAAACCGAAGAAGCCATTTCAATTGCATCTGTCGCACAAGACGCTGCTCTTCCTGTTGCTTTGATTCTGATCGTTATCGTCCTCATCATCGTTGTCCTTAAAAGGCGAAAAAGGTTAAAGTTTTATCTAAAAACTCTTTTGAAGCCAGAGAAAGTAATATTCCATATACTTTGTATTTAGTCTTTCATCTGTGAAGCAGCCACTATAAATACCTTTTACTAATTCAGCCTTGTGATACCGCCATGAAATATGACATCCTTTAATATATTTTTCTATAATTACTCTGTTGATAATGTTTAATGAGAACAAGCGTTCTAATGCATTACGATCTATTAATGCTATTCCGCAGCCATTGTATTATGACAAAGGATTTTCTACCATTCCACTTTTCTTGTTGATATGATGATAATACTTTTATATAAAGGCCTTACCAGGAAAAACTGTCCAAAGCACCTCCAAGTATTACAGTAATTGAATGCAGTTACTATTCACTATACGTTACAATGCACATTGTCACCTCCTGTGGAGCACCAGGCGGCCTGCTAGCTCTTTTCTTCACAGTTTCAGCTCTCTGCCTCTCTTGCTCTCGAAACGCATGGAATACTTCTGGGATTGACAGACTAGTCATAACAGGGAGCTTAGCTGCAAGCTGTGTCGACTAGTCTCACAATCACTGAACTATGCTGTGTGGTTCTAGGAGAGATCTGGAAAGAGGAAAGAAAAGAGCTAGCAGGCAGTCGTGATTAAAGGCTTTACCATTTTATGGGCCTGCATATGCTAATCCAATCACATTGACCTTTGCATTCTACGGCGTTCCCATTTAGCACCTGAATTGTACTCATGTTTGGTTAAAAGTTGATATGCACATTTTTCTTGCATGAAATTTAACCAAATTGGACAGACTTTACCTACAGTTATGTCTTACCAAATATTGGTTTACATTTTACTAAAGAGGATACATGTTACCTTTATACGGAACAGCGAAATTTTACCGAATTTATTATCGATTGTTTTCTTTGTCGGGGAAGTGTATTTATACTTCATATGTGTATATGTATATCTTTATCCATCAGGAATCGGCCGAGTACTGAATCCACTAGGGAGCCTATTAAAGAAGCAGGAGTGATCGACATCCCTTTGGCGTCTCGGCGGCCTCGGCGGCCTCCTGATTATGAAAACCATGCGTATGATCGAAACATCCCCTATGTCCCACGCCCTGAGGACTGATTCTGACACCCATGCTGGCACCCTTATCAAGATCTCAATACCAACACACAGAGCTACCTGAATCTGAGTGCCCCCCCCCCCCCCATAGGCCAAGACAAGAAACCTGATCAGGAAGAATAAAGTGATGCTTTGTAGAGACAGATACTGTATGTCAACGTACAGGGTATTAATAGTAGCGGTTGTGTTTCATACGTCATTATATGCACCGGCGAAAATTGCTCCAGAAATACTTAATACTGGACCCTGGACTAAAGACTAATATCAAACCCTAACCTTAAACCTAAACTTGACCCCAAAACCTATAGCAACCCTCAACCTAAAGTGCATCTTTCACGGAATAAAATCGGGATTAATTTTCTTCGGAACATGCACTATGTCGGTCACTGTTTGATTAAGACAGTACTTTATAAGATTCATAGTCATGAAGGAATCGTTACGTAAACTTTCTTTATAAAAAAAGAGTGCTAGTCAACAATGACAATTTGTAAGGGCAGGACAAAAGGTTGCCTAAAAATATTATATTTACTCTTTTCTTCGTCTTCGTATCTTACATTACTTCCTGTCCCTTTGATCTAAAAAGAGTGACAATGGATGATTTGGCATGTCGAGGTTTTTAATGTTTATTCAAGGATTCAGTTTTTGGAAATGATTTAATATAGTTTCGAAACAAAAGGCCTACAGCTTGGCTGTCTCCAAGGCCGTTTCTTGATTCTGCCGTATTTGTGTAAAGTTAAGTTGTTGCTGTTGTGGATTGTCCGTAAAGGCTTAGGTCATATCGGAGGAGGTGTAATCTTCAGCATTAATGCCACATTGATGGATTGATTTCTTGGGTAATCGTATACTCCTTAATATTATTCTTTAAGTTTTTCTTCCGACTATTATATTTCTTAATAACGTGTATATACACCTTTCACGTAACCGCGATGAACATTCTAGAGATAGGATTTGTGCGCAGAATGTTTTGATATGGAAATGATATGATAGTATGCAGTACTACTCTTTCAGTCATTTATATTCAAGTACACTGTAAAAAAATACTGGGTAAAAATGATCCATAATGACTGCAGTTTTAATAGATTTTCATGTTGATTTTGAGTAATTTTCCCGATCACATTCACTTTTTTGCTTCAACTTTGTGGGGCATATACTATTGAGCAGACGTTGGTCTGAAACCATCAAGTTTTGACACTTTTTCCATGTTTACCCATTTAAGCTTTTTAGTGTGTGGCATATTATAGAGGCATACTGTATCATGTAAGTAATGAATTTGAATTATAATTAAAGAATGAAAGAAATTATCACTACTAATTCTGAAGCATACCATTTATGAACTTTGCCACATACTGGTCATTGGTATAAAAAAAAAGTAGAGGCATAATGCCTCTCAGCTTTTTCTGGTCCGGCTTTCAGAGCAATTTACAAGTAAGATGGGATTTAAATGACCGGTATATGACAAAGTTCATAAGTGATATGCCTCAGAATTGGTAGTGATAGTTTCTTTCATTCTTCAATATCCGTGATATCTGTTATATAATTCAAATTTACTCAGAATGTTAGCTAGGCTTTCCAACTAAATTTCAATTGAGTTTTTTGGATATTCATATGTTTGCATGGTTTTTGTTAACAGACTGTCTATTTATCAAGTAACGATGAGCATTGATTTGCCATTAGTTTCTTGCTTGTCATGTCAGCGCTTAGCTTTTTGGAGTATATTTCACTGAATGCAATCCATTTGTAGATTATATTTAAGTTCATAGATAAAGAAATCTCTGCAAATTCTGTCGTTTGATATTTTCAAAATATACAGTATGTTTTGACTACGTTGTTTGCATTTTATGTTAAGTATGTACGTCTTATGCAATGTTTTTCTTAAGACCTGGGTGAGGCTCGATTAGAATAGTGTACTATTATAGCCCCTTTGGCGAATGTTCTGTCTTTCAGGTAATTCTTTTTTTTTTAATGCCGTTGTTAAGCAGTCAGTTAATTCTGAAGAATTAAAATCTTAACCTCTTTCAAATTCAAATTCTAATTCAAATTCGTATTTATTCATTTCAAGGAACACAGTGGCATTACGTACATGTAGGTTTGATATACAAAACATGTTTTTTTCTTCTTCTTCTTGACCAGTGAATACACATGAATGATCTTTAGAAGAAAAGTCTTAAATTCTGTAGAAATGGAGGGATCCACCATAAAACAGAGCTTGTAATTTGTGGACCCCCTGAAAAGATGCTAAAATATTATTGTGCTTATGCGAAGACTTAGGAAAAACATGGAACAATAACAATAACATAACAAGTGCAAGATAGCTGATGCACGCACATAAAAGAAAAACGAGACAAGAAAGAAATGAAAGCATTAAATTCGACATCAAACAGACTTTATATTTACTATACTTAAATAGTTTAGAAATGAGATCATGGTATGGGAAAGAGATAAAGAAAAAGCAAAAGGGAGAGAAGGGGGGAGAGAGAAAAGATGCAAAACTTGATACGGAGAGAAGGAGAAGAAATGGAAAGGGAGGGAACGGCGAGATGAAACAGACTGAGAGGGAGAGAGAGAGGGGCAGTGTGAAAGTAAGATGAGGTTAGAAAGAGAGAGTGAAAGGTGAGAAAGAGAGAGGTGAAAGAGAGGGAGAGAGAGAGTAGAAAAGGAAATCAGTGTGTGTGGGTGTGTGTGTGTGTGTGAGAGAGAGTGAGAGAGCGTGAAGGAGGGAGGGAGAGATCGAAAGAGATTGGTGAGAATCATATAAAGAGATCACAGATAATGAGATGAAAACGAAGAGCCACTGGGTTGTCACTTCAGATCAAAAAAGCCTTCTTTAACAGACGAAAAAATAAACTCATAAACTTCTGTCTTTCGTTTGAATTCCATTCACAAGAGGCCTACATTACAACTCATTTCGTCTCAGAGGCAGCGCTACAGGGGGAGGTAGGGGACGACCGCCCCTATAATTTTTCCAGTGATAAAAAAAGAAGAAAGAGTAGTATAAGGGAGAGATGGCACTGCAAGGGCGGCGGAGCCAGGGGAACACCGATAACCCACATTGCAACCAGATTTAGTGACCCTTTCGTCTTTTTCAGCATCCTTTCCCTTCTGAATATTTTAATTATGATTGTATAATTGATAATTTGAATAATGAAAAAAAAAGGGCTTAAATCTATGAATCCGAAATTCGCGACAGCAATGTTCACTTTATT
The DNA here is from genome assembly GCA_029962745.1 of Echinometra lucunter. Taxonomy (NCBI): domain Eukaryota; kingdom Metazoa; phylum Echinodermata; class Echinoidea; order Camarodonta; family Echinometridae; genus Echinometra; species Echinometra lucunter. The sequence continues at coordinate 76,981 of JAPZVO010000106.1, forward strand.
GTGGCATATTATCAATGATGATGATGGTGGTGATGATGATGATAATGATAATAAAGTACATTACAGAGCACATTACATTAAACATTTCAATGCACCTTTACACGCTGATAAATCACAAGTATAGATATTCTATTATGTTACGTTACCTTACCATGCTTACATTACATTACATTACCTTACATTACCTTACATTACATTACCTTACATTACCTTACATTACCTTACAGTACCTTACATTACATTACCTTACATTACCTTACATTACCTTACATTACATTACCTTACATTACCTTACATTACATTACCTTACATCACCTTACATTACCTTACCTTACCTTACATTACATTACATCACCTTACCTTACATTACATTACATTACATTACCTTACATTACATTACATTACCTTACATTACACTACATTACATTACCTTACATTACCTTACATTACATTACGTTACCTTACATTACCTTACATTACATTACCTTACATTACATTACATTACATTACCTTACATTACATTACCTTACATTACATTACCTTACATTACATTACATTACATTACCTTACCTTACATTACCTTACATTACATTACATTACCTTACATTACATTAGCTTACATTACATTAGCTTACATTACATTACCTTAGCTTACATTACATTACATTACACTACATTACATTACATTACCTTACATTACATTACATTACATTACCTCACATTACTTTATATTACATTATGACATTACCTTATCTTAAATTGCAATATCTTATATGACATTAATTCTGATATGCTTAACAACTCTACAAACTACTCTACAGTTAGAATATAGAACAGAAAATTTGTAGCTGGGAATACTAGGTACACGGAGGTTAACTAGAGGAAGATGAGAAAAGGTGTTTTTAATATACATTTAAAAGAATCCAAAGGAGCATGATGATGATGATGATGATGGTGGTGGTGGTGGAAGTGGCGGCACCAAGGGGGGGGGGGGGCATGGGGGGGGCATTTGCCCCCCCACTCAGAAGCTTTGCCCCCCCAGTTGCCCCCCCAGTTGCCCCCCCAGAAATTTTGAGGACTGAAAAGAAAAATTATACAGTAATTTGTAAATTAATAGATGTTGTCATAAGCATCATATTCAAGCTGTGAAGTGCTCTAAAATACCATTTTCCGCTCTTCAAAACTTCGATTGAAAACCAAAAAAGTGGTTATTTTTGGCTCGCTCGCTTCGCTCGCTCGTCATATCTATAAAGTTCTCTTCTAAAATGCGATTAAAAACAAGAAAAGTAGCCATTTTTGGCTCGCTCGCTTCGCTCGCTCATCATATTTCAGGATATTTATTCGAAAATGCGATTAAAAACAAAAAAAGTGGCTATTTTTTGTTAGCTCGCTTTGCTCGCTCGCAAAATTGATATTAAAATGTGTGTAAGAGGACAAAAAAACCTTGCGCTTCATGCTCAATTTCTCCATACACGCAAAAAAAAAGGTGACTGCCGGTGCCCCCCCCCCAACATTTTCTTTTGCCCTCCATTTGCCCCCCCACTTTAACAATCCTGGTGCCCCCACTGGGTGGTGGTAATGATGATGGTGGTGCTGGTGATGATGACGATGATGATGATAATGATAATGATGAAAGTAACAACAATAACAATAGTAATTATACTAATGATTATAATAATAATAATGAAGATGATGATATAATAATAGTAATAGCAACAATGATATCAGTAATATTATCATCATCATCATCATTATCATCTTCATCATTGTCATCATTAAGAGTAGCTGCTGATATTCCCGGGGGGGGGGGGGTCACTCTCCACATGGCCTGCTACGCACCCGCGTCCAGAAAAAGCGTCGAAAAGGGTCCCGTTTCAGGCACTCAGGCGTCGTCGACGTCTTTGGCAAAAAGGGTTGCTTTTCAGCACCATTCGCTGGTAAATCGCCTCTTAGGGTAGCCTTTTCTAACTCTTCACGCCATTTAGGGTTGCTAATTTGGTTATGCAGATTACGCCATTTAGGGTTGCAAATTTAGGCAAATTTGAACATACCTACGCCATTAACACCATAGGGATACAAAATAATCCTCGCACACGCCGGCGCGGCCAGCACTTATGAGAGTGACCCCCGTACAGTCCCCCAAGCTAGTCTCTTACACCCGGCTCTATGCTAGGCAGCACGCGTTACCATACACAAGCCCATAGGTCGCAGAGGATGCTATGCTATGGCTATATATATGCTAATCATCGATGCTAATGCAACCGTTCCGTGCCTGTTTGAAGTGACTATGCTCTGCTGCACTGCATGCATTTGCTCCATCGATATTTTAAAAAATGTCTAAAGCAATAGTGCCCTCGTTGGAAGCCGACCACAGACACCGGAAACACTTAAAGTACTCTCAAGTGCCACAATTTCTTTTTTATATCTAGCATTTTCCAAACGTCTCAAAACACATTATTATGGCATCGTGAGTTTCATTTGACGGAAATTTTATTACCATAGAAGAGCTGTTTATTGGTGAGTAAATATCTAAAGTCTGAGAAAAAGTTGTACTCGTGTGTACTTTGTTTCACTGGTTTTCTTTCGTGTTGTTATTCCTAGAGGCTAGCCCCATATACTGTTAATTGTGTTGTGTTTTTTCAATGCAAGTCAGTAGTGGCCTAGCGTTACTTACATGTAGATCTATCCTGTCCTTGATTGACCCACTCACGGGAGTGATAGCTTGACTTGTCTTTGTGTACAATTCAATGCAAAAACAAAATTGCATTTCTGAATGAATAGACTAGTATATTTCAGCTTAATGAATTATTTAACTACAAATGATAGATACAAAAATCACACGAGTAATTTTTTTTCTCAGACTTAAAGGGAAAGCCCACCCTAGAAATTTCACTGTTTCAATAAAAGGAGATAAATTTGAACAGCATTTTAAAAAAGAAATGAGCAAAATATGGAGTCTCCGAGGCATCGCAAGAAATTCGAACATGCTTGATTTTTTTTTTTTTTTTTTTTTTTTTTTTGGGGGGGGGGGAAACTTTTTACAGTCTCTGCAAAGTCTCCGAGACATATCCATTAGTTGCGGAGACTAATTATATCCGGACTGCTGAGACGTCTCTGCAATATCTCTGAGACATCTCTGAGCCATCTCAGAGACCAGGAGGAGACCAGAAAGACTGATGAGACGTTGCGGAATGCAGAGACGTATCCGCGACTCTACCTGATGATGTTTGACCCACTTTAGAAATCGCGTGACTGAACGCGTACTGACATTCCTCCTGGTCCAAGTCAGGTGCATGATCCTGCAAATGCTCCATTATAATTATTTTGAAACTTGTCGCAGAGACGTCTCCGTTGGTGAGATAGGGCCTTTAGGTATCAAATTAATCGATTTCAATGTTTACGCCACTTAGGGTATCAAATTAGGGGATTTCCCTGTTCACGCCACTTAGGGTGGCTTTTTTCATGGGTTACGCCATTTAGGGTTGCAAATTTGGTTAATAGGTTACGCCATTTAGGGTGCATTTCTGAGGTTGTCGGACACGGGTGGGTAACAGGCCATGTGAGAGTGACCCCCCCCCCCCCCGGGCTGATATTAAACATGATTACATGAAATTTAGACAGAGAAAGATGTAATCAGACCATAACTATACGTAGCGCTGCTCGAAAAACTGTATCATGTAGAACACCCTGCCCTAATTAGTGTGGATGATATCACAGAGTAGGTCATGATACAGTATCAGTCCCAAACCTTGTAAAGTGAAGAATGCAATTAAGTTAAGACGACCGTACGGCTAGTGAAATGATATACTTCTATTGTTGAATTCCTAGATTTTGGAGGAGAAAATGAACTCCAAGCCATTGATGATTGACCATACCGATTATGTAGTTTAAGCCCACTGACATTGGGTAAATCGATGAGAATTGATTGGCAAAGGCTTTGACGAGACTTTTTTCTTTCTTTCTTTCTTTCTTTACTGCACAGCAGCTGAAGTATTTATATTTTAGTCCAATAAAATTGGCTTTCTTCGAACCATCGGGTGATCGCGTCGGGCCGTGTAATCGCGTAACCCGACCTTTCGTGAAAACAGCCCCCTGTATTTGCGAAAGGTCGGGTAAATCGTATGGTAAAAATTTGATTTTTAGCATACGATTTAGCTCCGACATATTTTACCTTGCATTAGGATTGTAGATATTCCAAATCTGCCGTGGGAGCAAGAAGCGTTGAGGGTACGAAGAAATTTATTCCACTCGCAAATAACTTAATCCTACCAGTAGGTTTACTTTTCATCCTCTGTGGAACTCTTCGACAGAAATATTTAAATCTCGAGACATATTTTGTTTAAACTCGTTCTTCTCTCAACAACTGGAAAGTCTTTGACAACGATGAGGCAATTGCATCAGTCTCCTCAACGTTTCATGAGAGAAATAGACCAGTTTATAATGCATATTCAGGGAAGTTATGCTTACGGATTCAGTGATTTTTTACTTCTTCGGTTAAACAGTTAAAAGAAACTGACAGTGATTTCATAAACTGGAGGAAAGGCAGAAAGGAGAGAATCAACTAGTTCTCGCAATGATTTCTTTGCCAGCATTGTGGATGAAATAAGAATAATCATGTAGACACTCTTCTGTTTGGTTTCTGTTCAGTAGGTGGTGATTTTTTTTTAATGAATAACGGGGATGGAAAACTGTCATTTCATTGACATTTGAGGGAAAGCAAGCATGCAAGAAGACGAGAGTGCATGGATTAGTGCATACAAGATCATTGGCATACTACGGACGATTACTTCTCGTATAACTCATTTTCTTCTTCTCTCAAGCTTTAAACACGACGATGATGAAGGTTGACGATCCAAACGCACGAAGATCGATCACAAAAATAAGATCGTCTGACGAAGCAAGGAAGGTAATTAATGAGTTATTGACGAGAAGAAAATCAAATGCCAAGATTGTGAGGGAAGTAAACCTAAATCATGATGACTGTTCACGAGACATCAAAAGGAATGTTCAACCTCAGGAGGCTGACAAAAGCAAGAAGCGCTCGAACTCTTTCTCGCTTCCAAAAACAGAGGACGCCGCCCCCGCTAATGATGCAACGCCGCGGAATTCGATTGCGGTTCCGAACGCGGTAAAAAAACGTCGTGGGGCGGCGGCTGATTGCAACGGCGTCCACACCACGGAGAACAAAGAGTGAAACGAATTTAGAGCAGCCTTTACCGAAGTTGGATGTCAATCAGAGAAGCACATCGATGACTCATCTAGTGTTGTTATCGCCGAACACTAACCTACCGCGTCACTCGGCGCCGAGTCTTGACAGGAATAACGTTAATAATGACGTTAAGCATGCCACCGTTGCTAAGTCCCCTGGATATTACAGTAGGAAAATGCAGAACCAGCCCGAGCAGCGCCTTGCAACGATGCAGACTCGACCAACGAAACAGAAAATTTCTCCTGCGCAACGGTTTATTGAAGCTAAATTAAAATCGCGGTCAGAAAGTTGTCTCCTGCAATCTGGAAAACGTCGGAAGCAACTCAGTGGGAATAATAAAAACCATACCGGAGGAAACACTAACATCCACTGCAGTCCGGCAATCAACCGGCGTTACAACACGCGTGAAAATTCTCGACCGGTTATTGATGCGGTTGATGCGAGTTTCGAACCGCCGCAAACAAAAGTGGTACGAGAGCGATCGTTCGATATGACGTTCCCCGGTTACGACCCGCGGTATAAGCAGCCGATTGAGGTACCACAGCTCAGTGACGTGGATAAGGAGATAGAAGATGAATTCAAGAAGAAATCGGTCGACAAATGTCGGAGGTGGATGAACAGATACATGCCTGCCGATTAGGTTCCTCAAATATATGATTGAAAAAATGGGGGAAGGGGTCGAGGATTCATTATAAGAACTGAGCAAATCAGGGAAGAGAACAATTCAAGAAGTAAAAAAAGAGATACAAGAATAGGGTATTTTCCAATGAAATAGTGCCTCATCTCTCCTCTATACGGCAATGGCATACTGAGCTGTTCGTATGTTTGTTTTTTTCCGGAAAAAGTGCAAAATAAGAAAATTCATTATAATTGTACATGAAATTAGATATCAGAGCATGTCCCTGATATTCGGTCATTTTGTGCCCCATGCAACATCTTACTATCTTATACTGATACTGATGATAATACTGATCACAATTCACTTTGAAAAGGCCAACTTTTCAGATCCATGCTCTGAAACACCTATTAAGACAGAAAATCACCTGGGAGTGTTTTTGTCCGTCAAGTTACGCGTGACTTAAGAACGACTTAACTATGAACAGCCAAATGGAATGTCCAAAGTTTTTCCTCATTTTTAACAAAGTGTAATTTTATTGCCCATAATCTCAATTAAATTGTTGACAAAAACTATATTTCACGATAAAAATGTTATGATAACAACATTAATAATGTTAATCTACTGTTTCAGCCTAAGCTTATGCGATTAAATATCCTAAGGGCACTCGCACTGTTCTAGTCAGAAAATTGAAAATGACCAGAATTTGTATAATAAAAATGAACATAAAATTTTACTAGAATGCTAGTCATTTTCACTAGAATCGTGTCAGATTAGTGGTGGAGCCAGTGTGATCGTATGTTCTACTCAAAAATAATGTTTTATTAGAATTCCGCATATTTTCACATCTAGTATTATGTCAGTTTTTACTAGAACAGTAATAGTAATTCAAATATGAATAAATTTGTTTTCGGAATTAGGACCGCCGTGCAGTATTAAATAATTTAGCATGTTCAGAAAGTGCATACGGGACATCACAAGAAGCAATTTGAATACTGTCTTGATACATTCTGTGTTTCTTTTTAATCACTTTTAATCTTCTCGTAACATTTTGCCACTCTTGAAATTCAACTAACAAACATTATATCTTTGGAATGAAATAAAACTGTATTCGAATAATGGTATACATCTACAAGATAGACAGAGGCCTTGCATTTTTAAACATACGTTACGGTATTGAGAAATCAATCAATCAATTCAATCAATCAATTTCATTTATTCAACCATCAAAACATACAGATAACAGGGTTATAACAAAGTTTTAACAAAATACAATGATGGTTTGGTGACCCTGGAGAAAGCAGAGCTTATAAAAAGGGGCCACCAAATTAAAATACACGAAAGATCAAATAAATAGACAAGGAAAATCACAGTAGTCAAGATAATAGTATATAGAATAATAGTACACTCATGCAGCAAAAAAGGAAGAAAAAAAAAAGGGGGGGAACAAGAATATCAAGAGTCTATTAAAGTGATGAAATTAATAATGCCCTGCATAACTTTTTAAATCTGGAGAGAGTTGAACTGTTTTTTATTTCTTTGGGGAGTTTATTCCATAATTTGGGAAAATGAGTCTTAAATGAATTTGAAGCAACAGAAGTACGAACCTTAGGTAAGTGTATCAAATGACTTTGACGGGAAAGTGAAAAACAATACAAGAAAACTTATCATAATCCTTGCAAATTGCATTAAAAATTATGAAATGCGCATGCACTCTGAGAAAGGAATGAAACATATTTCGTTAATTGTCACTTTCACCGACAATCCTGTACCTATGTGCGAGATTAAAAGTAATGAATTACTTATATCTTATTGTATTGACAATCATGAAATATTATATTTCAAAAATCTTTAAATTTTACAAGTCATAATAGCAAACTTCTCATTTTTGTACATAGCTTTATCAAACTCAGTAGTGAATACATTATAATGCATTATTTTTTACATTTTTCAAATTATTAGTTGTCATATTTTTGTGTTTAACAGGTGATTATGGGAACTTTTCGATGTGTGCAACTCTTTCCCTGGTAAAAAAAAAAAAAGATGAAATGTGTGTTGAAAGCATGTTATATTTTTGTGATATATTTCTTGCCTCGTGTAATCTCATTTCAAATGTTTCCTAAATGATAATGACTTATTAATTATCTTATTAATACTCATATGCAATTATGCGCAGTTATATTAGCCTTTTGTGTAATAAAGTTTCAATCTCTGTACACGAATAGTATATCTTTGCTCGAGTAATATCTTTCATGTCGATTTTAAAGCCCGCCGCACACTATCAGTCTGCGATCCGATTTTGGAAAAATATGTTATAGCCTTTGATGTGAACATTTTAATGATCAAGTTCCCAATAGTCGTATAAGTACTAAAAATCGAAATTCCGGGCTATTGCGAGCTTCCCTGAAGGAATGATAGCGAACTAAATTCCGGATCGTAGTGAGGTAATAGCAGTCTTGCAATCAGGTAAGATTTGAAGCCGATTTGTCCTTTACTCTCACCACAAGGCTCGCAGTTAACCAAAATTTCGATGTTTAGTATTCCTATTATTATTTCGAGCTTCAAATGAGGTAATCGTTCTTGTTCAAACTTTCATATTGAATGTAAAATGTCATTTGTTCGAAAATCGGGACGCAGTCGGCATGGTCGGATAGTATAGTGTGCGGTGGGCTTAAAATAAGGCAAAGACTAAAGAAAGAGAGAGTTCCAGTTATACAGACAAACACAAAGGGGTTCTACATCTCTCCCGATGTGAATTACCTCTTAGCGGAAATATATAGAATCAAATTGTTCGCTTTTTGGTCGTTAAAAATCATTAGGATGCAAACATAAAATATGCGAATATAAAACTTTAGCATCTATGAACATTTAGCGCCTTTACAAAATTAAAAGCTTAAAATTTAAAATCAACAATTTCAAAACTGCTTATATTATACGTTGATCTATTATGTAAATTATTTACACTATTTTACGAGGAATATATGTATTCGCACAATTTTCATCACGATACGTCATAGAAATTAAAACTTTACAACAATGCAACAATATAACGCACATATCGTTTACTAACAAAAAATTAATTAATACATGCACAGAGATTAAATACCGTGAAACTTCGAGATATACACTTGAAATCGTTTTGCCTTACATCATAAGAAGATCAGATTGAACACATTCATTGTCCACTTGGATGTTTATCCTGACTAGCATAAGAAATCAAAACGTAGAGCGGGAGTGGATCAATGTGAAACCTGTTTGCATCTACCGGGAAAACCTATACTGCTATAAAATACAGTGTTGTATTTGCACCAGAGTAACTTGATGACGGAAGGCAATGTATATTTGATTAATTTACCATTATATTAGCACCTTGTGTTGGATTCATTTCTATGTAACCCTCAATTTAAACACTGATGTCATAATAAACAATTTTGACTTTATGCTTCCGTCTTTGAGATTCCTGCCGTTTTTGTTCTCAATTTTCAATTTCTACCATTCAACGTTTTGGGGGAATGGGCGCAATACATCTGAATTATTAATCATTATTGATACATTTCAAGGGGTTTATTACAAAATTAAATTATGCTTATGCCCGACTATCATGACTATTAACCTCTTCTTGAGCGAAAGACAGGTGCTGCTGCCAAAACGGCCGAAAGAAGGGAATATATCAAAATGCGAAAGGGAGAGAGGGGATACAGGGAGTAGTTCAGAAAGATGCGAACTATAGAAGATGAAAAAATGCGGGGAGAAAAAAAATCTGCATTGGTGTGCAGTGTGTAAGGGGAGGGGGCATCGCAGAAAGCCCGAGAAGTAGACAGAATAGTGATAAGTGACTCAATCCTGCTTGAATGTAGTCAAGAATCTAGCAGAATATTTTCATCGGGCGTGAGAATGAGGGGATCACGCCATCTTTGCTTGCAGAACGTAGAGGGAGATCCATTTCAGTGTGGCGAAGAGTTATAAAATCGGCAAAATTCTGGTAGTCTGAAAGAGAGAGAGAGAGAGAGAGATGAGGAAAGGGGGGAGAGAGACGCACGCACAAACCTTCAAGATAATTGCGAGAGAATCTGAGGGAATAGGGAGAGAGAGAGAGAAGGAGAGAGGTAGAGGTAGAGAGGGGGTGGGGGAGGACAGGTTGCTAGTTGACAGAGGGAGAGAGAAAAAAATAGAAGAGAAATAAAGTGACAGAGAGGAATCATTTCCCCCTCTACGTCCGTTTCCCTATCCCATTACGACAAACAGCTGAGATATTTCCAGTTAATGACCTCCAGACCTTCAAAAGCATTCTGATTAGATGACGTGGTCGAGTCGACTTTGAGGGAAAGGACATGCTCATCCGTAGCAATCGATCACGGTTGCCTGTGTACACCATGACGGAGACGTCGATACAGCTTCTTGATACTAATCTTGGTAATGCTACATGGTAAATTTAAAAAAAACATAAAAAGAAACACTAAGTACACAAAAGGAAACAGATTCATGTACAACGGCAAAGGCATGTGCACTCCACATTTTCTAAAGGTACATATAATCATGATAATATGTACATATATATATATACTTTTCATTTCTTTCAGTGTTCAGTGTACAAGGGAGTTGCCAAAGGTGTTTGCATTTGTCGAATTTCTTTACAAAAAAAAACGTAGCACTTTTGAAATGGTTGCCAAATTGAGCATATATTATTTCATGAAAAAAATGTCAATATGTATGGAAAGCTAAAGGACCAACCTTTCATATGAAATGAAAAAATTGAAAAAAAAATCATGCTTCGATGAACAGGGTTCACTTAAGTTAGAGGTATGAAAATGGGCCTGCGCAGGATTTTTCCTTCCAATTTTGGACAGGTATAGCATACAAAATAAATTTGATATGAGATATTCATGATCGATGGATTAAGAGTTAAAAGGATGTTTTGAATACCAGTCCTTTCTCTCTGTCATTTATCAATCCCCAAACACCACCCATGCCACACACACACACACACACACACACCAACTTCCACTCCCATCTTAATGTATCATTGATCTTTCATTTTAAGATGAACAAAGCAGTTGTAAATAAGAAAAAAAATAAAAGAAACATGAACATCTTAAAAAAAAAAATTTAACTTGTTTTTGTCATGTCTGCCCTAATGTGTGCGTGTGTGTGTGCGCCCGCGCGTGGGTGTATGTGTACGTGCGTGTGTGTGTGGTTTGTGTGCGTGTGATAATTGGTTTGAGCAATTGCTTGATGGAATTAATGTTTCAGTGATTTATCGATTGATTTCATTGATCAAAATGAGTGACTGGTTAATAATTTGATTATTAATGGAAAAAAATGATCCACCAAACTTTCAGAAGAAAAGTGATAAAAAAGGAAGGAGTAGGTGAGAGGATAGGAAGAAGGTTGTATGTGTGTGTGTGTGTGTGTGTGTGTGTGTGGGAGGGGGAGGACAGTGGGTTGCGTAATGTTAATTATGATTTGGAATATTTCAATTTAGCCAATTCTCATTCATCCTTAATCCCGTTCACATCTACCAGATCAATGATACAATAAGATGGGAGTGGAAGTGTGTGTGCGTGTGTGTGTGGGGGGTGGGCGGTGGTGTTTCGGGATTGATAAATAAGGAATGGTATTCAAGGTATTCAAAATATCCTGTTGATCCATCGATCATGAATATCTCATATCGACCTTATTTTGTAAGCTACAAGTAACTTACCTGTCCAAAATTGGAAGGAAAAATCCTGCGCAGGCACATTTTCATACCTCTAACTTAAGTGAACACTGTTCATCGAAGCATGATTTTTTTTCCAATTTTTCATATCATATGAAAGGTTGGTCCTTCAGCTTTCTATACATATCGACATTTCTTCATAAAATTACATATGCTCAATTTGGCAACCATTTCAAAAGTGTTACGTTTTTTTTTAGACACACGGATATATATATATATATATATATACTGAAAGAAATAAAAATGGGATAGATAATAATAATTGCGTAGCTCTCTCAATGTTCCCCAGAGCTGTCGTCCATTTTGAATCCAGGGTTGAAAAAATGCCTCCGCCAGGAATCGAACCCCAGTCACTGGCTTAGAACGCCAATGCCTTAACCACTAGACCACAGAGGCGGGCCAGCAGTTAGGCGTGACCGAATCCAATTGCCCGACAGACAGATTTCCAACCCCTTTGATCCTTTGTTTTGGTGCAGATGAGTTAATGAACAATGAGAAGCCGCGTGCCGCAGTTGGATCCCAGCTAGTAGCCTGAATACATGCATAAGTCAGAATAAGGGGACAATACAAGGGAGTAGCCAAAGTTGTTTGCATTTGTCATATTTCTTTCAATGTATTGTCCCCTTATACGCATTGGCGTTCTAAGCCAGTGACCCGGGCTCGATTCCAGGCGGAGACATTGTTTCAACCTTTCCTAAATTTCCAAAATGGTAGGAACTCTGATTCATGCTACGCTTTTATTCTCTCAATTTTCTCACACACACACACACACACACACACCACACATCATACCCACACACACACGCACACTCACCCACACACACACAAACGCACCTGTCACCCGGCCGACTTTCTCCCCGGTGTACTCCGCACAGACTTTTTTTTAAAAATCGGAAGTCCAGTCGACAACGGGCTTACCACCAAAAGACTGGTTCATTTTACACAGCTAAGGACCGCGGCGGGGACAAGTTAGGGGGCTATTGGGACAGAGAAGAGAGAACCCCCCCCCCCTCCCGTAAAACTGGCATATCTCAAATGAGCATCGAATTTAGAGGGATACGTCAATCAATTTCAATGAATAAGTACATAGATACGTTGAGTGCAGAAAGCATACCCGTGACTGCACGCCCTGACAATCTGAGAACCAAAAAGCACTTGGTAAATGTGATACCCCTACCTTTTGCTTGTGCTTCCTCAGCGAAATCAAAAAAAAGATCCTCCACTGAGAAAAAGGTCATTTATTACTAGTCTAGTTATTAATCACCGGCCATTCGTCAATCAACCAAACTCGCGGATAATAATGGTAGATAATATGAAAGGGAGAGATAGTGTAATCTGGTAATGGAAACAAATTTTGATTGCTTATAATGATTTCCGATATGTTTCTGTATGGACGATGAAGAGAATGGTATGCAAAGGTAGGGTGGTGTAAAAATGATGGAACTTGATTTCAAGACAGACTAGGTAGAAATAACCATGAATTTTATGCAGTAGATTTTAGTTTGCATCAGCGAACATGAACAAAGTTAAATATCACATCCAAAGACAAGCATCGGAACACTTTGCGTGTATTAATTTTTAATCCCTCCCCACCAGCCTCTCTCTCTGTCTGTCTCTCCTCTTCCTCTCACACTGTCTCCCCATCTCTCTCAATTATCTCCTTTTCTCCCTCTTTATCACCCTTGCCCTCTCTCTCTCTCTCTCTTACTATCCTTCTCCCTCCTTCTTTCTCTCTCTCTCTCTCTCTCTCATACATACTCACGCACGCGCACACGTCCTGCAAACACGTTCTCCCTCTCTCTTTCTCTCTCACCCCTACCTTTTATCCTCATCTGCCCTATCATCTGCGTTTCTACTCCCATGACTCCAGTGTACATTAACCTTCCATGCCTTCTGTCTCTGACTCTCTCTCTCTCTCTCTCTCATTCGATATTCATGATAGCGCGATTCTTTCGAGTATTTTAACAAAGGAAAACAATTCTTGATTTCACACTTTGTAAATTTGGTTTTAATGTCAGTATCATAATACAAATCATGAAGATAATGAAAGAAACATAAAGGCAATTACATCTTCAAAATACATTTTCAACATCGTGATTACGAATTCATGATGTTTTAGATATTCCTACAGGTTCCAAAATTACAACGCGAAATAATTCAATTTATAATGGCCGGTAGTTTCTGTATTTCTTCCAAATTTGGAGCTTCAAGATAGAGTTGCAACAATTATACATTCCGTTTGAATTTCGACTTAAAGATCTTATTATTCTTAAAATATCTAATAAGCATACTAATGGCTAATATTTAGTTCCTGTCATTACTCATTTTATTCAAACTCTCAGCGCATAATAATGATCAGTTTACGTTATTCAATATTATATTATTTTTTTCTGCAGTGATTCTTAAAGATTATACAAGTCTGGTATGATACACTAAAAAATAAAGGTTCAACTTCGACTCCTAAATACTTTATAATATTCCTTGATTATGTGGAGGATTTGTCGGATCCCCCCCCCCCCCCCTCTTGGGGTAAAAGGTTAATCGTGGCGAAATTTACGAAGTCTTCGGAAAGATACCTCCCCCCACAAAAAAAAAAAAAAAAAAAAAAAAAAAAAAAAAATATTCTCAGTGAGTCTTGAAGAGTTGAAAAAGCTAATTACGACTCGACAAAAAATAACGCTTTCACGAATGTTCTCACCTCTCCTTCGCCTGTTGCTCACTATAACTGAGAATACTTTGCTATTTATGTATACA